>OX359249.1:12337563-12880563 GCA_947179485.1 Allacma fusca
TGTAAGTGAGTAGGGACTTTCTTTGGGCTACTGGCTTCGTCTCCGTCTATCGTACTTCCACATTCCCTTTCTCCTCCTATTTGTTCGCTCCTTAGACAAAAGTGTACGAACCACGATCTATTACCACTAACTATTTCTACGAGTTTCCCAAGAGTTTAAACTAAATTTGATGGAGCGTGGTTGTGTGCTTGTGTTGACAACAGGGTTTATTCGCAATCTCCCATTAGTCCGCTTCCACTCATTCTCTTAAGATTTCCTTACTCTTCTTAAGCACAGAGTCTATGCCGCCACTCTCCTTTATTCTCTCGTACTTTCTTCCTGACTTTCTTCTAACATAAATTTTACTTTCCCTTCTTCAGTGTATACTTTCTCCGCTGCTTTCTCCAATAACTACGTCCTTCCTTTCTCCCATACCATACTCCTCATCCTCACTATACTTTCTCAAGTAATTTCTACTTGGGCTTCGTTACTTTCACCTTGGCTATCTCCATTGTCATGCTTTATTTTTTGCCCTCTGCCCACTTGATTTTCCCATGCAAATCAGAAGCCCGGATGGAGAAAGTCAGTTTCTTGTCCTCTTTGCGAGTCCTTCTGCGTTGTCTTTTCCTTCCTTTCTCGAGACAGCAAGTCCAGGCTCCACATATTGCAAGCATGTGGAGCCCCAGAGTGAATTGAAGAGAGTCGGAAGTTTTGTGGGAAAGTTTTCTCCTCGCCATCCCTACATATACATAACTATGGACATGTGGCAAATTGAATTTTAAATTTATTCCAATCTTCTTCTATCTCTTTGTGGTTTCTTCCTCAAAACCTACTCTTTCACTTGTGCCGCAGTAGTTTTGTTTGGGCGGGAGTGTGGAGCAGTGGTGGTAATAATGTGTATTGGGCAGTATTTTTCCTAGCCAATTGTTCGGCTGTCGAGTATCCTCTTGAACGCATAAAGACATCAAATATGTGGCTGGTGGGCTTGGCTGGCTCCTTTCACTCTTGGTCTCTTCCCCTCTCTAGGTCTTTGTTTCTCTCTCTCTCTCTCGTTCTCTCTCTTTCTCTCTCTTTCTTCTCTCTACATATGCATGATGTTGGCTGAAACAAGTTTATCGATGTGTCGTCGGTTATGTGTGAGAAAGTGTATAGCATGTAGTCAGATGCAATTCTCGGAGGTTTTACATGAATTCTGCCTCAACCATTTCTCTCTGTATTAGCTATGGGCCTTCACTATAGTCTGGGGCTGGGAAAGAGCTACGAGGGAGGAGAATGAGTTAGTTGAAGAAAAGTGTGACTGCGTGTATATTTGAATTGATATGTACACGCTGGATAGAGAAAGTGAAGTAAGTTCAGAGATCGGTATATTCGGGTGTATTAAAGTCGTTTATCTTCTCTCCTCTCTCTCTCTCTCTCTCTCTCTCTCTCTCTCTCTCCCTCTCTCTCTCTCACTCACTCCCCGTGTGTATGTGTTTCGGTCCTTACTCTACAGAGTTACTACAACTCCGACAACACACTTTCTCTCTTTTTTTCGTTCCGCGGTCGAAAATCGGATTTTCTTGACCCCTTCCCAATATATTCATCTCGTCACGACGTGTACAGATTAAACTGAGAGTATGGACGAAATAAATTGGATTCCCTGTCCATGTCTACACCTCTAGGAGGGAGTAGTTCCGTCCTATAAATATCCGTACAACTAACGGGTCTTGGCATATGTACAAGGCTCCAAGAGGTCCGAATGACCATTCTGTGAGAATGAAGCGTGCAGTGGGGACGGGAGTGTATAGAAAGCTATTGGATTCTATCTTGTCTGACTCTCTCTCCAGCTCTCTTGCCCTTCTTCCCCAACCTACCCATCCGTTACAATCAATGTCTTATCCTCTCTCAGTAGCTCCCGTATGTAGAGCCGAGTGCGAGTCTGTGTCTGCCGTGATGAGCGGGTCGCATGCAAATTTGTCAAAATCACAAACTCTCGGCGATTCATAGACCGATCTCAACTCTCTCCGTTTTTTTTATGTCTCATACATTGAGAGAGTGAGTGTAGCTGTCACAAGCGTCGTATCGTGTCCTTTTGTATTTGCTCCGAATGGGGCACAGGCACAGAGTAGAGGTCGTCAATCCATCCAAACTCTTCCTACAGAGTCCCATATCCCCGCTCATATTATATATCTCTGTCTTCCAACTTGGTCTTGGCAACAACTTCGTTTGTTACCTTTCACCATGCTATCCTACAATTCTGTCCTTCCCATTACCGTTCCCATGTACGTACCTTAGAGAGTCCCAATCCCGCCCGTGTATGAAGGTGCACATACACATATGTGAGATTGTGTATTTTTTGATACGAATTCTTATATTTCTACATCCACAATTCTATATCTACCCTTATAACTACATAACGATTAGATACATTTGTATAACAAACCAATACCTAAGCATGTATCTATATTTACATCCCGCCCAGGGAGTACGTACTTACTGCTTGCTATAAATTCAGCTGAAAAGATAAAAATATCTTTCTCCAATTCTGATTCACCTGTCTTCAACTCCCATGAACTCTACGTACGTAGTTACGATAGGGGAAATGATCGGAGCGTATGTGACTATAAGAGCTAATGTATTTCCGTACCTGTTCATTGCAGAGTCCCATATATCAGATAAATGTGTCGCTCCTCTCTGATAATTTAATAAGATTAGTTTTTTTCATTTACCTTCGTAATACTTACTCACGCTATTCATTACCCGATGACAAATGAAATTTTGATTAAAATACCCAAAAAGCGTATGGGAATTGAAGGGAACCCGCACACTAACCAATTTGATTTAATCTACCTTCAACCATCACAACAACGTAATTCCTTTTTTTTTTGCATCACGAAGATTGAGAAAGCTCTGTACTTTTTTTTTGGTATTCCCACAGCTTTCCCATGTGCACGTAATTACAATCTCCCGTTTACTTCCCCTGACATGCTCTAATCTCCTGACATTTTTTTCCTGGCTCAAAAGGAAATTGTAAATTTAGGTTGTAAATCCTCGGGGTTAGGAATCAGAGGCAGGTAACTGGCCTTTGAGTACTAGTTGGCAAGTTTGAATTGGCTTCCTTAAAACGTAATTGTATTACTGGGAAATGCTACATGACTTTCCAGAAATGTCAATAATTACATTGACGATAGGAATTTTTCTTGTAAATTGTCTTGGCTAATAATTATTATTTAAGTTTGTAATTGATTCAAAGAGGAGGAAGAACCAGCAAGTGTTTTTTAATGACTGTGAGAAGGATACATATTGTTTGTCACTCTCTGAGCGGCCTCGGTTTCACTACGGAACAAGAAGCAATTATTAATCCGATAAACGTTTGGTATCCTCGACTATTCTTGGCCTCCCTAAATTGACTTTAAATTAATGTGGGAGCTCAAGTGCTAGGAGGATATGAACGAGGGGGGGGGGATTGGAAGGAGAATTGCAACGAGGTAAATGTCCCGATTAATACAACCAATTGAATTTGTTATGGGCACAGTTGAGAATTAGCCTCAATTTCATTTCCTCATAATTATGACTGTTGTTTCAGTGGTTTGGACTAGTAATTATTGTCAATTATTTCATTGAGCATTGAAATATGGTTGTGAAATTGGGAGAGTAAAGTGCTAGTCCTTGTGGATAATGGGACACATGATAGGAGAAAATAATAGGACCATTTACCTTTGTGCAGGTACATAAAGCCATAATTTGGAGTGAAGCAAAGGGAAACGTGCTAATTTGGACATTTGGGTTTCAGAGCGTCGAGTCGAGGACGACAAAGGAAGATTGACAAAAGGGAGATTAATTTCCAAAGATACATAAAGCCTCCTCTCTACCAGTAAGTTATGTATCGTTTCCAAGGAACCACGCGATCAAATGGGATTTACTGTGAGCCCGACGCCACATCTCATCATCACTTCTCCCCACCTCACATGAGTAAGAAAATGAGCAAGATGAGAAATCAGACGCATCGGAGCAGTCGGAGTCACAATCGATCCCAGCACTTACCACCTCATCGTAATGATGCCTCAATGGACTCGGAAGTTGACTCATCCTCCGAAGTGTCCGATGGAACCTACCCAGACTCCGACAGTCATGGGATGAACCTGACCAATAGACTTAATATCACACAAAATGGTAAGACAACTTTCTAACTTTCTCTCTCTCTCTCTCTCCCCTCTCCTCCTTAAATGCATACTAATCCCCCGGAGAAACTCCCCCGAAATTGACAATCTCCCCAAATTAATTTTAATAAGAAATTCAACGCAAATATCTTCAATCATTTTTGAAAGTCAAAAAAATTTTGAAGTCACATGAAAGACAAATTTGTTAAAGAAACAAACTGTTAGATTGGAAGTTCCTGAAATGCTCATTTTGACTTCTTAAGTGATGATGGTAAACTTTCACCAGTAACTTTCACCTTCTTGAAAGTAGACGGAAGTGTCAGTATCTAATCGGTTATTTTTTCAGTACCAAATCCATTATTCATCCAATATGCTGAGAAGGGAAAAAAACTTTAAAATTCACTCCGACAAAAATTACAAATTGAAAAATGACACTCCAATGCTTTTACTATCAAGGTTCCTATGGAAGGTACATACAAGTGACATTTGTGATAGTAAAGAGTTTTCTCCTGCTCTGGGAATTCTACAGAGATAATACTAGGATAGACTTTTCTCCCCTCCCCCCCCCCCCAAAAAAAAATACTATGTGAGTCTTCCCTGGTAAATTAGTTCCATAGGAAGAGCTTCTATGAGCTAATGTGGCTCTGGTTTCTTGCCCTTCGTTCCACACGCACCAAGGTACATACCTACAGATACATAAATATATCTATATAGAGGTAATGGGGAAGGGAAACCAGTGAGAAAAGTAAAGGTTCTGTTGTGTGATGTTGTTGTTGGATGCTCTCATGCATTAAAAATAGTGACTTTGAGGAAACGCCCAACAATAAAACCTCTACTTTGGAGGATCAAGTCCATATGTGTGATGTTAGGGATGACTACAGTCATAGTAATTTGACGGTGTGTGCGTGTGCGTGTGTGTAACTGTGTGTGTGTGTGTGTGTGTGTGTATGTGTGTTAAGGCAACATATATTGCTGCATATAAATATATATCATTCTTCTCAGATGCATTTATACTGCAGTGGCAGCACTTACAAACACACACACACACACAAACATACGCACAAAAACATACGCACACATACGAGAACCCCAAGGAAGACGCAAATGACCCCATAGCAACATCCAATTCTTTTCTTAACAGTCTTTACGCACTTTCACCAATTCTATCTACCCCTGAAATCTTTCAATATGAACGTCATTGGAACCCAGCCCCTGCATTTAAATACATACCCAAACAGACATAAACAGAGGGAACGCACCCGGGGAAATAAAGCAACCCGGGATAGGAGAGAAAGTTAAGGTAAAAGTCCAAGGAGGTCTATGCAGGAGGAGGAACAAAGACAGGAGGAAATACCAAGGAAATAATGTACGGTGAAAAAAACATTTTGTCCTTCTCCTTCTCCGTCTTATGGGCATATATTCCAAGATTATCCCAACTAATTTCACGACTTGCCCTTCCTTATTGCTCACAAGGAAAAAAAAAAGTTACGGAGATAAGGCTCGTTCCTCGTTGTTCAGCCGAGGAGAGGGAACCCTCTCTATGTTGTTTTAACTTTAGGACGAGGAAGCAGGTAGTAGGAGGTAGTTGGTACTTGAGAACTTAATATGTAGCTATTTTCTCCCTTCAAATTACAAGGGAGATGAGACCAATTTGCTTCCCTTGTACTTACTTCCTCCTCCCTATTTGTATTCATGTTTGGCATTACACACTTTGATTATGCTTCCGAACCCTTGCACATCTCCCTTGCTTTTTCTGTCTAATTATATTCTACAGCATATGCTTCCACGTAGTCATGTTTCATGTAACTGCAGATATTAGGGGCCATTTACATACTACGTTAAAAGGACAAGACACCAGATACCAACAACCGAGCCAAAAACAGCCACCACCGTAAACTAAAGTTTCCAAAGCGACTCCGTTTCTTATGAGCTTCTTTCAGGATGTTAGGATTTTTTTAAAGAAAAAAGCGTCTTGTAAAAAAAAAACAGAAAAAAATCCCGGAGAAAGCTCATAAGATCAGTGTATTTTTAATAAGCGCCTTCCAATTTGTTGGTCAATTTTTTAAATTTTTGGGATTTAAATTAAAATGACTGGGAAATATTTTGAAGATATATTCCTGAGGAGGTTGTTAATGTGTTTGATAATTTCAGAAAAATTATATTTTTAGGACTATTTGTACATGACCCCTGAAGATTTCAGATCCTATGGGTAAATATAGTTGGGGTGAGGGAGGTACATACATCCACGGAAGGAAATATCATGGAACAACTCCTTTGCTAATAATTCCTTTCTCTTCCTGTTCTTGGGGTTGTGGATGGAGAGCTGATTGAATGCTCTTATGACACGACTTCACTCTCGTTCACTCTCTTTCTCTCTCTCTCTCTCTCTACCCTCCTCCGTCGTCCCCCTAATAAAGCCTTCGCTCTGATTGATTAGCAAGTTTGTCAGAGAACCCAATCATCCCTTCGATTTTACTCCGTCTTTTTCTCCAGTCGCTCTCAACTCCCACATGAATCCACTCATCCATAAATTATTGGTCCATCTATTCCATCCTGTGGAAAATCTAAAATACTCCACTCGAATCTTTAATGGACCTTAAAAATTACCATGTAGCGGGGACCCGTCCCAGGCTCTACAATTTTATACCTATATAATACTAGATACTAGTTGTTAATGCAAGTCTTACAACTCTGCGGCTTCACGTTCTAAAAGTGTATTCTCCTGAAGCTCCTTTCCCTCCTTCTCTCATCCTGTGTGTGTGTGTGTGTGTGTGTGTATGTGTGTGTATGTGTGTAGCTGTGACCCGACTCCGAACTAAAGAGGAAGCTAAACTGCTGAGGCAGGAGAGGACTGACGGAGGGGTGGAAATTCTACATGAGTGTACATATTTGTGGATAGTGGTGGTTCTGTGAAAACATTTTTTATTTACCAACAAACAGCCACCCCCCACTATGAACCTTACTCACACACGCCTTACTTTCAAGCCAACAAGGCCACATCAAAGGCTAGTGATTCGGAAATTTTAAGCGTGGAATTTCGTAAGCGCCATAAAATCTCTAGTGCTTCCAGCCGTGCTTGCACCATGGATCTTGAATTATGTAGCGCTCTATGAGTCTCGAGCGGAGAGAGCCTCGGTTTTGGCAGTACACAAACACATTGGTGAGGTCATATGTTCTCCTGGTGAGTAGTTATTTTGTTGTCTTGTCGTTGGAGTTTGGGTGGGTGTGGGTGAGAGAATTCGTTGGGAAAAGGAAGAGACTGAAATTTCCTCCCCTAAGCTTTGCTCCCAGCATTATTTTCACATTTGTTATACTTATTGCAGCAGAGCTAAGCTTCCAAGTGTCATATTAGTGATAATTTGTTAACTTTGAGAGAGCAGAGTCAATGTGGACAAAGACTATCGCTTGGGTAAATTTTCTCTCATAAGCTCTCTCATAAGCTCTCTCACTTTCTCTCCTTCTCACTCAGACTCAGTCTGTTCCCTCTGACCATATATCTATAGATATGCCTAACCATGTGGAGAGACACTAACCCACGCTTCACTGTACACTTGTATATCAACAGACCCATACACAACCTTACAGATGTGTGAGAGAGCCGACATTACTCTACAGCTACAAGTAGCCAAGGGTTGACATGACTGGAAGGAATAGTCTACATATGGAATCACAGCTCTGTAATCAAATTGTCTGTTTGTCACCAACTGACAGACTTTGATATATACGTGTTGGGCTCCAGCTCTGTCACCTTTGGCTCACTCACCCTCATGCCTCTTTATGAGCATTGATGTTCTGGGAGTTAACTGTATAGATATATACAGAGTTCCAACCGTACAATGTATTGTCTCGGAGGGTTTTTGAAACTAAAATCTACTCTGTCAAATTTTCAATGAGATTTACTCCGTAGGGGTGAGGATTCCATGCAAATTGTCGCCTGCTGACTGCACTCATTTCACTCACTCCCACCCCAAAAATAGAGACTTTCCTCCAGCTTCCAGCTGGACCAGTTATACCTTACCAATGTACATATAATTAAATTCCCCTTCCCTATATATAGTATACATCCAAAGGAAACTGAATAATCCTTATTTTTCATTTAAAATCCCTTTGATTTATTGCCGTTTCCCAAGTCCTGTAATGAACCAATTTAGCGTCCACATTTTGAAGGTAGATAAAATAATGCTCTCACATTTTAAAGAAAATTAGGGTCCCACTCTGGGGATATACTTGCAATTGTTTTGAGAATAGGCGGATGAGTGAGGGCGGACAGAAAAAATTAGTGGGAGAGAAAGGGTGGTAAGGATCGGAGGGATTTCTAAAAATAACTCGTTTCTACCGGATCAAGTTGCACCAGGAGGCAGGATTTCGAAAAAAACATGTGTCTTTTTCCTTTTTTTTTTCATTCTCTCGCTCTGTCTCTCTCTCTCTCTCTCTCTGATTTTTTTCTCGTTGAGTGACAAACGAGGTAGAAGGGCAAAGTGCAGGAACCGTGAAAAAGAAAAGTCTGGCGATTAAATAAAAGGATCATTATTTGAGTATTCGCTGAGCAAGATATGAACATGGGAGCAATTATCAACTACCTACTCAATCTCATTGTCCGCCATGTACCTTCTTAATTATCTGCTACGTCGTTCCTTCCATAGTGCTCTTTTAGGGCTCACTCAGCATCCATCTCTTCAAGTACCTTGTAATAATTTGGATTCAAGTATATTTCCAGCGAGATCGGGTGCTCCTTCGAGAGAGAGAGAGAGAGAGAGAGAGAGAGAGAGAGAGAGAGAGAGGACAATCAGCCTCCAGAATTTCAATGGTAGCTCCAACGACGTAGAAATAACAGCATTTATCTCAAATAATTATTATAGAAATGACACATTGCAGTTTTTTAGTACACTAGTCCTTTTGTCGTCCTAGGCTCAATTAGTATTTTTGCTTGGGCCAAGTTTTGACTCAGGCAATTGAGTAATGAAAGGAAGTAATTACACGTACATGTACCTGTGCACTCAGTTGTGAGCTATAATTACTTCATTATCAATTTCCTGCCAGTAAATTAGTACTTCTAGCTCGGGTTCCTCTTCTTGGTAGGATTTTTCCCCGTGCATCTCAGTACAGTGTGCATACTTGCACGTTCGACAAGCTTCATAATACAATTACTCGGGAAATTTCTGTGCTAGTGAGCAGCATTGGCTAAAAACCAAAATTGGGGCTTTTCCCATTTAAAAGAGAAAGCCCATGTGTCTCTAAGCTTGTTGGTCACAGGGTTTGATATTGATACTTCAAATGTATACTTATTACGCGAGCGTCACAGTCCTAGTCCGATCTCATTAGGTATAGTTATCCAATCATTCCGCCGAGGCCCACTATTGTCTGAGTTATGAGGAGAAAGTGAGGAGAAAGTGAGGAGAAAGTGAGGAGAAAGTGAGGAGAAAGTGAGGAGGAAGAGGAGAAACTGGGAATAAAAATAATAATTATGTTACATTACGTAGGGAGAGAGTCGGAGGGAGAGATCCCGTCTCCAGGAGTTTCCCTGGAAGAAGTGTCAAGATTAAAATTACGCTGGGGAAGGATTCCACAGTCCTTTATCTGCCCAATGGAACTCTATTGATCTTAATTCCTGCCTCTTCATTTATTACACACTCCCATAAATTCATTCAGGGCCGTCACAATTGTATGCAGTTGAGGCTGGCAAGTTTGCAAGATCATCCCAAGTGACTGAGCTCCTAGATGAGATGAAAATTTCACATTGAAGTCACTGATTGTGTATGTGTGTGTGTGTGTGTGTGTGTGCCTGCCTGCCTGCTTGGGTACTATATCCCAACCGTACTTTTACGATTATTTCTGTAGTCAAGTGGCATGAGGGAAAGAACTCCAGAGAATTTGCATACTAATGATGATAAGTGCATTTCATTCCTGGTAATTTAATTATCAAGGAAATTAATCATTTTAATTGAGACGTATTTTCTTTCTTCATGTACACCACAGAATCAATTCTCCAGCCTCTCTCACTCTCGCCCTTCCACTCCCTTATTAAGTTTCCCTAAATAGATCCATAAGTGTTACTTGTTCCTTTGAAAGAAGTTGGGCTTAATTTATGGGGAAATGTATATAGATAATTATATCTCGACAAGGGTAGGTGCGGGCAGGAGTGATAGGTCCATGAGCTTTCTCCTTTAACTACTCCAATGAAATAGGAAAGAGGGAATTTCCTGTGGATTTCCAATTAAATGCGGACTTTCTCTTTCCTTAAAATAGCAATTGTGGAGAAAATTGCATGACTCGAGCTTAATCCAACTGTCTGAGGACTCCACGGTGTAACCCAGTGTAGATGTTGTTTTCATTATTACATGCTACTCTCAACTCCGTAGGACTCCCTTCCAGGGAATGTCTTGTCTAGTTTGTCTTCCTCCTCTCTGGGCTCCCAGCCCCGACCATTCCACAAGACTATATTTCCTCCGGTTGTTGTGACAGATGTAGGTTAAAAAGAGGGGATCGATTTAAAAAATCTCATTTAAACGTGTGCTCGTCGGGATGGAGGGAAACCAGAAGAAAAATATTGTATTTTAGGGACACATTTGAAACGTGTACTTTGCCATTAACAAATAATTGAATTTTCTTTCACAGCCATCTCTTTCCTCCTCCGTCGTGTTGGATTAGTTCCGCAGCAGAGGAGTTTCATTGTCATTGCAGAATATCCCTTGTATTCCTACACATTATTATCTCTTGTCTGATTGCGACACATACATACAAGTTGGAGCCTGCCAGGAATTACATAAGGATATACTTTCCCCGTAGGTCTCCACTGCAGTGAAAGTACACAAATGAGCATTTGTGAAGGAATAAAATTAAATCCATATCTACAGTCAGTATTATCTCTGTACATAATTATCTATATGTATGTACCTTCCTCACGTCTCCACATATGTACCTATATCTATATCTCGGAACAATTGATTTTACAGTGCTAAATTGTATATTTGGATGGGAAATGTAGGTATCCATACATAAGGAGGAATAATAATTCTAGGAAAGCTGAGCCCGTAAATAGAACTCTATGAGATTTCCACACTAATTGAGAGAAAGGAATGGAAAACAAGAATGTTTTACCTTCTTTCCTCCTTCAGCTTGTAAAATAATGAGAGAATTTATAGCATTATCCGTGGAGAAAGCTTTTAGCCTTTGTCTCATTTTTTCCCGTGCTATTCTCGCTCTCTGTCTCTCTCTCTCTCTTTCTCCTTTGGAAAAGTGAAAGTACGTAAGTAATTATATTGCTATGAGTCCCCTTGTTGAGTGAAGGGAGGCATGTATAAGTGAAGGAAAAAAGAACAAAAGGGAGGGCATGCATAAGGCTTGTAGTCAAGTGTGTAGTCGTTGGTGGGAGTGAGAGGGCGAGAGAGAGAGAGAGAGAGAGCGCAGGTAAACGCACGGATAGATTTAGTGAAAGGAATTTTTTTGAATTATCTTTGATTCCAACGGGGTAATGATTCTCAACTTGGTCTCAGGGGCTGGGAGCTATGTACAATGGAAGGAATCGAAGTTTGTGAATTCATATGAAAGCAGTGCCTCTCTGAGCTTTGTGTGTACACTGGAATTACTCCTGCTTACGTCCTAATGCTGCTGGTTGAGGGTAAATAGACAGGGAGAGAAAGACAGTAGTAATTAATGAGATAGCTGGAAAACTAGGAGACACAATGAGACCAGGGGAATTATACTGGCTTACAAATAATATCCCTCTGCTTTAGTCTGGACTCATTTAATACAGTGAGTGTATTGATGTGTATTCGGCGTGTGTACTTCTCTCCAGCTCTCTCTCTCTCTCTCTCTCTCTCTCTCCCTCACTCCGCTCTTTATTATCTACAGTTTGTATCTTGTTATTCTGCCAAACAAGAGAGAATAGCTCTCTGCAAACTTGTTTTCACCCGAGTTGTCCTTCGTCAGTCGATGAAATGATGAGGAATAAATTTCTCTTGCATGTAGGTACTCATTGTGTGGGTATGTGTTTATGATGTTGAGAGTGTACATAGCTCTTGAGGCACCCCCGATCCGAGTTTAGAACGAGGACTCTATAGTCAGTCATCATTATTGTAATTATTAATAGCTCCTCCAGCCCAGTATTGACAGACTCCCACTACTCTCATCCCCCTTATGTACGACCGACTGACTGACATGCTATAGCGGAAGGAGATAAGATTATAATTGAATTCACAAGTACAAAAGGCGTTAGCCAAAAAGGAGTATAATAGGAAGCTAGCTCTTTTCTCCTCGACTCTGTTCTCAATTAAGGATAAATAATGGAACCAAAGATCAAGAGAAAAGTCACCCAAATTAACTTCCCTTGTCATCCATTATTAGTATGCGTATACTTGTGTGTGTTCTCCACTCAAAAGAATTTTACAGGGGTAATTTCAAGACGGATGTCACATAATATTCAACTTTCCCCACAAACCTGTCCCCCTCTCCCTTTCCCTCACATTTGTAGATCTTCCTCCGAATGCACACATGCACTGCATACCTTTAGCCAAATCAAAGCCATTATTATTTCCGGGGACTTCACAAAAAATCCCTGTTTGTATACACTCTCAGCTTTCGCCCCTCCGAGTGTATTATTTATTGTGATAGGAAGTTGATACTGGAATTCAATTTCTATTTTCTTGGAGCCCCAGATATGAAAAAGGAAAGTTAGCTAATGGGAGTAGGTTATGTGTGTTTTGGAGTAGTAGCAACTGGGAAATGCTCTGCTTAAATCTGCATTAGTAGCTCGGATACGAGGCTCGGGTGAGACCATGGTTGGGATCTGAATAGGAGAAAGTAATGAAAGAAAGCTTTGTGACTGGGCAGAGTTATTGGATAGCAGAAACTAATAAGTAGTTACTGTATAGGAAGGAAAGAGCACACGTGCCAGAGACGGAACGACTGAAGTGACATAAATACCACAGTTATTATAACCGACTTGTACTAGTCGTGTTTAGTGGTAGGGGCCCTGTAACCAAGGGAAAGTATAAGGAACGAGTGAGTCAAGTATATCAAGTGAGGAAATAGCAAGTAGTAGGAAAATGTTTTCAATGGGTAGCTTGTTTCTATGCGATTTGGAGAGAATGAACAAGGTTAGTGGAAAGAAAGCTGTTGTCGTTGACTAGAACCGTGTGAGCGAGTAATTGCAAAAATGTTTGTGAGTGTAGCAGACCCAAAAATACATTTAGAAAATTAGGAAAGAGAGAGAGAGAGAGAGAGAGAGAGAGAGAGAGAGGGAAAAAGCATTTTTCCTTTAGATTTCTCATCAAAGTTGCTTTTTTCGCTCTATGAGTCCCTATAGCCAGGCCGGTATAGGAGCTCCATAGTAGGAGGATCTAGTGGGAAAGTTAGATAAAGTTAAGCGATATAAAGTCCTCTGTACTTGCGTGTGTGATGTATGGGCCTGTGTTGATATGTAGGCATCTGGATGCATGTATAGGCATTAGTGTAGTTACTATCGGAGAATGTATATTCTTTGGGAGATACTCCCCTCAAATGTTTCCCCAGTGAAAGGCTAGCTGGAGAAAGGATGTATGTAGATGGTAAAGGAGAAAGTATTTTTGACGTAATTTTTTTTTCGAGAGAGAGAATGAAATAACTGGGTAGGGATACATTCACACTAGAACTGAGGACTTGTTTAAAATTTGTAAAATAATCCTATAGTCTCCCTCTTTCTCTTGGCTTTCTCCTTTGCGCTATAGCTTTTTTTTATCTCCGGGCCTGAGTGTTGTTTCTCATTGCCGCTCTTGTTTAAGGGTTCTGTTTTATATGAGACACTGGGGCTGCTATAGTTGGTAGGACCTTTGCAACATACTGTGCAGTCGGAGACAGTACAGGAGCTGACTACGGGAAATGCTGTTGCAGGCCAGAGTACCATGGATTTTCATTTTATTTCCTCTCTTCACTCTCATGCTCAATAAACTCTTCTCATTCGGTATCATAATTGCTACAATAAACATAAATACTCTGAAGAAAACTGGAGGAGACTACACATGTAATTTTCCGCAGACTTTTACTAGGTCACTGGTTTACGACTTGAGAGAAAGTCAAATGAACGTTGAATATGTATTCGCATGGTGGTTAGGGGAGAGAGGTTGTTATTGCTCAAGCAATTCCACCCAAATGATTTGAATTCCTCTCTCTTTTAAACAAGACACCGCTTGATCCCTTGGACTCTTCAACAAATAGCTGGGTTCTTGATTCTTTCGCACTATCTATTTATAACTGTGGGTTTCGTAGCTCCTTCCGTCTTCTCACACTTTGTCGAGGATCTCTTCTCCACCCCCCCCCTCTTCCATCCCGAAACCCTCCTCATGCATATAGATACTCTTCCCCTGATTAAAATTCAACCTAGTCAGTTGGAATCAACGGGAGAATACTCTCATGCACGGTCTTCAGCCTATAATGATCTCTTGAATTTTATTGCTGCATCAAAGTCGAACTCTATCTCCGAGCTATGCACTGAGCTCCTTCCCAACTTCAATTGCTTGTCATTTTCCCTCGTCCCTCTTTCTCCCCAATGGCTTTCTCCCTCCTCGTCCCAGAGATCCAGCATATTTCAAAGTACCTGTATGGTTTTCATGCCTCAACGCTTACAATTCTGTATCAGTGGATCTCCAATTATTAGTTTCCTCTGTCTCTCTCTCTCTCTTTCTCTTTCTCCTCCAGCTCTCGAGTCCTTGTTCCTTGGAAATTCCGGTGAAAGTCAGCTCTCCATAGTTTCAGGAACTTACCCGAGTCGGGAGCGAGGTGAGAAGCCCCTTCTCAAGCGCAAATTCTCAGTATCATTTACAAATATCAATTCCATCTACAAACTGTAATGCTCCTCAACCATCTCCCACTTGGGTACTGTTTATGCAGCCATTTCCATATAATCCACTATTCCTGAAATAAATGGATCTCAAATAGAAGCCTTGTTAACCCACATTTCCTTTTCCAGAGGAATCTAAAATATGAACCCCTATGAAGGCCAAAATGTATTCATTTACCTTGAATCCTCCTAACAAGGACCCTCACGGCTAGAAAATTCCATTATACCATATTTCCTTCACTCCTGTAGGTCTCCATTCCAAATGTTTTTAAATTCCAGCTGTCATTTACATGAGCTCATGAGCGTGAGCTTGTAATGTAAAAACAGGGAGAAAGGTACCATCAGCCATGGGGTGAGTGAGTTTGGGAAATCCTTGAAGTTAGGATTGGTTATGACATCTCTCATTAATATGCCACTGCTCTGAGGGATTTTTCCAATAAATAACATACATACACTGCCAATGAGGTGGACTCAGTGTTCCGTATAGTTTACAATGTTCCGCTTTCTAAATCCTCTCTCAATCCTATTTTTACGACTGGATTACATAGCACACTCCCAGTAATGTTGGCTCACTCTTGAACATAGTTTCCCATGTCCTGCTTTCTAATTTCTCTCATTGTCAGTACTATTTTTATGACTGTATTGCTCCTTTCCGGGAAAGTTCTGCACAAACTGACCCTACTGGATAAAATTGTCCGTGGATTTTTCCTTTTACTATAGTTTCCCTCTCTCTCTCTCTGAAATGTTTAGCTTGTTGTATTTTTTTTGGAAGTTAAGAGCAGTAACTCACCTAGAATTTTTACTGGCTCTCATCCTCTTCACGGTCCTCAGCTTCAGTGCTGCCAATTTTATGAAGAATAAAAGTTTATGGGTTGCTTCTTTTATTCCTCTGTCTCATTCTCACACATCCACAAACTCTCCCAACTCCTACACAGTCACACATATGTTTTTTTGGCTCTATGAGGCGCCCAGCATATGGAAATTGAATAGGTATAGATATAGGAACTGTCTGGATAGATATGTATGAGCCTCTGTGAGACAGGAGCTATTGCAGTTTACTTTAACTATGGGCAGATAGTAAGAATGCTCCATGTGTTGCTCAAGTGGAGTTGTATCCATTTATTGGGGACTCTGCCTTCCTTGGAAGTTGCCGCGCTTGGATAATGAATAGTGATGTAAAATGAAGAAACTTAATGGTAGTTGCTGGATGGAAGTGAAAGCTCAAGTCTGTGAAAGCCCTGCATGTCTGTCTTGTTAGGTAAGGTTTGCATTCCTTTTTTTTGTCATGGGCAGGAACGCAGCCTGTAGAGGAAACGGATGGAAGTGAATAGACAAGGAAGACTAGGACTCTGCTCTCCTTTTTCGACGTCTATGGATCAGTGTTATTTATTCACAGTTTTAATGAGATATGTGAGTGGAATGAAGAGAATCGAGATGAGTTTTCTCCCTTTTAGCATACTGGAGGAGTGTTTTCACAAGAGAGAGAGAGAGAGAGAGAGAGAGAGAGAGAAAAGAGAGACAGAGTCTGAAAGAAGGAATGGAAAGGACGAACTCCTGATGATGGCACAGAGCCTTTAGTGTTTTTTTTCAATTTTTTCCACTCCCTTTCCCATATATGTATCTACACGGCCCGTACACTTCTCACTCTCTGCTCCTCCTTCTCTCTCTTTGCCTCTCTCTCTCTCTCTCTCTCTTAGTGAGGTTCTGGAACTGAAGTGAGAAAGAATGGAAAAAGAAATGATAATGAAAGGGAAAGAGGCGCGGGAGATATCAAGAGTATAGAGACAGAGTGAGAAGGAAAAAGGAGAGGAGAGCTTTAGGAAGGGTGATAAATGGTCCTCACTGTGTCTTTGATTTGAATTTGATTACCGTTTTTGTTCATTTAGCTAAAAACTTTTAAATTCGGTCTTTAGCCCAACCTCCATCCCACACTCTCATAACAATAAATCTCTATCCACATCCTTTATCCTTGTTCAGCTCAGAGACTGCCCGACTCTTTTTGGCACCCGCACTTCCTCCTGTCTTATGGAGTGCCCTACCTTCACTTCCCAGCTCCGGAGGAACTGCACAAGATTCTCAAATAGTAATCCGCAACTTCCCCGCTAGATCCGAATGTACTTCAAAATAGAGGGTCAGAGGGACGGGTCCACCTACATATATCTTTAGATAGATATACAATTATAATACCTTGTTATGTATTAGTGAGTTGTTCCGTCGAGCCTCGAACCTACTTCCCCATTTACAAAGTTATCAGTGTATTTATTTACTGAAGCTTTGAGGCCTGGATAAATTTACAGGAGCTTCCATTCTATATATAATATATGCATCTATAAATTCATGCAGACTTGTGAGTGGGGAGGCTTGTCTATGTATAATTATATGTATTTGGAAAGGGACTGGGGAAAACAAGTTTCCTCCCACGTTCTTTACTCTGGGAAAAAAAATCCCATTCTTTGGGAGAGGGCCGAAGTTGTTTAAACATTTAGAGGATTTTTTCCCTCTAGAATTCTTACCGCCTGGAATATACATAGAGTGAGCTATTTTATAAAGAGGAGGCATACATCGGGCTTTTAACACCCCGTCGTACTCGGAGCCTCTACTTGTAGAAATAAGATTGCATTTCTGCCATTGGGAAGGCTCCAAGAGAGGATCTTCCCATAAGGGAGGATATATATCTATATACATATGTTGAGTGATGAAGGGATATCGTTTGTAGCTAATATCTCCTCACTAAGTAGAGGCTGAGTGAGTATACGGGTCATGGTGTGGTGTGGGATGAGTGGAAAAATTGGGTGCCATCCTTCCCATACCGAAACGACGTCCGGGTAACCAGGAGAGACAAGTTAAGAGGAAAGAAGTGGCAGTGATTGAATTGAATGCTGGCACGGAGATGTGAATAGATAATGAATGAGAATGGGTTTATTTTTTCTCTTGTATTGATTCTTCTTTTTTTTCTCTCTTTCCTTTCCCTTCTGCAGGTGGAGTAGACTCACCTCCGGAACCAGCACCAGCTGACCTCCCCATGAGAATGAACGGAGCGCTGAGATCCCTTAAACCTAACTATGGAGATATTGAAGGAGATTCGGAACTCTCTGGATACCATATCCAGCCTGGTACTGGAGCCTACCTACAGCAAGGTAACTCTCCCTACTGTCTAGAAACCTTTCCAGAGTTAAGCATCAAACTGACTTGAGAATACTCAAGCGTCTTTCCCCATTCTGTTTCATCTGGATAAGCCGGGTAAACCGGAGTGGATCAAGTGCATCAACTCTCATGTATGTATCTACATCTACATAAATGCAGAACAAAACTACAACTCTGGACCAGCTCCATGGAGGAGCCAAGGCCTGTATATATTTTTGTTGGACTGGGGGTATTGCGTGCATGTCTGTCCATGTCTGTGGATGTGTGTGCATAGATTTTTTATAAACTATTCCACTTCCACCACGCTCCTTCAACTCAACCGTCAACTTAACGTGTTTGGGCAAGTGTTAAGCTGGCAAAGATTGAAAACGAACCGGGCAGTCTGATAAGAACCGACCGTGATTGACGGCTAGAAAGAAATACGAGGAGAGAGTGTGTGTGTGAGAGAGAGAGAGAGAGAGAAAAGCTCAATCTGCATGCATCACTTTTACTTTTTTTTCTCCTTTTCACACATTTCTTCTCCATCCCTTCCATACAACCTAATGCTCCGAGTTCAAATATATGTAGCCCTGACATTCAGAGTAGTACACTCAGTATGTGTGAGCCTGTCGGAAGTAACTGAAGAATTTTTTGGTACTAAAACCAAACTGAAAGTTTCCTTATTTCATGTTCTTTCTCCCATTTGAACGCACACACAAACACACACACACATACAGAAGACGTCTACAGTCAAGGGAACATTTGATATTAAGAATGTACCATTTGAGTGCATAATCATGACAGCATATAATTCTGTTAGTGCATACAGATTTCTTACGTTCATAATATTTCAGGTTTAAAAAAAAAAAGAAAGCGAGTTGAGGCGAAAGTAAAAAAATATTTTTTAAAGGGGGAACACGTTGAAGTGTATTTTTTGGTTGCTTGCAAATCTATCTGTAGCTATGTGTATAATTACATACATGGAAAGAGACTATACCTGAAAGGAGGAAGAAAGTGAGAAAAAAATAGAAAGACATGAACATCATTTTTCTCGCGGCCGACAAGACAGTAACTAATGTGAATAGAGGAGCTTTCACGCCATTTTTCCTCATTCCTTTCAGTCGTCCCATCGGCTGGCGATTGGTGAAATGTATGGTATTGGAAAAACCTTGCACTTGCACTTGCTCAACATCCAACCCTGAATATTCATTTAATATTTTAAGGTGCTTTCTCCCATCAATTTCTAAAAGGCTCCATGACTGCCACTCTTTTCTCCACCGCAACAACCTTGAAATGTGTAATGGTATTGATTACCTCCGACCCTGTAATTTCCTATTGTTGCATTGCTTGTTGTATCATTACCTTTTTTGCAAAAAAAAAAAGAAAGAAATAAGATAGGGAGAGTAATTTGTCTGAGTCAAAATTGTACTGGAATTTGTATTGTGAAGGATTTTCATGGAATGTGAGTTACCATTGAAATGTGGGCTAAAGAGTGGGAAGCTCTCCACATTTAGGGTATGTTCCCGGGCTCGTGGTAAAAGTAAAGAAAGTGATTCTTAATAATGAATTTTCTTTCACTTCTATCCCCCCATACTTACTATCCTCCAACTGTAAGACTGTGCCGAGTGTAATGGATGGAGGGGTTAGTGAGGAAAGGAAGGAAGAAAAAAAAAGAAAGGAGAAATGAGGAAACTTATGCATTCACACGTCCCTCCCTTTCTACTACCTCGAGAAAAATTGTGTACTTAAGCTGAATATTGCATTCGATGCTACTACATGTGTGCTCAAAGTCTGGTGGAGAGAGAGAGAGAGAGAGAGAGAGAGAGAGAGAGAGAGAGAGAGAGAGAGAGAGGAGAAATTCCGTATTAAAACCAATTTTCCTTTGTCAGAGTAGTTATTATAACCGGAAAATACATATCGTGTTAAAGGGCCATTAAAAGATTTGAGACGGGAGTTCAACGGATTCCCAAATTGTAATTTTTTCGGGAATGTGTTTTACTCTCCGGTTTTCTCTTCTCTCCCAGTCACTAGACTCTTATATTTTCCCCTGAAAAAGTTGGGCAGGAGATGATAAACTTGGAAAGTTGAATCTATGCTCACGAGTATCTATCTGTTTAGGGGCCATAGTCATACCCTCATATTTTTCATTCAGTTAACGTACTTACTTATGATTACTCCTCAAGCTGTACAAGCTCCAACTAGTCTGCCCTCTGCTCAGGATACAGTTAACATGTATTATGTATAAGTACATATTGCTGGGGCAAGTCTTTCCACTGAACAGCTTTCTCCTTATTATATGAAGGAAGGTATCCTTTCTGGCTATGCACCTCCACCCCAGGTGATACCTTTCTCTCTCTCTCTCCTTATTAGCTCCTCTCTCTTTCTCTTTCTGTTTTTGTGAAAGTGCTCAACTTTCTCTTTCCCTTTCTTTTACTCTCTGGGAGCTTTGCTCGCAGAGAAAACATCCTTCTCTCTCTCTCTCTCCCTCCCTCTCTATCTCTCTTTCTCTGGCTCTGCCAATATAAAGCCAGTAATCATTTTTATTTTTATCCCTCTACGTGTTTTCTCCCATGCGTTGATATTTTTCTCTGGATTTGAGCACGTTCCTCATGTTGTTGTTAGGAATTCGCAATGTCCTGCTTCCTTGCTCCAACCTCCCTCCCAGTCCTGAGCTTGATGAAAAACTCCGCGTATATAGATTACCTCATAAAAGTTAAAAGGAGACTGTAAGTGGGGCAAGTCAGTTGAACTCGGGAGTGGAATGCATTATGCCAGGGCGGCCATATGTACGTTAAAGGGAGCATTGATGGAAATATATGTGTTTCGTTATAATTATATAGATTTGTGTCCTCATACACTCCAAAGCCCTTTCCTCACACCCAGCTGTATCTGTACATGCCCCTCTATGGATTCCATATGGAGTTGAATTACGGGGAGAAAAAGAGATGTATTTAAGTGAGTTACTAGTAGTACTCTGACGAAGTTCTGTAAAAATCCTGGGACTACTTTTCTATAAGAGACACATATGTATCTATCTACGAATATATTGGGCTTACAACCAAACGCTCCTGTAGTTGTGTGAGACTCGAGACATGTATCTACAGATACGTGAGTGAGTGGAGCAAGCGAGTGGGTGGGTGAATGAGTGCTGTGTGAAAACTATACATGTCAGAGATTAATCGTCATGTGTGTAGTTACTTGGAATCGCTGACAGTTACCGATTTAATTTGTACGGATTGATTGAGTGAATAGTTGTTAAGACAGCTTGATGGAGAATTACGCATAATAAACTCTCTGGTTCCTTGGTTCGAGATAAGGCGGGCCGGAGCGCATGGGTCTGGTACACTCACAGGATACAGTTATTTGTCAAGTTAGGGAGGGCTGTGTGTATGTGTGGTTATGTGTGTGTGTGTATGTGTGTGTATGTGTGTGTGTGACTATAAGCTCTTTTTATTAATTTATTATGAATGCATTCCGGTAAGTGACACACACTCCTCCAGATACGTACCACACATTGTGTCTGGGCTGGATACATAATTATTCTTATATGCAGTAATAGTGCATATAATGGAAACTGTAATCCTTATAAGTTCCTGCTTCCAGAGCCACGCTATGCCGTCAGCTAAGAGGCAGAAAGGAGGCTAAAAATCTCCAACTATTAGTATCCTGGCCTTGTATGTTGGGTATTGTATGTTGGCCCTGGAAAATTATCCCGGGTATGGATGTTCGTTTCTTAACCAGCAATAAACGGAGAGGCTTATATGCAATTATATTTGTATATAATTATTACAGTGGCATGGGCAGCTCTTGGCTTCTTTCAACCTTCCCATAAAGAACAACTGTTCTCAAGCATTCTTGGCCCATTGTGTTGTTAAAAGCGGAGCGAGAGTGTGTCTGGGCTTGTGTGTGGATGTATATGTGTGTGTGTGTGTGTGTGTGTGGATTGTAAGGCATATACATATATGGTATTGGTATGTATGTAGTTACTGTACAGGGAAGGAGTATATCGACACATTGTTAGTCTAAACCCAAGTCCATTCAATTTCTTCCCATTTCACAATTGAAATGGCTCAAGGGTTGGACGGGGGAAGTAAACTGACGGATGTTACTGTCGTTGTTGACGGAATTTTTTTTGTCAGTGCAACCAAGTTGTAGTGGAGTATGCTGTGAGTGAGCATTGTCAATAAACTTAGTGGATTTCCCCTTCTCAGACTTACATGCACTTATTGGTGTAGGCTGTCAGTCGTGCGGTTGTGTGTAATATTATTATTGTATGTTCTATTAGTATCTTTGTTGGTCCTTTCACATGTGTGTACATTTGTATGTATATGCATGCAAAGGGATACGTATGTTTCCTAGAGAGGATCCACACACTATATAGATATAAGAATGCATATGGATTTCCAACTGTATGAGCTCATGTAAGAGTCCGGGTGTGTGACTATGTCTGTTGAGCCAGTAAAAGAAAGTTGTAAGTTTTGTAACCACGTCTCATCCATTTATGATGGTCATTCTTACACACAGACACACACACACACAAGTACACAAAAGTCCTTAAAGACTTTTATCTATGTCTTCACACAGGAATCAATAAGGAATCGATTGAGTTTAAGCACAGACGCAACTCCTTTCATAGTATTCAACCGTTTCGTTAGATTCCCAGGTTGCAGTTGAAGAGAAGGTGAACGTAATTTTGATAAACAGAGAGACAGAGAGAGAGAGAGAGAGAGAGACGAGTGGGATAAATGGGTGTGAGAAAAAAGTTCCTCTTCTACATACAATGTATTTTAAATGGGAACACCTATAAAAATGTGGATTTTGGTCTCTCAAGAGTTTTATGGGGAATTGTTAAAAAAAAATGATAGTCAGGGAAAGGGGATTCCCTTCTCTTTAGACTGAAAGTGCTCGGCAGTCTCAGATCCGGGTGATGATTTCTGAAGGGAAAAAAAGCAATGCAGGAAGTGAGGAGAAGACGTGGACTTGTTCATGCTCGGCAAATATTTTTTCCCTTTTGCCTTTCGTCTCCCAATCCATTTTCTCCCATCCTTTTTAATCTAGATGTGTTTCCTTTTAAGAATTAATTTCCGAGTGGATGCCGTCTCGCAGTTTGGGAGTCGATTGGTCTTTCTCCTCTGTATCTGTGTATCTCTGGGAGTATCTGGGTGTCTGTGTATAAAGGCACTATGTAATTATATGGATCCTCTCTCTCAATGAATAAAATAATCGTAGGCTGTATTCCATAGTCTACTATAGAGTAGAGTGGGGCAAGGTATGAAATATATATATATATATATATATGAAATGGACAATATGCATGGGAAGCAATTGTGAAGCGGCTCATCTTACATCACATCAAATCTCCCCATCTTCACATTTTCACTCTTTTCGGCATCAATTCCCGCTTTTTTTTTATTCGGGAATGTTCCTTCCTTGTCGTTAGGCCGGGTGCCAGTATTTTTTCTAGTTATCTAATTCTTACTCTTCCATAGTGCGTAAGTTTAATGGTTGTAGGATGTTTAACATGAAACACTTGAGAAGTTGTAGGATTTTTCTTGAGTCTCTCTCTCTCTCCCTTTTTTTCTCTCTCTCTCTCTGCTTCTCTCTCTCTTGTCGCACAACTTTTAAATTCTAAGTTGATATTACAATAAAAATGGAGAGCGTGGAGAGCGTGGATAGAGGACTGGAGGAAGGAATGGAGATATATCTGTAGAGGAATATTCCCAAACTGGCGTATTATTATAAATAGGAAGCGGAATAGGAATTTCTATGCTCCATGGGATTTGTTGTTTGTGACTTGAAGTAGAGATGAGATAGAGTTTTCTAATGGAATAAATTTGTTATCTTCGATTTTATTATTATTACTACTACTACTACTACCTCCAGACGGAGGGAGTCCATTGACTATGAATAATTATATTCATAGGTACAGGAGAGGTTGTTGTGAGTGATGATGAGCGTGGTGATGGTGGTGGTGGTGGCTGGTACTGCTCCGATTCCTCTCGGCAGAAACATTATTTAAAAGCTGAAATGACAACAACAGATGGAAACTTTTCAGTATGTACATCACCCGTGCTTACCACACACTCACTCACTCCTACCTTCACTATTTACTACCTTGTTTACAGAAATTAGTTGGAGGGAATTTTAGCCCAAACATTTTATAGGAGAAAACGTGCCAAAAACAACTATCAGAGTCTTGTACCCGTACTGTTCCCTACAAGGGAGCTATGTATGCTACAACAGTTCCCTTTACGAAGGAAGGACGGGAAGATTGATACACTTTCTCAAACAGGCCTCCAGCAATTTATGAATATTTTTCACTATACTTTTCCCCCTAATCTTCCTCTGTCAGCTACAATGGATTTACTTTGGCATGAGAACAGCGAGATGAGATAATTTATAATTTCCACTTTCCTCTGTACATACCCAACTACTACGTTTCCTACTACTCCTACTACTCCTACCTACTACTGTACCTGTAAAATCCATGTCATTCCCACGTCCCCATCACTCTTTTCCCATACTTTATTTTAAAACATGTTTCCCGGTCTGCAAAACACTGAGGACGAGCACGTTTTGAATCTCCTTCCTCTTGGATTTTTTCTTTCAAATCAGTTATCGGTTATTATCCCCATTATTATTGTACACCCATACATACAATTTGACATAGCTACATGGATTTGGGTCTCACATGTAAATGTGACAAATTTCTTGTAGTATCAGGTCCCATGCAAATTTTTTATTTAAGTCAGGGAAGGGCAGCTCTTAAAAATATTCACAATTCACGAAGAAATTGCTTTATCAAAAACACGTAATTATTTGATCGTACTTTACAAAAAAGGAACAATGCTTCTTATGAGAGCAATAGAATTTTTTTACTATTAGTATTATCTACTAGAATGTTAATTTTTCGTCAAGTGGGAGCAGGACACTGTGAGAGTAAAATTGTGGGGATTTTAGGGATGCTCTAATAGTGAGAGTGCACTGAACACTTACAATTAGTAGGGAGATGAGAATCTACTGGAGTTATTTGTTCCATTCATTTAGCCTACATAGTTGAGCGTGTTGTTGGTCATGTCAGGGATGTATGCAGTTCTGAACTGTGTATACAGAGATGAGACTTTTTACATTTTACTGCTTCCTCAATGTGTCCATACTTGATGGTTGGATGCGTGTGTGTTTCGATGTGTGTTTGTGTGCGTGTGTGTGTGTTCCAGAACCAAGCAGATAACATAAGGTCTCGAACAAATCTGAATGCTAAAGCAGGAAGCACCCATCTGGTGGCGTATGTACTTGGTCGTAACCACTACGAGGGATAGAAACAAATGTTGCCCAAATTGGTACAGCATGCTTGGAGTCAGTGTGGGGCCATATGATATTTATAATAATAAAAGGGAAGCAAGTTCTGTGGCTGTAAGTTTCAAAAGAAAATTTCATGTTGCTCAATTAACAATTTTCTCATGTAGATATTAGATAGGAGTTGGATGTCAAAAATTGAAATTTCCTTTCATTCTCTCATAGACGTACGTATTTAGTACTCCCATGTTTCTCTCTCTCTCTCTCTCTCTCTCTCTCTCTGATAGAATCTCTGTTGTGTTGCTAATGTGGGGTTTATTTATAGCATCAACTCCAGTGGTGATGTTTTGTTTTTCTATGGAGAAGGTTTTTGCAGGGAATTACTTATGTACTCTGGAGTTGATAGCTGAAGAGATATATCTAATAGATATCCATCATTTTTATCTTTGAACAAATTATATTTCCTTTGAAAAAATAGATACTCTCGACTGCTGTTTTTCTTCAATCTGCCCCAGAGAGAAGGCTCCATTAAGATTGAAATGAAACTCTTTAGAGACTCCTGTCTTCCTCACTTCACTCTCTGTGTACATAGAACGGAACTGAGGATTTTCTCATATTATTACAAACTAAATAGCTTCATGAAAAAGTACACACGGAGATCTTTATGGACCTGTCAATCTCTCTCTCTCTTTGGCTCTCTCTCTCTCTCTCTTTTCTCTCGCTGTGAAAACTGACTTGAGCAAATACATTCTAAAAGTATGTATCTAGTCCAATACATAGGCTTGTTACTATTACACGTATTATTGCTATTCCTTTTGTAGATACACATGTCCCGTGGTACTGGAACCATGTATCTAGTAATTTCCTACACTATTGTTCACATGGCAGTCTGAAATGGATGTTCCTACATTCTCCTCAATGCTACAATAATAAAGTACCATATAAGAACATGGGAGTCACTACTTAGCTTAATATGTTTGTGCAACTTGTAGTCCTTCAGTAGGACTTTATCCATTAGGAAAGTTGTTGTTGTTATGGGACCGGCGGAGGAATTTCACGAGAGGATGCAGCTGGTTCCCAACGACAAGCAGTCAACTTCCCAACCACCACTGTCCTCCCAAGGAACGACCTAATAGTTGTGGGGACTTGGCCGGACATCAGCCGTTCCCAAGCCGGGAGGTGAAATAGTGGGAAGAGACTTCCGAACATGTACAAAAATTGTTATTGTAACAGTAAAAATAACAAAAAAAAAATCAAGTGGGAGCAAGATTTTTCTACGAAATCATCTCTCAAGCTAACTGTGAGCTCTCAGATAACTGTGAGCTCTCAGCTCACTCTACAGTGAATTCCGGGTTTTTCTCACTCAAGTTTTCCTCCACTTACTTCCCTCACTTCCCTCCTCCTTTGTAGTCCAAATCCTTCTATCAAGAACCATATGGCAATGTATCCTCGCAAGTATAAATCCTCTGAAGTTATGTACAGATATATGCTCCAAAAACCTACATATGAGATTTTTGACCATGAATGATACAATTATGTTCTTGTATGTAAATAAAGCCCGGGAAACTGCCTCAATGGTAGAGATAAAGCCCAGAGAGAAGGAAACACATCCCGGGATCCTCGGGAGGGATAACAAAAGTAGGACCCATATCGGGAGTGTTAATCTAGAAAAAATTCACTGGGTTCTGGTAGTGAGTCGGATTTGCTACAATGACTGAACTCAGTCAGATTTCCGTTCAGTTCATTTCTAATAGATGAACCGCTCTCTGTCACGGAGAAAATCTCCTATTCTTTTGATAAAAATATAATTGAGTCAGGGTTTCATCCAAGGCCCGAAGTAATATTTGTGTAGCCGCCCGAAAGTTTTTTTTTTCACGCAGCCACCCAATCTACCAAACAAACGCTCATTTCATCTGCATAAGCTATGTGCCAGTCCCGCAGTGTTTGTATTTGCAAGTATTCATAATACAGAGTCTGAGGAAAGGAGGATGAGAGCGAGAGATAGAGTGTGAGAGATAGGGAAAAGAGGAGAGAGAGAGAGAGAGAGAGAGAGGAAAAGTAGGAAGAAGTTGATGATTGTGAAATGGACGGAGTATTTCCTAGTTTATATTATGTATGACATAAGCTATTGAAATGGTCGGAGTTTTCACTATAGAATGTAACTTCCAGGAGAGTCTGCCTTTTCCGAGCTGTCTCTCAGCTCTGTACACTTTTACGTTCGCCCTGATAATAATTCTATTAAGTTATTCGTCTCTCTTTCTCTCTCTCTCTCTCTCTCTCTCACACACACACACAATTTCTTGCTCCTACTACTTGGAACTCTCACAGTGCAGTCCCATAGTCAGCTCACCCTGCACTCGGAACACTTGAGTATGAAATGTGTGCTTACGCCTGTGGTTCTTTTCACACTTGATACATAATAGATTAAGTAAGTGTGTACAGAGAAATACTGAAGGACCTTAGACATGGACGGATCGGAGGAAAGGCTGGCTCGGGTGTGAGTGTCTTGGTATGTTTTTTTAATATGCACACACCCATCCTACCCTGTCAGTGGAGTACAAGTGGGACCATGCTGCATATATAGTGCCTCACCGTATACTCCACTAAAACTCATCTAACAATCCCATTTTCATTTTGATTTGCTAGCATCCTATTACTTTACGTCGGCTCCTCGCTCGTCTCTTTTCTGTACACAAAAGTTTTTCCTCCGTATGGGACGAACTGTTTGACGGAATGAGTTGCTATTGTAATTCATTTCCAGAGGCTTTCTCTCTCTCTCTCTCTCTCTCTCTCCCTCTCTCTCTCCCACTCACTCCACTCTTTCTCCTGAACACACTCCTTCCCTCAAAACCGTTCCCTTCTTAACTTGTCAAAATTTGTCATTGGAGTTATTGTCGGGTTTATGTAATAATATGATGGAAAAAATGGATTCGTTATGGGAATGTGTAGGCCTGGCCTTGAAGAAGCTAGGATTGTTCAAGTGGATACATACTCTCAAGACTGAGCTAGTAGTATGTACTCATTGTCAGTATGTATAGATACATCCACTGAAGGTACACATCAATGTCTTCAAGGAGGGAACTCATTTATAGGGGACTACAAGCATACATAGGTAAATACGTCCTGGGTAACCGTCTCCGTCGTAGGACAGGGTGGGTGGGAGCGTTACTCAAGGATTCTTACCCATTTTCTGATATTTCTCCTCTTCTCGAAAAATATGACGTGACAACTTTCCGTCCTGCGGAGAGAATCCCACTACTGCACAAGGCAGTACAAAAACGTACATAGGAAGTACAGTTTGGCTGGATAGACCCCAGTATTGAACTACCCCAAGACTCTGGGAACCAAGGTTGAGGGAATATGTAGAGAGGAGGCATGAATAAGGGAAATGTGTTATGTCGGAAATATATTAGGTATAGGAAATGGAGTGTAAAAAGAGGCTGGAATAAATCCTCGTCTGAAAAAAAAAATAAATTGGATAAAATAAACTTAAGACCTCATTCACGTAGCAATTGTATAGCTTGACGTATGTACACATTATGCACTCCGGCTCATAAGCACCAGGAAACTCCTTTGAGTTAAGTAGAGTCGTAATAATAACAAAGCTTATTTGCATGTGCACTCTCCACTCTCCAGACGTCCTGTACCCAACTGGAGGTCTTGCTCAAGGAATGGGAACAGTATGTACGAGCCTTCCATATCCTAATATATCCCATGCTCCTCAGTCATAGAGTCAACCAGTATCTGCTTATAGTCACTGGATGTTTTCACAGGACCAAATCTAACGCCTGGGCTCCGTTGATAGGACTAGTGTTCCAAAAAGCCAGATTGATTATACACTCAGGGTGAATTTATTTACTGGTTACTTTCGTCCTGATTGTATGCATGTACGTACATATGCGTGTATCAGTGTGCTTATTAAGGAGGAACTTTCATAAATGCTATTAAATGGTAACTTGCAATAATACCAGTCCAAGTGTTTATTTACACTCCCCTCTGTTTATTCCTTGATTAACTGGAGCAGCACTGCAGACGGAGAGGAGAGTTGGTTTTATATGTCGTAATTTAATTCCAGGTCCATCTACATACAGTATTGATGCTAATGTACAAGTTGTGTAGCTTCCATAAGCATGTATGTATGTAATTATGTATACTCCCAGGCAAGAGATAACTTTCAGAGTAGTTCCCATTTTGACTTATTAGTTTATACAAGTCCCCTATTTTTCCAGATAGAAAAATTACATGGATGGTTCTGTAGTCGGAGATGTGCAGGAAGTAGGATGATCAAATTAGTAAGTGAAGGTTCCATTTACTCGTCTACAAATAGTACTACCCTTACTTTTGTGACTTCCAAGATCCTCTAATGAAGTTAACCTAGAGATGAGTGGGGGCTCGGAAGCATAACATATGGCTCGTGTCAAAATCAAGTTTGTTGATTACATCTTTTGAGCTACTAATGCCAAAAGGGAGGATTTGCATGGAGTTCAAAGCAATGAGATAAACCCTATTGTAGATACAATTGACAGGATAAAAACGAGATATTTTCCCAAATCAAAAAAAATAAAAAATAGGGTACGGAAGAAATTGCATTGGTTTTTTTTTCCCTCCGATTTTTTTTTCTTGTCTGGAAGGATTGGGACAAGAGGAATAATAACAAGAGAACATCAAAAAAAAAATAAAACATGTCAAAGATAAAGTTGAAAGAAAATTTGACAAGCATTCACTGCCAAAATTTTCAACAGTGTTTGTATACTGAAATTGTATTGTGATTGAAAAAAATGTCATTCTTGGTCCCTGACATGGCTCCAGTCTCTCTTTCTCTTTGAAGGATCAGAAATCGGAAGGAAAATATAACTTTTTTTTTAGAATTTGCAAAGCATTTGCTTTTTTTTCATCTCGCTCTCCTCTCTCTCTCTCTCTCAGTCAGACCCTGATGGTAAATCAGGTTCGAGGGTTATGGTTATGGTACCGGGAGGTATACAGATGGATATGGAATCGGTTAGGGAAAAAAATAAGGAAAAAATCCACGTTATGCTTGCATGACTGCAAGTGACAATGTGCATGTTAGTGAGGAGAGAGGAGATTACTTTGGGTGAGCGTACTCATGTAGCTATTTGTATGCATTTGCCAGGAGAGGACTGGATGAGCCTATTTCGTGAGTATGTACATCCATGGATGAGGATAGTTTGAGTGTATAATTTATTTTTTTTGGGACTCATGGTGTGTAACCATAGGACTGTTGAATGCACAAGCATGGTAAGCTGAAGGTACAGTGTGTGATGGAGGTACGGATCAAATATAGAAACTGTTCAGATTGTTCACACTTAGTTGACAATGAATGGCTTGTGAGTTGGACACTCCACATGTTCAATATTACATTATTTTTGATGCGGATTTCCCCGAGAGTTATTCCACACATATAGGCTATCTATATACATATTTAAATACATAATACATCCCCTCGATTGAGTCTCGTGTGTTTTCCCCAAAAACGTGCACAAGTGCTACTTAGCGCTCTGAAATCCTTGTTTTTATGGCGTAATCAAAGGTTGCCTTCCCCAAACGGACTGGCCATACTTAAATATCCGGCTATAAACATCAATTTATTATTAGAATGATTCATCCATATCATCCCACATTCTTCTCCCACTTAAACTTCTCCAGCCCGCAAATTCTCCGTCACAGCTTTCCTTTTCCCTACTTTTGTGGCTACTTCATAAACTTTGTTTCCTACTCTGCGGCTTCCTCCAAATGTATCGTGGTCTCAGACTACGCCCATATGTACGTATAATGACCATGTTTCATGTCCCTGGACCTAGTATGTACCTACAGTATACACCTTTATTAAAAAAAACTATACCTTGGGCAAGTTCCTGTGTGAGGATCTTTTTGACAAGCTCGGCTTTCAACTGCAAATGTTACCCTCTCTGACATGTAACAAATACGCGGAACAATCCACAGTCCGTACTCCATGGACCATGTGTACAGGGACATGAGCACCCAAATAAATAGTAAATACCAATAAGAGTAGATACTTTTAGTGTCCCCAATTAGATACATATCTCCTATATGGATGTATCTACTCACACATCACTGGGGGCAGCCTCTCTCACAAAGGTATGCATCTGTCTCTAAGCTCACTTGTAGTGGTGGGGAATTTGTAAAGATCTAGTGTTTTCGATGTTTTGGGGGAAATTAGGCCTGTCTGGGATTTTCCCCGCGTTATGTATCTACACATACCCCATGCCTGAAATGTCCCAATAAAAAGGGAGCAATTTCCGAAGGAAACCACATGAGTCCCACATGGAACTTTAGTTAAATACAAGAATTATTATTGTAGTGCTGTAAATAATGAAAGTAGGAGAAAAAATTGAAGGAGCAATGATTCATGCACTGATGGTGTCATGTCACATTAATGTCCTTGTCTGGGCTGCAGGGAATGGCGTGTGCCCTCTCGTTGGGTTTTGTCCAGGATCGACTTCACATTTTCTCTCCTCTCACTACTGTAGTAGTGTGCATCTATTTACAGGCAATTGGAGAAACAGTCTGGGCTTCCCAGCATATAGGGTCAGTTCCAGAGCCAAGGAGAGGAATGTGGCCTGTAGCTTAGTGGCTTAGTCGACAAATCGAGTCAGGACATAGGATCTGAGCAGGGATGACGTGTGCGTACATACATATGTACATACAGGGAGAGACACATATATTTTTCTAGTTATCTCCTCCAATAAATGTTCCTCTGGAAATGCATGTGGAAGTGTGCACAATAGTTACATTCAAATATCTACTGATAAGCCCGTCGGTAACTCCAGGCTTCAGAGACAGTTCTGTATCTATACATGAAGAGAGAGAGAGAGAGAGAGGGGGGGGGGATGTATGTGCATGTTCCATTGTTGGAGAGATAAGACTCCAGTTTTGTTGGTCGGTGGGTATTTCGGGTGATGTACAGGGTTTATAAAGAGGCGTGACAGCTGTTGAGAAGGTAAATGAACGAGAGTGATAGTGTTCCATGGCCAGGGCTCGTTGGAAGGGAAAGGTATGTATGGGGAGTGTGCCCGGCCTTTTAGGAGTATGAGCATTTGTGTAGATATGGGACTGGGTATGGGTGGGTAAAAATCCTGGAGTATCTACATACAAAACTATCACTTGCTATTATGTATGCTGTCAGTTTCACCGGGGTCTGTAGTACTGTGGGTATAAGATCCAGTCATATCTGTAGTCTTGATAGGGGGTCATATCTATAGATAGTGTACTGTTGTAGTATGTAGACTCAAGTGTGAAAATGCAGCCCGGGCCTTGTATGAAAGGGAGGAGAGGAGAGTGTAAGTGGCAGAAGGAGCTGAGGCGTGTGAATGTAGTGCGGAATAAATAGAAATTAAGGTCGACATCCTTGCTGTGAGAATTATTGAAGGGTAAAGAAGGAGAGACAATATTCTCAATAAACAGGCTAAGTTTCCAGCTAATTTATTAGGGAGGAAGCCAGTTGGGTCAAAGCTTGGGGTATTACAACAAATGAGAAAATACACCAACCGAGACGACACAGCCCGGGCAATGAGAGAGAGAGAGAGAGAGAGAGAGACAGAGAGCGGAGAGTGAAATGCAGTGAGAATGCTCTCACAAATTACAGGACAGGCTCTTTTCCAGACACTCGCACATATTCACAATGCACTCATCCCTACATATACTTACAAATAGGGTACTAAGGAGACAAGGCCGTGCTATTTTGTTCATAGTGCTGGTACTGTAATACGACAGTGCATGTATATGTAGTCAGTAGGGACCTGAGTATGTGCGCTACTCAGGAAGGATAAAGGAATTGCTCATAGAGACAGGCTACAGAGGCCAGAGCACCGGAGAAAGCTATAGATTTGTAAGAATTACAAAGAGAAGGTGTAGACCTTGAGGGGTGACAAGATTTCCTGAAATAGATGGAAAAGCAGAGAAATTCCCTCAATTAAGTCCATAGACTTGAGAGAAAGGAAGAGTTGAGGGGAATGGCTCAATCCTCTCAGGCCTCCAAATAGAACAAGATGCTTCTGCCGAGATACCCAAGGACCAGGAGAAAATTCAATCATGTGAGGTGAATGTCTTGTCCTCCCTTTCCCACCTCTCTATGTAAATATGTACATACATACTCACTCTCTCTCTCTCTCTCTCTCTCTCTCACCTCCCAAGATCCTCTTAGCCTCCCGTATGTACGTCACTGGGCCAATAGACGGGGGAGGGGGAGGGGTACCTGCAATACATGGCTGATCATGAGAGACGGAGGAATGGATGCATGTACGTACATATGGAGAATACAAGACTTGGCTTTTGCATAATTAAATCATCCGGTCCACAGACAATAAGTACGGGATAAAGAGTCATTTTAATTACGCTGTCATGACTTAGTCATTGTTAGACTAAATACGAGAGAGGCAAAAGCAGCGGGTGAGGGAAAAGGAGCTCGTACCAATTCCTTGTCCCACAGTTCCTCTCTCTCTCTGGTTTCTCTCCAACCTTTCTCCAAAATTTGATATGTAGATACTTTGGTCTACGTGCCGATGCTTGTCGAGACTTATCTAGATACGGATGTATGTATGTGCTTCTGTTAAATTTACATTTACAACATTACAGATCCGTATGGTTATTTCCTATCCTCATTTCCGTCATACTCCCATTAGCACTCACATGAGAGAGCCGTCCAAGCACAGTATTAAAATTGGAGTGTTTAAAAAGAGGAATGTAAAATGTAGGACAGGATCATAATAAAGTTAATGTATTTAATTGCATCGTAAAAAATGACTCGTACGTTTTGTATGGTTCCTACAAAAAAAAAAGGAGGATTTCACTCACTCTGCATCTTCAAACGGAGCTGAGTCATTTTAGGACTAGGTCTGAGTTTTCATGTGAGGAGGAATAAAGACAGCCTTTATGGATTGTGTATGTAGAATTATTGCAGGCACAAGTACAATTTTTATGGGGTAGCTATCTATCTACTGGGTTGTTCATACGTATATGTATCTATATATTACGGGAACTATGTAGCTCTAGACCGGGGTCCGGAGTGTAAAATAATATTGTATTTCTCAATATTTGCCTCTAACGAGGAGGCGGAGGGATTGGCTTGAATTTCTACTGGAATGACTCAGAGCCTGAAAAGGAGATGCAAAATAAATAGTTATGTGAGGAAAAAATCAACATCAGTCAGCACATTTCTTCTCGTAGGCTGAACATACTCGCTCTTTCTCTCTCACTCACTCGTTTGCTCTGGCATTATGTCCTTATGTACTTTTACTCTCCCGCATTTTTTCTCCGACTCTCTCTCTCTCTCATCTCTCCTCTCTCCATGACTCTCCTTCCCAATTTCCCTCTAACTCTGTTTCCTATCATTCTATAAGTGTGACTCTCTCAGTGTCTCTCTACTATTGCCCTGTGTCTCTTTCCTGCCCCTTCCTCATGAGCTTGTGTGCGTATACGAGGGATTTTGTGTCAATATGATGCCTCCGAGGCAAAATATACGACATCTAATACTGTGCAAATCAAAAGCCATTAAATGGGAAAAGGACTGGAGACGAGGAATGAGTGCGAGGGAAAATGGTTCCTTGCCCTTCGTCTCTATATAGTTGTTATACATTCCTTTTTTAAACAACCACGAGTCTAATACCCTTCCAGTTGTTACAACTTTTCTCTCTCTCTCTCTCTCTCTCTCTCTCTCTCTCTCTCTCTCTCTCTCTCTCTCTCTCTCTCTCTCTCTCTCTCTCTCTAGGAGTTCCCATATGCACATGTAATTATGTTCGTGAGTGAGGACTGGAGACTTGAGTCACTCCGGACTCACAGAACAGAGCTCATGACAAGGACCCCTCTTTTTACAGTTGAGCTCTGGAAATTACAAATTACTATCAGACTTATCACGTCCCCTATGAATTTCAATCGGCCTGAATATTTTCAAGCATGGCAGCACTCATATTACAAACCTATTTTCATCATATCATCTAGCCTTTTTCTGTAGGCTATGCGCCTTCCATTACTACAAATGGGACGGTGGTTGTACAATTTTTTTTCCCTTGTTGGGAGATGGTTTTGTCATTGGAGAACTTTCTTCAATTTTCTGTATGTGCCATATCCGAAACCTTTTACCAGTCAGAAGACGGACCGAAGTGTAAACTTACACTGCAGAATGGGTTTTTTCTGAGTGGCTTTTTTTTCTGGCTTGGTGGGAATTTAAGTCAAAATTTGAGGGAACTTTGTAGGTTATATTGTAAATAGTTTTCCATCGCCACCATAAGAGTAGTAGGCCTGGGCTGGGGAGTAAGTACATGAGGAAGGAAATATGTTATTATCACTCGTACGTGTTCAATCTCCTTTGTTGCGTAAGTAATGAAACTATTAAAATCAAATCTCCCGCCTGCCTTAGTACTAAGTCTCGACTCTCATCACTTCCTCATCCGAGAGCTCCTTATTGCCTGGGATAATTCCTATACAATTTTCACCGCCTTAAAGATTGAATTTTCAAAGGGAATTTCCCTCCCTTCATTTTTCAGGCTCTAAAATTGCAAAATCAAATTTACCGATAGCAATGACAAATTTCCCCGTCACTTTCTTTGTCTATTATTGACGGGCTCCTCATTTCTTTTTCTTTTTTTTTTTTAGATATAACTAGATATACAGCTACTTTATGTATAAGGGATTTTGAAGTCAGAGCTAATCTTAGGGAGGAAGATAAACGATTGGGAAGTTCTTGTTTGTATTTTGTCTGAGTTGGGAATTTCCGCTGTAATTTCCATATTCTCAAGGAGTTTTTTTCCCTCCTTGTTCCTTATTGTCAATTCATTTGGGTGTTGGAAATCAAATGAGGTAGGGGGAATTTAGCATAAAATAAATTTCACGCAATAATATTCTATGGGCTCAGGCAGCTTGGAGCTGAGTCGGGAGTGGTGTGTGTGCGTCTGATAGGTTCTTTTTTTATAGAGAGGAGTTGTCTCTATGGAGAAAATATACTCGAAGGAAAGGCTGGGGTTGATATTGTAAAATTTGGAAATTTACATGATCTTGCCACAGAGAAGAGATTGGATTGGTTTTTTCTCTGTCCTCTGTCACTGTACGCGTCTGTTCGGAGTGCGTGGGGGTACTCTCCACATGTATGTATGTATCTACATACAGAGATATGTACACAAAGTCAAAAATTTCCATACGCACGTGTGTATCAAACCTGTCAGTGTTATTATTATGGCGGAGTCTCCTTCAAACCCCGTATCATGCTCAAGTTCCTGTGGAACACTGTCGTCCACTATTGTGTGCATGCACAAGTATCTCTTTTGACTCGGCCTGTCAAGTGTCGATTTTTCCTGTATAGATATACCTATCTATACATTCCATGTATATACATATTAAATGCATACACTTCTGTACACTCATGCAGACATCCCCGCCTATTTAAATATTCCCATAAATGAGTATGCATAAACGTACGTATGCTCTTATGTCATTCTACATGCCGTTTGTTTGCTATACTTGGAGTCCTATAAATGCCTGGCTGAATATACAGAGCTCTATAAACATGTGGCTAAATTTACTTCTGGAATTCTATAAACATATGGCTAAATATACTTGAGTTATATAAGCATGGGGCTAAATATAAGTAGACGGAGTTCCAACTCCCAACCATGTGGTTCCAGCTACTTTGTCTATATGAAAGTATCCAGGGCTAAGGGGCAAAGCTGAGCCACTAAAAATTCAGTGAATGTAAATTTAAGGAAGGAAAGATGGCCCCACATCTGGAGGGCTATACACAATGAATACATTAACTTATTTGTAATGTGTTCCTTCAAAATTTGACACTTTTTAGGGCTAGAAACCCTCTCGGAGCTACTGAGGATTTCTTTGAGTTGATTTTCGGAGAGTTCCGAGAGTTTTGCTTCTTAACCATCGATGTGTACGATCTCAATGTGAGGGGATGCATGAGAAGTCAGAATTTGTAGGATTGGGCCGGAGTGCTGTGTGGTAGCGGATAAAAGAGCGGTTGTGGGAGTAGGTAGAGAAAGAGAGAGATCACATGAATATATTATGCAAAGGTATAATGATGTGGTGAATGTAGTGAGACATTTGCATAAAACACACATGTGAGTCGGAGATGGAACTCCAAGTGTGACATGATGTGAGGCAGTGCAGAAGTAAGGATGAATTTGTGGATTTCATGAATCTCAACGGAGGACAGTAGCTCTTCTGGAGTCTCTGCCATATCCTCACATACAGCATGGTTCCAGGGAGATAAGTAAGACTCATATACACAGAGTTCCAGCCCAGGCCTGTCCCACACTTATCCCATCCCCGGCCTGCGACTATATATGTAGCTACAACAGCTTATTTGCATTGCTAGGTGATGACAAGTGGGAAGACGAAACATGGTCTTTGCATTTCCGAAATGGAATTGGAATTCCTAGCTATTTGTGATCATCTCAAGTCAAGTGGGCTCTTGCCCCTTTATATTACCCTAGAAACGAGGAGTGCATATAGGCATGGGAATTATCCACAATCTATAATATCGTTCCAGGAGTAGATATCTCCTCTTGAGCAGAGTCCCCAATATATAAGTATATATCTATGTATATGAAACTAGAGGCACACAACCACCACATTTCCTCCAGGTTCCACGTTATTAGCCCCGTATATTTACTTGGGGAGTGATGAGAGGGCTCCGTTCAGGGGTATTAACATATACTTAGGCCATGTCATTTCATCTCCGTCCGAAGAACACTCGGTCACCACCAAGTGGAGAGAGACAACAAAGGCAGGCGGAGAGGAACTCTGCCACAGACCTTCACCAGTCACCAGCCCATATGAAATACTCAGACTCAGAGGAGCGGTAATGTGTCGGGTCCCTGAGACAGCTGGGAAGGACGAGATGCGGAGAGATGAGTTGATCGTCAGTGAAGATCCAGTCACAGGAAAGCCATTCCACGCACCAATACTTCTCCACCACCAGAAGACCATGTCAGTCATTTATGAGGAATTGGTCCAAGGAATAGGAGCAAGCCCAATTTACCTTTCAAATCCTGTACTCAAATCCTCATTTCCCACCCCAGACATTTGTCCAACCCCATGTATTCATTACATTAAATCAGAACATCTAGTGCCCATAATATATTCATTGAGTGGAAGATTCTAAAATCCGGTTAGTCTCTAGGAGATGATAATTTTTTTCAAAAGAGTCTAAAACCCAGATATCAATTGAAACATTGGAGGAGCGTGTGCTCAGAGAGCATTGTTGTTCCTGCTGTTAGTGAGAATTGGGAAATATCCAGTAAACTCCAGACTGCAGTATTTTTACAGGGAGTGTATCTTTCTATGTATATAGATACATACATAGTAAGTAACATTAGTTATGAAGATAGTCCCATGAATTCTCGTCCCCTCACACGCTATTAAAGTTAAAGTCGGAGCTGAGAGAGAGAGAGAGAGAGACAAGGGAGAGCCGTTGGAAGAGTTGGACAGACAGTGCCTTATTATGTAAGATTAAACCTGGGCTCCTCTCTGGCTCTGTAATACGTGTGGGAGCCATTGTACGGGATTGTATTCCCAGTATGACTGCAGACTGTACACATAGATACATACATACATACATACAGTTTATATAGCGAGTAATAATTATTACGTACTCCGTGATGACTATGGTGCGAGAGGGGTTTTTGGCGCAATGCTAAGTTAGCACTTGTGCTAACTAATGGTATTATAGTATGTGGAGCTGTATGATGGCCCTACTGTCTACAGGGCATTGTAGCTTTTGACATAGGACAGGAAGAGCCTAGCTGGGTGCGTACATACATATGTCCAAAAATATAAGGAAACATGGAGAGAGTGAGTATGAGGAGCGTTCCAAAAATGATCCTGCTTGAGAGTCCTATCCCTCTCATTGACTCGACACATACTACACTCCCCGTGAGTGTCTAAAGCCCCGGTATGTATGTATGTAGATAAGCGCGTAAGTTAATGTGGTAGACTTGATGCTCGTTTGAGTCAGATTGACTTGATAAATGGTGGAATGATATTAATCATCGGATCGGAGAGAGGACTTAAGCTCACGCAGTTTAAAGTGTAGGGGTTGGTGTTCCTATGTGAGAAATGGAATAATTTGTACTGCTTTTCACTCGAAAGGATGGCGTGTAAACACCCGAAGCTCTCCCCAATGCTATCTAATCATTCCTTGCCAAATTAATGACTGTTAGTGGTAATTAAAACTGATGGTTAGCTTAAATTATTACTTTACATTGACTCCGTATGAATGGCTGTAATGAGACAATATTATCTCTTTTTGCCCTATATAGTCACAAAAACCTCCAGGCCAAGGTTTCTCTTGTACTAGAATAATTACCCCGTACTATTACATATACCTACCTCAAAGTATAGGCCATTCTCCCCCCCCCCTCCCCCCTCCCCCGAGACCTGTGCACATTCAATAAGGATATTTAATACTGTAAGAAAATCTATTACAATGTATCCATTCCTAGTAACTTCCCTATCAATTTATTTTCGCACCCCTGAAACCTTTTCAAAAATTCCTACATACAGTAGTGCTCATAATAGGAAGCTCCTTCCCTCTCCAGAGTCACCCACATTTTGCTCTCAATTCGTGTCAGGGGGGACAGTCTCTACAGTAATTATGTCTCCATAGTAATTTCAGATAATTACCCCAACGGACCTTTGTATTGACAACCGAGCTTGGTTACTCAACTGTTTTTACTAATTTCCAACTTTTGTGTGAGCAGTTGGAACGACACGCGGGTCTGTACACAGGAAGTTCCTTGTTTCAATTTATAATTAGTTGGGAGAAAAGTGGGAAATTTTAGGATATTTTTGCTAGGATATTTTCATAGGCTCATATTTGAGTAATAATTATTCCTTTTTCCTGCTGTGACTTCAAAATAATATTCAGTCCAGGGGGACTATCTTTTTGGGATTTTTAGAGTATTATTTGCATTTTGATGACTCTTGGAATCTGATATTTTATTATTCTCTGTGAGAATAAATAGGGAGGAGTAGATATAGCTCCTCTCCCTTATGCTTGTTCCTTTAGGAGCGTTGTAGAAGTGACAGGGGCTCATTACGGGTGGTAATCATTACCAAATAAATAAAGTCAGTAGAAAGTATCTACCTTCAGTCCCATCCCCAGCTCCAGTAGTAGGAGAAACATATGGGACATGGGAAGTTTAGTTGCTCTTGGATAAGCAAATGTTGAAACAAGAAATCCAATAATTTGCTCATGTGCAATACCAAGTGCAAATAATTGTCAGATTGCTCCTTTCAAATAGTTCAATATTTTGAGGCATACACGGATTGTGAGAACAGGGATTTAATAAAAGATTCAATTTATAAAATAGGAGAAATACACCCTGTCCCAAGTCTCCTTGCTCTAGGAGTCAGACATCTATAATAATTATAGGGATACATATGTAGAATACATACATGGGGAGACATGCCTGATGTTATAAATAATAGTCCGAGAGAGTAATAAGTGACTGCTCGTAAGTTGAGTCCAATATGTTCTACATATTAAAAAATGGGAGTGTAGTCCCCATGTCATGGGAGAGACAGTTGGAGAGTTAAGTGTGAGTGGGCTTTTAACACTGAGGGAATGACTTCTCTCGAGATGTATGTACCTATGTAAGTGTATGTGAATTTTTTTTCCTATTGGCAAAACCCCGGACTTTGGAACGAGCGAACGAATGAAATTAAATTATTTTTCAGCTAACTCAATTTCGTTTGAAGTTCGTAGGTGACACGTTAAATGCTCACCGACAACAGCATGGAAAGACAGTTTTTATTTGCTCACTCCTCGGCTTTCTCACAACATCAAAAACTTTGGGAACAGTTGTAGCATTAGGGATGCGTATGTATGTAAGTATTTTCACCATCGTTGATCTCACCCAAAAGCTCCTAGTTTTTTGAAATATTTTTATACAAACATAAACTCCATCAAGGCAATTTTACTCCTGTACACTTTTCCCCTTTGCAAAACCCTCAACAAAAATTAATATACGGAGTGTCTCTCCCGGAATCCCTGCATGTGGAATTATAGCCCCCCTGTAAGGAAATAGTAAAAGAGAAATTTGCAACTTTCTTCAATGGGAAAGCAGGGGAGAGGTATAGGGTTTATGTAAAGCATTAGAGCTTGTAGATTCTACCTCGGTCCTTGTACAGTATGTAGATAGTCCCTAGGATTGGAAAGCTGACTCCCATACATAGGCCTGGATCTGCCTGGAAAAAAAAACGTAACATCTCTTGCGTCAGCTCTTAATAATATCCTAGAGAGCAAGACTGATGTTAAAATTTAATTCAATTTCCACTCTGTGTGGAGTAGCCTGAATTGGTATTTTTAAAATTTCAACATACAATCTTTCCTATCGATCTGTCTACAGAGTTTCAACACTTCTGGGAAGCTTGACTTTGACCATAGGAATTCTCACTGTGTGCCAATAAGCTCCTACAACACATATCTCATGTATAGTCTGCTCGATAAAATAAACTCAAATTTCGTCAGAATCTTTTGGGTTGGTGAAATGCTGAGTTACCAATTTAATTCCATTTCTACAGCACCGGAACTTCAGGAACAATTTTATCGTTGGGGGGAGAAAAAAACCTGGGCTCCAGGAAAAACTTGTAACTTGGGAATATGTTTTGGATATATACTCTATATCTAATGTTTGACCTTCAGAGACATTTATGGGTCTGCAGCCTGCAGCTCCGGAATAAAAGCTGTGCAAAATGTTTCCCAATTAGAATTGCAATACCCCCTCCATTAGGGAATCTATGCCATGGGAAAGTTCCATGTACGGAGATTTCGGCTCTAATTGCAAGTATGTATTGACATGGGTAGTTTTAGCAGTCCATGCATGTGGTACGGTCCCTACAATTCGGATGGGAGCAGTTATGCAAGTTTTATTTATGATGATAAAAAATATGTTCTAATGGAATTATTAAAGTAGACGGACATACTATATATATAGTATATATATGGTGTAGTGCACGGAGATTATTCCCAACTACAAGGGTTCGCAAAGCCTCTCGGAATTTTCAGCAAGAGGTGATGGTGAGGCCGGTCTTTAAAAAAGTGTTTCACGGAGCTTATTTTTTTTTCGGTGTCCTGCAGGACATACTAATCATTTATTGGTCCTTGTAGAGAGAGAGAGGCCTTTTGTCACAAGTGGCTTTGTCGTGGAAGTGAACTATGAATTGATTGTGAGGAAATAAAGACGGAGGGTATAGAATGGTCCTTCTTTTTAGGATAGACACCAGAGCACTGCCTATAGACAGCAGGTTGGGATATATGTAGCTTCAGAGAGCACCAGACCCGACACAAGGCTAGAGGATGAAGGAAATTTTAACATTCGTTAATGATATTTACTCTTGTGCATGACTAAGCAAGTATGTTTTACTCCGTATGAAAGACTAGAATTTCAATGAAGATTGAAAGCAGGAGGAAATTCATGGTATTGAAATCAGAATATAATGTATAAAGTCCGTCGTCCCTCCTCACTCACTCACTCCTCTCCTTCCCCCTCCCTCCCTCCCTCCCCAGAATCCAATGTATTCATAGCATGTCAGCAATAATCCTTTTCGAATATGAATTACGTTTGCTTATTCAAAGCAGACCTGATAAGTTTTCTTCTCTGTCTACGGTCCAAGGCATGATTTTCGGATAGAAGATTCCCTCTCCTAAGGATCTTCTTCAGAGAGAATGGAGCAAGGTATCCTCTCTCTCTCTCTCTCTCTCTCTCTCTCTCTCTCTCCATCTCTCTCTCTCCCTTCCCTATTTACAAGATCCATACTCCTCCTCCCCATCATATATGTGATCATGTGAGCTGCTGAATACTTATACATCATTTTAATCTCCAGCAAATGTTTCCAACTCCAAGGAGAATAAGATGAAGGTTTTTCGCTTTTAAATATATTGTATACGAGAGCGGCGGCGGACTTAAGCTCGTACGTTACTGGAGTCAGGGATGAATTCCATGTAGTAAAATAATTCAGGAACAAAAAAAAATTCTTCCTTCCATAATCCCTCCAGTGTATGAATGACAGAGGAAGAAAGGAAGAGAGAATGGGAAAATAGCACTAAAGGAGACAGGCTGGCTTTTGAAGATGACCCTGAAAAGGGCTTGGGAAATACAACGGACGGAGTCTCTCCAGTCCCAATATATACATACACTCTCATACAGAGTCATGTTTCCTAGTTAAGTGCTTCATGTGTCTATTTTTTGTTCCGTCTGCATGTCCTGAGTTCCGATGTTGCAGTTTTCACAGGACTCTCTGTCTCTAATTGGAAAATTGAAAAGGTAGGCAGTAATGCTGTAGACACGAAATTCATTTCAGCTCAATTATCTTATTTAAGTCGGAGCCGAGTCTTGCCAACATTATCAAAGTCGTTGGACTTGTTTGAGGATATGCTTTTAGAAATTACACAGCATGAAATAAACACAGAGCTTTGATGAGTATTTATGTAATTATTAGAGAAGAGATGCACATCTTACAGAAGACTCAAAATCACGTATCACTGTATGTATTAAATTTGAGTGAGACGACTCATTAGACGACTCTCTTTCTCTGTAGAGTCTCCGAAGATTATTCTCTCTATAGGGGCAAAAATATTCCTGTCATTTCTGTCTCTTAGAATATTATTTTTTCTCCTTATACGAACATGCCATTGTCAGAGTCAAAGGTTTCTACTCTTAGGGCTGTGGATATAAAGCGAGTGCACTGTAGATATATATAGTCACGGACTGTGATAGGTAGATACAAAACAGTATGTAATTACAGGACTGTACTGAGGGAATTTATCAGTAGAGAGGGAAAATGCTAGGTAGAAAAAATTGTTGGAGAAAAAGGAGTCCTATCTTGATAGGGCTGTGAGTACATGACTGTTAGCTCCGTGTTTGAACAAGCTGGTTATTTGTTATGGGCAATTGGTTCCTAGTGATGATGAGAATGATGATGGTGGTACTGAGTGAGGAATTCAACAGACATAACAACAACACTGGACCTAACGGATCATAAGAATGACATAGATTCTTCCCAGTTCCCAACCCTACGATTCCTACTCGTGCTCAAAGTATTTATACACGGGTGTACGTACCTATGAGCCTATAGGTACAATTGAGCATGTCCCTATGTATTTATATGTGTATAGGTGGGAGACGTATTCTGGTCACATACAGAATCCAGGGCTAGGACTGTATGCACGTAAAAGCAGAGCTTGGAGCTTGGAGCTTGACTGACGTGGAACTTTTGGGTATCCTGGGGATATATGTATTTGTATAGGGAAGTTTGATGTGGGCAAGTGGAAGAGTAAAGTGATATTATATCTAAAAAGGAAATATCTTATTATCCCGTTACATATGCTTGGAGTGGCTGGGTAGGGAAGCTGAATCTTGTGTACAAGGACGTATGCTACAGATGCTGGAGTTGCATACACCCGCATATGGAACAATTAGAGATTCGTCCAAACACACACACACACAAGCCCAGACACACACACACACACACACAAACACACACACACACACAAGCCTGAAAACTACCAAATGAAAAATGATTGGAGGACCCATATACACTGACATTATCTTGAACTGAAATCATCACATTATTAGCGTGTACAACTTTTTCTTACCAACAGCACTCCTACCAATCAACTTTCTCAGGCTTCATCCTTCCCCCTTGTATTTTTCTTCCTTGGATATTTTATTCTCGCATTTCTTTCGGACTGGAAAAGGCTGTCAGGAATCCTTGTTTCTGATTTCCCCCCTTGGGATAGAAGCCTCACTATTTATAGATATATAGATTCTTGGGAGAAATTATAACGCGTAACTTGTGCAGTTCCATTCCACTATGTTTGAGATTCTAAGGCTGTTTTTTCCTCGTTCTCACATAATTCTTTGGGTCTTGGAGTTTTTTCCCCTACTACTTGGGTTTCCTCAATTTTCTTTTCTTGCCTTGTAAACATTTCCTATCTACGTACATAATACTCTATTGTTTTTCTCAGTTCTGATTTGCAAGGTTTTATTTGTTTTTTTTTTTTTTTGGCGAGAGAGCAGTTCACGGAAATGATTTGGGAAAGCATGTGCTAATTATTCCAAAGAGTTCATTTCAAAGTCATCTGGAAATACTTGACTAAAGAGTTGCAATTAAGTTCACAAGTGGGGAAAAACCACTAAGGTATTAATTCTCAAAGGATGGGAACCAGAGTCGGGCAATTAGGACTAGTCAGAAAAATGCATTGGGCCTTTGAAGTTTTTATGGGGGAAATGCATTTTTATGGAGGTTGGAAATGATATCTGGTGAATACAATTTGGGATTGATTGTTTCAGGAGGGAAACCCCAGAGTTGGATTTTGGTCTGAGGATTGTTTTTTTTCCTCCTGTGTGTGTGTGTGTGTGTCTGTGTGTGTCTGTGAAAGCCTCCTCATGGAATCTGACAGAGAGCCCTTATTTTAGGAAATGGTATTTCATCTGGAAATTTTATTCAATGCAATTCCATGAATTTCAATCTCCACCTCTAAATAGATGCATATAAATCTTATAGTGGTCCAAGGAGGGTGGATTTAGAAGGGAGCGGTGAAGAGAAAAAATTGCCAAATCCTTCTGTGGTCTCCCATTTCACAGGAGTCAGAGAAGAGCCCACTCTCTCCCCTGCTAGTATTTCCTGGGATACTAAATATATGCAAGGAGGTCTTCTAATCGAAAGTTCTGGCCCCTTGCACTCTCCATCTACATAACTCCACTCCAGACCAGGGCCACTGGGCCTGTCTCTATGAATGGGATAACCTCAGATCCGCTTGTTGTATAGTGACACGGGTCCATTCACAAATTAGACCGTGCACGGTTAATGTGTTGGATTGGTGTGGACCAAGTGCTCCTTGAAGTTTGGAGTAGGATTTGAATGACTCCTTGGAGGGTGTAAAAATTTATAAGGCATTCTTATTACATTCTCTTGAATGTACTTTGGAGTCGTTTCGAGGGGAGAAATAGCCAATGTTTTCCAAGCGAACGTAGGGAAATGCTTCATTGACGGAGGAAATAATTTTTTTTCCTCTGGAATTACTCCTTCGAACAACACAAGATATTGTATTGGTGTCAATTAGGTTACATATTTTACCATCTCCCTACTTCTCCTTCTCCTCCTCCTATTAATATCCCGAGAGTGGAGTGAAAAGAAAAATCCTCCCAAATCCAATGAGACTGACTTGTCCGTATGAAGATGAAGGGGCTCCTTAAGTAAAAGTCCCATAATATTCCTGGGTTTGGGTAAGTCTTCCTCAATGTATTTTTCCAGATAGACAAATGAGTCTCATCCATTTGGGATAATTTCTTGTAAAAAAAGGGCATCCACATCCGTTGAGAAAAATACGCTGAGCCAAGGGAGCTGTATACTCATAACTCCTCTGGAACAACACTCATATGTATTTGCATACAAGAGCCAGCGTGTAGCACAAGGATGGGATACATTCGACTCAAGTCAGAGTATGATTGAGTATGGTAGGATGGGATGGATGGGAGGAAGTAAAGTATCCAGAATCAATAGAAGAACTCTGGCAAAAGTATAGGGAAGGGCGAGATCAATAGAAATAATTAAGAGCAGAAAATTCCCCTTCACCCATCACGGACAGTACACAATAAATTTGGACATTCTATTCTCCCTTCCCACAATATAGATACATAACACAGTGGGACTCACAAGACTATATTCTAAGCATGTAGGGACTGGCCCGGATAGGCTCTTCTCATGGAGTAGCTCCCTCATGGTTAGCTCTTATGTAAGAATGCCTCCAGTGACATATTGAAATGGCTCCGGCATTAATATAGGAAGTTCACTGCACTGGATACACTTGACATGGCCTCATATTACAATGATGGGTTGAGATATAGAGCAAACTTTTTGCCTCTTTGGATACATCATCATCGATGATGAAATACTAGTCAGATTTCCCTTCCTTACTCTCCACTCCGTCCGAAACTTGTGTCATGTTGAAATATACATTGTGTGTGTGTTGGGAGGGACAAGTAGCTCAACTGTACACTTATTTATCTGTCTATGAGTATATAATAAATGTACAGGGCATTCCCACGTATGTAGGTAGATACACACACATGTGAATTTTTACATAGATATAGGAGAAGGATATTATTAGAAATAACCATGTATACGGGAAGAATCCATATATACTCCTGAAATTACGTTCAGTTGAGAGACTCGAACCATAGTGGGTTCTACTTTTTGCGGAGAAAAAACATCTCCCCTACTACTCATTGTGACTCAACTTTATTTCATACACATGTACTGTAAGTTGTGTATGGGATGAGAGACGATAGGCGGCTCCCTCAGTTGACTCTTACGGCTCACTTACTCACTTTGGCCGGCGGTTCTTGTATTATTTCCCTTCTCCCTCTCCGTCTCTCTCACTCTCCCGTTGTCTCCGAAGCCGGAGTGAGTGTGGAGTCTATGTTTGAGAAAATTACAAGATAGTGTTTTCGTTGGGGAAGACATGTTCAGAGAGAGAGAGAGAGAGAGAGAGAGAGACATGATATTGTATTTGTTTGGAATGAGATAGCTACTTGTGCAGGAGGCAGGGTCGGAGCAATGCATTAGGCATTTTCTCAGAATCAATTTTTGGCACGGCTAATGCCCATACAATGGTTCCGTTTGTCATTGGGGCCCGAATGTAGATATGTGTATGCTTGTCGGGGATATAAATTCATGGGGACATACACATTGTCATGTGAACATTTGAGGCGTGTGCAGTCCCATAAAAAATAGCATATATGGACGGAGAGATGTAAACATACTCTGGGACTATTGTCACCACCAGTCCCAGGGACCTAAGTATTGGGGAGTAGTTTGCATATGTGTGGGGTATAAAAAGCTGTAGAAAATGGCAGTTGAACAATTTCTTCAACTTTACAACTTTGTCGCTTGAATTTATGATGACGGACGAGAAATAATGTTATTTAGGGGTGAGACATGGTGGGAAGTGTAGTTTTCTCTGGTAATGTTTCTTCTCTCTAAGAGTTCTTGCATGCGGAAACTTTATCAGGGCCGTGTATTTAAGCCCTTTCTATAGAAGTATTATAATTTCAGCTTGGGCTCAAACCGGAGTCTCAAGAATGTATGGAATTGAGTAAGGGAATATCTATGTATGTATGTATGTACATATGGGATATAGACGCTTTGTGGGGAAAAAAATCCTGCGAAAGATTAATGGAGCCAGCTGAGAGAGAACCTATAATGGAGCAATTAAGAGTCTTAGTAATGCCAGGGATATGTAATGTAATGCATTTTTTTAAATCCTCTTCTCTTATTTCCCTTTGATTTCTTCCAAGAGAGAAATCCTCCTTTCTCTCTCCAACTCCCTTATTGTGACTGGTCTTTATTTGTTCATGCATGTGGATTTCCCGGAGCCTCGGCGCAGGCACTCTACCCATGAGTGATGAGGTGCTGTTTAGAATGTTTATTTGACACTAGTCGAGATGAGGAAATCTGTTGGGATTCCTGGGAATAATTTATAATTATGGTCTATTGACTTTTGGAAACCTTCCATTCCTCCTAGGAATGTCCTCTGTAAATTTTATTACGATGAATTAACGAGGAAATGATAAATTGGCCAAATGTGCTCCGATCCTTCCTTCGGACTGAGAAATGAGTGGATCTGGCGGGGAATTTCAAAACTTTTATGGAACCATACCAGGACTGTACAGACTTCCATGAGAAATGGAGTGGTCTTGAGGAGGACTTCCGGAGACTTCCCTCATGTCCTGCTCTTTCTCCAGGTGGAGGACCCTATGGGGTAAATCATAGGAATTTTCCTATAGACAGACGGAGATCCATACGCATGATGGGAGTACAAATATGACATAGCCCCACGGGTCTCTTCCAATATGGCAGAATTGGTCGGACGGAAGAGAGAGAGGAAGGAAACTAAAGTGGTGCTAATATACTTTTGGCACACTTTTCATCCGCTCAACTTAGTTGACAATGGTGGAGAGGAATGGACTGGTAGGAGATGAGGATGTGGTGAAAAAGTGACATTTATTCACTCCTTCCTCTCGCCCTCCATTATCAAGTGGAGGAATGCCAAATTTTTTTCCCTCCCTTTCCTCTCTCTCTCTCTCTCTCTCTCTCTCTCTCTCTCTCTCTCTCTCTCTCTCTCACACACACACACACACACTCACTCTCTCTGTCTCTATATATTTCTCCCTCTCTCTCACTCGACGGAGGTTGTTGTGCAACTCTTATCCTTTCGGTGGTTGAAATTATTAATCATTAAAAAAGTTCTTTGGAGTAATTAAAAGTGGAAAGTTCGGGAGAGAGAAGCAACAATAAGAAAATAAGTTTTGCCTTTCGCCTTAATTATTTTCTCCTTCGTAGCCCTCCCCATCCCTATATATAGATACACACAGACGCATGTGTCTCACAAGGTGTTAAAGTTCCATGTGCATACCAATGCTGAGTTACGGCTCATACTAGTTAAGAGAGCCGTACATTCTCACGACTGGAGTCCATCCATTTCCCTTCACTTCATTCTTGAGCAGTTATCTGCTCCGTAGTTTTTATATTTCCCACTCAACTCACTCTCTCATACGTATTATTGTAAGCGTCACACTACTCTCTACATTCACTCCTCCGGAGCCATTCCAAATGTAAAACATTATGTTGGGTTAATAAAACACCAGTTAGCCCTGGGTATAGGCCTCCTGCCGATCCCCTCCACTACTGTGGGTCTATCCCTGAGCATTTGTATTTATAACACTGGATCCTACTCACGGACCTGGAGATGACTGAGCGTCCAATTACATGCTGTTCTCTGGCTTCTGTAATGAGCGGACATTACTGACGATTATGTAAGTGTGTGGAAGGGAATCAGGCATTAGAGGTAACTTGAGAGGAAGGGCCTCTGCATACAGGTTGCAAAGGAATTCACTTCAGAAATGTAACCCTTGAGATGGGAGTTATAATGCGTCTTAATTCACTCTCATATAATTATATATGTATCTATGTGTATCTAAAAATAAGTGGATCTTTCGGTGAATATGTGAGCACACTTATTTAATCAACCATGCATATAGATAGATACATATGTGTATGTGCCCTGTGTGTGTGCACTGTGCACCTCTGAGGCTTTTGTTCTCCTTTTTGGTAATGCCAGGAAATATGCATATTATGTAATTATACATGTATTTAAGCAATTGTAGTTTAAATGACGGGAACTATCAGGTCGAGTAGGTTGAACTACTGTATACTTTCGAGGGTCTGGATAGGCACGCCAGGGAAATTGAAATTTGTGGGATATGTATGAACACGTATGAGTAGTGTGTAGAAGGTTGTAATAATATAATGGTAAAATTTCTCCTTCCATCTGCTCCCATCTTGTTCAACTTTTCAAGAAATAATCGCTCCTGTACATATTACTTCCTTTCTTTTGCTCTCTCTCTCTCTCTCTCTCTCTCTCTCACTCACTCCAGAGCTCGAAGAAAGAATGAACTCCCATTAAGAAGGCAAGTTGTTCTCTTGAAGTAGTTCCATAGAGCTCTATACCTCGTGCATTAGGACGGCTGCCCAAGACTGACTCTAATAAAAGTGAAGTGCATTAATTTTCACTGCCAAATTACTGACGAGGATAGATTATGTTGGTCGTCGTTGTGAGAAAAAAAAATTCTTGATTATCAACTCCCTCATAGACAAAGTTACTGGGAGAAGTGAAAGTGGGGAGGGAAAGAGGATAAGAATTGGAGCCGGAGTGAGACTCGCTTCCAATTGGATGGGAAAAAAGTTGGACAAAGACTTAATTGGCAAATTTGATAAATTAAGGATACGGGCGTCATAACCTGAGCAGGACTATTTTTCCCCCCTGTTCCCTGTTGTAGGAATCATTCAGGGAAGATTAGCTTGTTTCTTTTTATTTCCCATTTACACTCTCCATTACTTATCATATGGGCTCCATTAGCTACCACTAATCTTTAGGGGGTGGTGGTGGCTGGTGCCGGGGTCTTGAATGCTACAAGGCCTGGGATGGTTTCCGGGACTCTTCCTCATCTCTTATGGCCCTTCAATCAGGAAAGGAGGGAATTACCAAAAAAAAAAAAGGAATGGAGTTTGAGAAATAATTGTTTCATTCAAGACCCTCTTGGCTCTACAGGCTTCTCTCCCTAATTGTAAACCAGGAGAGAATATTTTTGCCTGCACTTCAAATCAGGGGGAAGACAAGCTAAATGAATACTTTCCTCTGTAGCTTTTAGCATCCAACTGAAAAAAAAGCTTGAAAAACAACATGTGTTTTTGTAGGAAGGCAAAACAATCCTGTAGATATCAAGGGACATTATCCTAACAAAACACTATCATGGCTGTACTATCAGCAACTGGTATGTAAAAATCCTTTGGAATTCGGACTCCTCAAATAATCAAATACGAAAACAATTTAGACCTTGGGAAGAATTTAAGTGCAAAGTACGAATAAGATGTAAAAACAGTACATATTGTCAGAGTGCATATAAAAGCACAAGGAATTAAAAAACATAGGGGAAAAATTGTACATTCAAAACATTGGGACCAAGTTCCAATATCTACCATTATGTAATAATTATATCTGCCTCTGGAATTTAATATCTTGTATAATTTTATGTCCTGGTATATCTAAACATACATAGATATCTATACCATCCTTGTAAAACATTGGGGAGACAAATATATCATGTCTCTTGCTGGGCTTTGAATGAAAAAGTAGTTTCCCATGGTCATGCATTGAGACACCTACATATAGATAGATGTGTATCCAATGGACAGGAGTCTATTTCCCCAAAAGGGCAATTTTTATAATGAAAAATAAACAGTGAAATTTAATGAAGTTGGTACCTGAAAAAGAAAGGAGCTCTTGGGGCAGGGAAACCATTAGCTTTTTCCGGACGAATTTCCGGTTTGTTTTCCTACGAAGTATGTACGTTCCATCCCACATGGGGCTCCAATGTACATGTGTTTCTCCTAAGATTTTCAAAGAATTCATTATTGGAAGATTCCAGGTAATAACTGGAGATGTTGTTGCTCTTGTTGTTCCTCCACCACAATTTATACAGTCCGCCCACAAATCATGCCGGGAAGAGTGGAGCGTACGGAACTGAGAAAGTTGTTCCAGGCAGTTGTTCTGTCTGGAGAGGCTTCCTCACCAGCCCAAAAGGAAATACACATTGGGGATACAGAGTTGGGTGTATCTCCTTTCCCAGCTACCTTCAAGTGCTATTGGGGTTCTGAGGTAATAAGAACAAGTTAGAGAGTTAATATTGGCCTGGGTTCCAGGAGACGCGGGTGCAAGAGGAGAGAGAGAGAGAGGAATAATTTCACTTTCTATGGGCTTTTGCCCACTCCCAGTAACCTCACTTTCCTTGCCGTTCCCACAGTCTAAACAATGCTTCACTTGTTTCAAAACAATAAGCTAGATCATCTTTCCTCTGTAATCAAATATGGGGGGATTTAAGAGAAAAAGGAGTGAGAGAGAGAGAGAGGTCCTCCTGGCATTTCTCCCTTATTTTTTTCTCAAGCATCTTCGTCCTCTAAGGATCTACTCAATGCAGTGTCCTCTCACTGTGAGAGACCCCTCAGAAAAAAAACCTTTTTTCTCTGTCTCTCTCTCTCTCTCTCTCTCGTGGCGAGAATCTCTCCACACTTCCTATTTTACAGGAATGTTAATTAACAGATTTACCCTTCGTCAATTCCCCCTCACAAGGGTATCCAATTACGAGAGTCAACTCTTGTTCCTTGGAAGGGATGCCTTCACAGTCAGAGTGCACTCTATCCTCCATGTACAATACACCCTCGGATATGAGACCCTACTGCTGAGATTATACTCCAAGACCTGGACTCCCCAGTGAATGAGCCTGTATGGGGAAATATGCAATTACTCCTATATCCCATAATAGGAGTAAAATTGTACAAAGGCGCTATTCTAGGGAGAAAAGCATTGTAAAGTCATGACAGACGGTTGTAAACATTTCTTAGACTCATTCTCAATAGGTTCAGCACAGTCACATAAATATAGCTTCACCGGTCCAGACTGTACTTGGAGATGGAGGTATACGTGAAAGGATGGGGACCACAAATGAAATAAGAATCTAATTAAGTACAGAGTACCCCCAACCAGCATCTTTTTCTCCTCTTGTGCTATATGTAGATATGTACATACATACAACAACCAAATTACATGGCCTGCAGGTTTACTCTCTTCTTCTTTAACTCTGTCTCCTCTGAACAGATATGTCTCTCTGCTATTAAAACGTGCTTTCTCTCTTCTATTTTCCAGTTCCCTCATCCTTCCCAGGATTGTTGCTCGTAGGTTTCTCTGTACAGTCCTGTGTATATAAATTAAATGAACATTCCAGGACTAACACGGTAGGATTGAGTCGCTCCTTATTTTCCCTGACCATGAGAGCGCTCCTGTTGAGTCGAAATGAATTGAATCTGGTGAATTCAGCTTATTGTGTCAGCCTAGAGATTGGATTGAAAGGAGCGAAGAAAGAAGAGAGAGAGAGAGAGAGAGATGAAGATGACAAAAATAGGAATGAGTATATTTTTACTACGGATATACAGACTCCTGGGAAGCGGACGGAATGTTGGCCGGTGTCCGGTTTATGGGGCCTTTGAGTTCCTTCGTATGCTATGGAGTTATAGGTGAGAGGTAGCCAATAGAGGAGTAGGATTCTGGGTGTATCTCTCTCTCTCTCTCTCTCCCCTGGAATGGAACAAATATTTTGTGAAGTGAATTTTTTTTCCCTTCCGTTTATTTTTCTCTTCCCTTCCTCTCCTTGGTCTCTTCTTCCTTCAGCTCTTCTCCTTCTGGTTCTGTCATGATTATATACGTAAAGTGTGAGGGTGCGTATTGTGTAGTCTTCAGCTCGTTTTCCTTCCTCTCATGAGGATATTAGGTGTCAATTTTAGAGAGACAAATCGGTTCATCGAATTGCTTTTCTAGCGTTTATGTTGATTTATTGGGGGAGAAGAAATCTGTCGAAAACAACAAATCTCGGTTCCATGTTTCCAGTCCTGAAACTTTGAAATATTGAGAAATGTTATACGTGTTTGGGAGAAATAAATAGTAACATTCCTGGAGCCCAAGACACCAGGCTAAGATTCCTTGTGGGTTCGTCTTTCCGGAGAGGAAAACTTGTTCAAAATCTCTTTTACTGGTTGGGCATGTGTACATGGTCCTTGTGGATGTATGTAAATACAGGGGCTAGCGGATAGGATTCAGGGAGGCATATGGTCCTGTCTTGATTCCTTATCATATCCCAGTAGTTTCATAGGAACGGAGACAAAATATCAATGCAGGGACGGATGCACTAACACAATTTAAATGGCTGTCCAGTCTTCCTCTTGAGCTCCGTGTCTTCCAATATTTCTCATGTAGTTTTCTCCCAATCTCTGTCTCTTCCTAACTTACTCCAAGTTTTGTCATATCATTTGACCAACATTTTCTGTCGCTTCCTCCAACACACAGACGTGCTCCCTGAATTTATACATAAATGGAGCTAAGACATGTTATTTGTATTCGTCACAAAAATTATTATAATATTATTACAGTGTTGTCCCCTTGTCTGCGTCTCCCCTCTTCCCTCCCCCCCCCACAGAAAAAAATTTCCGTAGCTTTTTTATAATGAAATTCTCTCTCTCTCTCTCTGGGAAAAAAATGTTTAGTATAGCCCTGGTTTAAACATGAGAATCTCAGAGTCTTGGCTCCCTTTTGGGGAGCTGGTGTGGAGCACTCGGACCATTTATCATAAGTTTTTTTTCCTGTCAATCTGTCTCTTTTTGTCTCAGCCCTATTTGAATTCACATCACTTGTAGGACTAATGCTCAAAGTTTTTAAACTTGCAACTGCAACAACTTTCACAGTCATCCATTTTTTTTTATATTTCAGCAGCTAGCTACATATTTCGCACCAGCCGTGTAGCCTTGGACAGCGTTAGGGAATGGAACTGACAATTTCCTCTTAATTAAAAATTATTATGGGTCCAATTCAGGCCTAATTTCAAACTCACAACAAATGATGAGCAAATAAGAATCTTTAATGTATGAATAGCCTTTAGTATTAAAATTCCATATAAAATATGATTTGCAAAGAGTATTAAATATTTTGCATAAAGGCTTCCTCAAGGACAGTCCTCCTAAGTAAAGGGAAATTATGAAGGGATGGAATTATTCCCTTCTCAAAAGAAGATTCCAGGCCTTGTGGATCGAAGAAGAAAAAAGTAAAGCAAAGGAAAAATTAATTTTAATGAATGAATATTGCATGTACATGGAGGCGGAGGGCTCGGAGCTGAAAGAAATGATTGTCTGTACAGTTGAAAATACTTGGAGTCATTACTTCGGACTGATTGTTCGTCCGCTATAAAAATAAACTTGCATAATACAGTAGTTAGAGGAGCCGTTAGTCTCCATGTTTGAGTTAGAGAGTTATTTATAAGGGAAGTTGTACAATATTTATGAGAGGATGAGTGTGGAAGGAAATAAAATTCTTGCCAGATCATAAACTATCTACGCAGGGTTGATAAACTGGGGAAATTACAGAGAAATATAACTGCAGGAGGGAATATTATGCAAAAACTGGGATAATTATGTGAGTCCCATGAGTCCGGTCGTAATGTTGAAATGAGATAGGAGAGTTCCAATGTGAGGGATATGAGTAAGTATCTCGTTGGCCGAGACTGTCTCTCTCTCTCTCTCTCTCTCTCTCTCTCTCTCTCTCTCTCTCTCTCTCTGTCTTTTGCGGCCGTCCGTCGACATGGAGCAGAGACAACGGGTAAAATAGGACTCCAAAGCCTAGTCGACTTCCTATGACGTGGATACTTTAGTATGTTATTCAATTGACGTTTATTGTCATGTAGTTTGTTGAGTTGATGCAATGAAATTATATTATGATTAAGTGGATGTACTCCAAATGATATTACATGCGTGATTTCTCTTTCCCATCTCTCCCCTCCCCCGAACTTTAGTTTATTGCAGGGCTCTATATTACTATGCCTATGCATGGATGTAGCACTCAGTCTCATTCCCTAATACTCAAAATTTCCCATACAATCACAAGCAAATATTACAGAGAGAGAGAATATTTACAACCATTCCAAACTCAAAAGTACCCACGCACTGGTCTAACCAGAGGAGCCAGGAGGAAGGAAAAGTGAGTAAACAATATTTCATTTGAGAAAAAAGTAATTTGGCTGATGCTTGCAAGAGAGAGAGAGAGAGAGAGAGAGAGAGAGAGAGAGAAAAGAGTAAGTAACATTCATTTCTGAGCCAGAACTTATATCCCGCTTGTATTCCCTTACGTCCACAATCTACATAAATTTCCTCTTGTACCGTAGATACACAAACATGTATAAACAACGGACTTGCCCCCATTCCTTCCTCTGTCTTCTCTCCGTCTCTAGTGAGTTCCTTCAGAATTATTTGCATTGGAGTCTCTGTGAAAGTAAAACGGAAAAGTGAGGGGTTAGGAGATCCAAGGAAAACCTAATGTCTGCTAAGTACTAAAATTCTGGGGGAAATGGAAGTGACCAGGAGAGACCTTCCAGACAGTCCCGTGTACAAAAGAGCGGGGAGCAGTTAAGGGATTAATATTTATCAATGTGATGTTACTAATAAGTTAGAAAACTTACGGAGCTCAAGCTAAGTATAGGAGTGAGTCTCAGTCGTAGTAATGTTTTCCTTTCCGTCTCATAATAATAACAGCATATAGGATCCTCACTATATAAGAGGACCAAATCCTATTAAATTCTATCTACACGAGTCTCTTTCAGAGAGAAAAGGAGAGAGAGAGAGAGAGAGAGAGAGAGAGAGAGAGAGAGAGGGAGGGAGGAGGCCCATTAAGTATCTATAGGTAAATACGTCTGTATATGTAACTTTAGATACACAAACACTGGACGTATACCAGGATCAGGGGAAATAAGGAGCGTGGAGTATGTGCAGGATCTTGGAAGGAATTAATAGAGTTAATTCGCAAGGAGTATATATACAGGCTCTAACATTATTATCTAATTTCTGTTGAAATCCTTGAAAATGTAATAAAGAACAGGCTCTGAAAGGAGAGATGGACGGAGGAAATTTCCAACTCAGAGTAATAATTATAGCTATATAATTATGTTAGTTACTTTTGTGCATACAATCTCAGAGTATCTACAGTCTCGGCTCCCCTTTGGAGTGGCCCAAGAGATATGTAACTACATGTGGAGCTTTGTAAGAATGAGCAGATTTTTTTTCCCCTTATGACAATTCGCTTCTTACTCCGCGGGGACCATTGTGCCTGTACGCTGCGTTAGTATGGAGTTCATATTTATCCAGTTGCGTGCATATGCACGGTTGTACATGACTATGGCCATTTACGTAACAAAACGCCGGATTTCAACTTATTTAAGGAATAATAGTGTCTTAATGAGATCATACAGAACAGGATTTGTGCTTTCGACTGTGTCTGGGACTGAGTTAGTCCTTACTTGGGCTTTCTCCGGTCTCTTCCTTGATGCCGTTCCCGAGCGGGAGAGGGACATGAGAGAGGATGTATTTGCATGTCTGCATTTTGCCAATGTAAGCATTTAGGCTTGAATGCATCCAGGGATAAAAAAGGACCGTGTTGACGCATCCATACATGCAGGGAAAAGAGGGGCAATGGAGAGGCTCTATACTGATCTTAGATCTCCGTCCCTTTCGGATGTTGACGGACTCCTGTCACTATACACACACATACACACACATACACACACATACACATTAAGTACTCGTTGAGTATGTAATTGTGCGTCTGTATGTAGGTATAGGGCTCGGGGAGGATAATGTATCTATGTAGGGGTATTTTTATAGGAGTTGGAGGAAGCAGTATATTTTTAGTATGCAGTCCTTGAGAAGCGGATGCAGTCTGTAAGCCCCGTAGTGTTCGGACGATAATGTGTGATTACTATGTAACTGTAGGTAAACGTAGGGAAATCCGATTTCCAAGGGAAAAACTTAATGCTTTGATGCTCTCGATGCCTGAATGGTCATAGGTTCCCATTTTACTTTATCAAGCTCCAATGAAGTGTGTGTGAGTGAGTGTTCTGGGACCCGGAGTGCCCCTATAAATTTGTAAAGCATGTAAACATAGATACGACGAGAGCCATGATTGTAGGACCGGTAACGTGAAATGAAGTAATACTTGGGGAAAAAAAATTCCACTCAAGACTATAGCATATGCAGTGAAGAGTGCCGAAGAGAGAGAGAGAGAGAGAGTGGAAGAGACCAAAAGGGATAAAGAGGATTTTCCCCGGATTGATTCCAAAGGGTGACCTTTCTGGTGACCAGGAGCTGGAGATAAACAACGGAGGAAAGAGGAAGAATCAGTGGAGAGAAGATTTTCCCCCCTGTATTTACTCAGCATCTTTAGCAAAAGCTTTCCCAACTATCACCAAGTATAAGCAAGCACACTTGACGTATGGCTAAAGGGTTTGATGGTTTCCTACCAAAGTCTCTTTGTACCCAGCTTTTTTTTTCTCTTTATTTCTCTCTCTCACTCTCTCTCTCTCTCTCTCTCTCTCTCTCTCCACAAATCCTCTTGAGTAGATTTATTTCCAAATTTCCCACTATCATCAGAATGATGAGGAAGAGCTGGAGTGCAAAATAAAAGTAACGGGCGGAAGACACCTATTTTCGATTAAGCTTCAAACACAGGTACATACGTTTGTAGGTTCCCATAAAAAGAATTTCTTACTCCGGTATTTTTAACTTGAACCGCGGAAAAGCTTTTCCTCTTTCCACTCAATTGTATTTGGAAAATGTGCACTACACTTTTAAAATCATACGTTTGAAATTGTCCTCACAGAAGTGTCCTCACAATTCTTACTTGCGAAAGTGGCTTCAGAAATACGAACATAAAATGACACTAGTACAGTTATAAATATGAAGTGCACTTTCAAAATTGTCCCTTCAAAATGTACTTTCAAAATTGTGCCTTCAAAATGTACTTTCCCAATTGTGCTTTCAAAATGTACTTTCTCAATTATGGTTTCGAAATCGTACTTTCGAAATTGTGCTTTGAAAACTGTGCTTACAAAACCGTACTTTCGAAACTGCTTGCAAAATAGTACAAACAAAAATAAGCGTCCACAGCTTAAGCCCACATGCAAATTTGCATAACTCATGCAAAAATTCCCATAATATAAAATTGCACTTGCTCACAAATCACGTTTATAGAACTGTGCATGAAAATCGTACTTGTAAAACTTCCCATCCAAATCGGACTTAGGAAATTGTATTTACAAAATCGTAGTTATAAAAGTAGATCCAGTGCGGAAAATGGGATGAGACAATGCTGAGTGGATTGAACATAAAGAAGACAAGATACTAGAGCAAATCCTCTCTTGCCCAGGGACAGCTCTCGACGTACAAGCCCTATATTTTTTTCCCCCTACATATAGATATAAAGACACTCTCATTTTGAAAGTAGGAATAGTTCTAACCTGAAAACCATTTAGACATCCGGATTTGTCTATTATTCCCTTAACGTAAATGCCTGATATTAGTCTGGATTTGCTTCTCCTTCCCATCATCCCACTCCTGTAGACATAGAAACTATTTCATTTTAAAAGTTTTATCTCACTGGACTGCTCCTCCAGAGCCCTGCTATGAAGGACTCAGTCCTCGCTTGTTTTAGAACCGAACCCTCCGTATTTATTCTACTGAAGCGCAATGCGCCCTCAATCTTTTTTTCCCTCCTATTTGTTTGTACTTACCCGTACATAATGGACTTGATACTTGTTAGCAATGATCACACGTAACGACTAGTGTAGTATATTTTCCAACAGTTTCTTTCGACTGGTTTTTTTTTCTTAAAAAAAAAAAAAACTAGATGCTTCTCCCTATGTTGCAGTACTCTGCAAACTAAACACATACGTAACTATGAAGACTTACTTTCTTTTTGAGTGTTGAATAGGCCATGAGCTCCTCTCCTAGTTACTCTATTTATGTACCTTCCTGTACACACAAGGACTATGCTGGTCTCGAACCACCTACAGACATAGTTACATTGAAACTATTCCTTGAATATAAACTCCAGACATTTGTACTACTTGGATCAGAAGTAGTCCTATTATTTTCTATGGGCGTACATACCCATGCAGTGCTACAGTATAGTATAAATGTCGCCAAAAATCGATCTTAAACTTGGAGATAAACATCCTCTGGAATTTTTTTTTCCTTGTGTGTATCCTTGTCCTCATTGTGAGTGTATATGTTTTGTAGAATGTGATGGGTAATATGCATGTAAATTGTGCTCATGTAGTTTATCCGCCTGTATCTCCATTGGATGTATATTTAATAGGAGAGTGTTTCTAACCTTTGAATGGAATTGCGAGAGGAGGTAGATATATGCTTCGTATTTTTTTGTATGATCCAAAGAGGCACAAATACCTTGTAGAAGAACTATATTCAAAAAAAATTTGGATGTAGTTCTTGCGAGATAAATATTTCCAGGGTTTGTGGTATATATACGGAGAGAGTTAAAAAAAAGGAAAAGTCTAAGTTTGTTTTGCCTGAGTCGCTCTCTTTTTTTGGGGGCACTCTTCCCTCTCCTTGTTCTTCTCCTTTCCTACTCTCGTATCTTCTGTTCCAGTCCCCATTTAATCAATTCCAATCCTCCCTAACACTTTTACTAGATTCATTTGTCCGTTTAATTTTGCAACTTGTCTCTCTCTCTCTCTTTTCCCTCTCTCTCTCTCTCATGTATTCTTGCATCTTCTTTTGAGTTGAGATGGAAAAGTTTTACTTCATTTCCTTTGTTTTTCATCTTCTTCAAGTTAATACTTTGAGTGGGTAGTTGTTGCGAATGCTTTTGAGGGAGAAACTCTCGTAAATCATTTTGCTATTACGGTGGCCATTATTTTTCATTTACATTTGCCCTCCTTTTCAGAGACGGTATTAATTAAATCACAGAGAGAGAAAAAAATATAACTTGTGAGCCTAATGGAAACCTATCAGTTTTCCTATCAAAACAAATGAGTTTCATTTATTTAATAAAACCTCCAAGCCCTGTTTTTCTACCAGTATATTATTACTAATATTTGCAAAAACATGAGCGGAGGATCCCTCAATTATGTTCTATTTCCCGGATTTTCCCCTCACTTTAATTCGCTATCTTGGCCGTGTCCTAATTTTAATCTCCCAATAGGGATGACCGGTTAGGGCTCCAACAATAACCTACATAATTACTCATGAATATGATATACTACTCCCTTACTTAAATTCATGCTAGGAGTATTTTTTAGTCTGTTGATTTCTAGTATTTCCTAACAATTTCAATTCGTAGAGTAATTTATGGGGGAAAGTATAAATGGGTTCTATTATCCCAAGCCAACATTACCTGGACTTTCAAGTGTTTAAATAGTATTTACAGTTCATTGAAACGTAGTAATTTAAACTCAAGTACAAAATGTTTGTTTGCATGAGTCAAAGGGCTTTTAGGAAGGTTAATGTCCATTTAAATGTTACACGGCTGCATACTAGTAAGTCTCCTCCCATTGGATAAAATACACACTGTACATACATACGTCAAATGTATAATGTGGGTTTTGGAGTTTGTAGGGTTTGCTAATGTGAAAAACTCGGATGTATATTTTCTTGTGTACAGTCTGTAGTGTATGGACATAGGCATTACAAAATGTTTTGATAAAGTAGGGAAATATTTGATTCTACCTTTGCACACGTTTCCGTCACTTTTACAATGTTTTAGCGTGGGTGCTGGGAAAAAGCTATGGAATGGAATCGATTATAAATTTGGGTTCCTTATTGTCCTTTGGCTGTCGAGAGAAAGTATAGTTTTGTATGGAAGTCCAGGGGCTATGTGAGACTCTGTTTGTGCATGTGTGTGCTATGAGAGTGAGAGAGAGAGAGAGAGAGAGAGAGAGAGAGAGGAAAAGTATGTGTGTGTACGTGTTCCGTTTTTTCCCCTTCTTTCTTTACTTGTGAATAATTGAAGGGGAAATATCAAAGTCGGTTTAAGCAAATTTTGCATGTCTCTGTCAAATAAAGCTTCCGTTGGAAGGAGACAGGACTCTTTCTGAAGGTTCGATAAGGTAGAGTTTAGAGGGGTCATTTGATCAAGCCTTACTTTATTTTTTGCCAGGGCCTGATTGTGCGGAACGCACCCAGTCCAAATGGAGGATATAGTTGTTGTCTATTGATTGTTACTTAATGACGAGACAAAGTTGACATGAGTAAATTCCAAGAGTATCTATGCAGTTGGACGGACTTCCCTTACTTCGGTCAACAAAGTAGTACTTAATTTGCTCCCTATCCTGGAAATTTATATAACATTTGCATACACGCCTCCTCACATTCCCTATGGATTCCCCAATGGACGATCTTGGCATGGATGGACAGGAGCCCCAGCACTGGCTAGAGTAGATACAGGAGTCTTGAGGGTGTATAATCATAATTATATCTATATGTAGATACGTACATAGAATCCACCTCACAATCAGTTTTAATAGTTGGGACTAAAACAAAACAAAAAAACTATGCAAGTGCAAATAGTAAGTAGGTACAGTTTGCCACATGTGACTACATGGCGACGACGACTCTGCGATGAGGAATTAAGTACCAGAGCTCAGCTCATATGTACAGAGGGATGTTCCGAGCTTATACAAAGAGAATTAATGGTTTGCATGAGAGAGTCCACACAAAGTGAAGGTATTCATTACGTATGGACGATTGTGCACCAGGCACGCATGTTTAATTCCATGTACAACACAAGTTGTTGCATATATAGTCAGTCACCCGAAAAACCTAAGTATGGATTATACTTGTGTATACATGACTTGTCTTATACGATGGATTAGACTTGTCTCTCACAAGCTTCGCCCTGTGCAGGAATAGCAATGTGAACCCAAACATGGTCGAACACACTGTCTCACATGACCGAGTGATTATTTAGTCATCCCCGCGAGTGCAATGTAAGTCTACAGTGGAATCTCACTATGAGAAAAAAAATCCCTAAAAGGAAGGAAATCTAACTTACAATCGCATTACCTTCTAAGGATCAAAATTAATACTTGCTAAAAAAAAAATGGGAATGTATCCAAGGATTTTTTTCCCCTTTAGAGGGAATCCTATCGGGAGGGAGTTCTGTATAAAAAGTTGGTCCTGTAGAAAAATTGAGGATTGCTAGGAGAGTCATTTACTTTTTATGGAATTTCCCGCCATGATGATGAGTGGACACAACCCGATGGAAATTATTCGTGATCGGAGTTCCTTGTTCCATCTCTCATTGTCTCGGGGTTCCCATCTGTTCCTCCTTTCGGACCGGAATCCATAGAGTTGATTTCCCTTCATTCCCACTAAAAGCATGGAGTCCCATCAATACAGTAGCCTAATGTTTCAAAATCTATTTTCTCATTTGATTCTATTTTCTTATTTTTCTCATTCCCCCCACGCATGTATAGAGTTCTCATTGGAGTCTGCCCTCTCATTTGATTTTATATGTTCCTGCTCCATGGTCTATTCTCTCATTTGATTCTATTTGCTTTTTTATTCTATTTATCCACTTTTTCCCTACAATTTCCCTTTCAACTCCATTCCTCCCACAAAAAATTCTTTGTTTTGTTCCAAAATTGTCCGATTCCGCTTGTAGAATCTCGTACCAACCACAAACCTCTACTACATCCATGCCCAGCCCAATAGGACATGGCTCTCATCAATTACGTATGTATAGATATCCATGCCTAGTGGGTCATTTCCCAGTCAGTACTCTTCCTCACATGTTTGGAGGATAATGGAAGGTAAAATCCAAAAGTAAGGGTCTGAATTCAGTAATTTTGTAGGATCAATTTGAAGTCAGATAGTACAAAAATTGCTCTGCTTGTATTAAAATCCTTACTCAAATTGAGCTATGGAGATTTTCACTCCTTAGGATTTTTAATTGACGGTCCGCAACTCCCTTGTCATAGGAAAGGAGCGGATTGGAAAGGGTAAAGGACTGACATATGACAAATGAAGACATTGAGCAAAAGGTTGAGAGAGTTAGGAAGGAGTTTGAGAGAGAGAGAGAGAGAGAGAGAGAGAGCGAGGGAAAAAATTGGGGACTGCTTATAAAATAATTATTGCTTGAAAAATTGGGAAGACCTTAATTCCATTAAAAGGTTACAAGACTCCGGGAGAGGTTGATATCAAGAACGGAGCGAGGGAAATGTGTCCGTATGAGGTGCGGGCTGGAATCAAGTACCTAAGGTAGAAGGAGGAATTTATCCATCATAAACACTTCCCATTTAATATTTCCCAACGAGCGTGTGAACACATACCAGTATGAGATATCTGTATCTCTATGTACAGCTCCCACGAGTAAGGGAACAAAGTTATATGAAAGGCTCCATGCATGTATAGGGCATTGTCACCAGGAATACTGCAGAGCTCCGTTGCGACACAGGGAATGACAAAGTTTTTATCTTGCCCTTACCACCCAGGTCGTGAGCAAATGAGAAAAGATATGTTGTCATGTTGGATTCATTACAGTTAAATCGTTACCATAGGATTACAGAGTCTAGGACGAAAGGATTAAAGAAAGAGGACTTGCTGATATGCTTAGCTCCTTGTCGTCTCTCTGAATAAACTTTTCTTGTCAACTTTAAGACCAAAGCTTTCTCATAGTCCCATTCCTATCCGTGTATAGACCACAGTCAACTTTCCTATCCCTTGGAATCCTCCCGAAAATATATAACTATATCTGGAAATATACTCCAACTCAGAGAGAGAGAGAGAAAGCCCTTCTTACACTCTACGTGCAACTTTCAGGAGTGACTCAGTGCATGCTTGAGCAGACTATGGGAAAGAGCCGAGAATTTCTTTCTGGAAACTACTACTAGATTTTTTTTTTAGTCATGGAGTGAGAGACGAGAATTCCGTCATGTTGTCCTAGTGATATAAACTTTTGAAATAAATTCAATTTTTCCCTGCCTTTTCCCTTCTACTGTTAAACTCACCGTTCCACTTGTATATCTACTCTGGCTCTTGTGATACTACTCCAGGTTTGTCTCCCATCCTTCGGATGGGAGAAAGTCTTTGAGATCCTGACTACCTGAATGATGAGAATTGGAACTGTTTGTGGAACAAGTTGTGATGGAGGGAGTGAGTGGAGTGGGAAGTAATCAAAATTACGGAATAATTTCTCATGCTGTTTCACTAAATTACTCTCCATCTCTCTCTCTCTCTCTCTCTCTCTCTCACTCTCTCTCTCTCTCACTCTCTCTCTCTCTCGCTCGGGGAGCAAGTACAAGAAAGATACTGAAAGATTCTCTACCTCTTGTAGTTTTTATGTGCAGGAGCGAGGAAAGTTGGAAAGCATCAAAAAATGTAATGATGGTTAATTCCATTTGGAGCCATAAGTTCCATGTGAGTATATAAATAGAGGTGTAAGTTCCAATGAGAAAAGTTGATGCTATCAGGTAGTACTGAGTGAGAGGGAGAGGGAGAGGAGAGAGAGAGAGAGAGAGAGAAAAGATGGAGAGCAACTGGCGGATTTATTTCCCGTGGAAAAAGAGACTTCGGGAAAAAAATACTTTAAAGAGCAAGGGAGGAGAAACTATGGAAACGTGAGAGAAGAGCACTCAAGGAGCTAGATCTTGTTTTTCATCTGGCCACACCGTGTCGGCTCGTCGAGTTGCTTGCTCTCTGCCATACCCAGACTGGCATGTATGTTTTTACGTAATCACATAATCAAATTGGAAGTGTAATGGTGTTCTCGTAGAGATTGGGTTACGTACCCAGTACTGAGTGACACATTACACGGGGAGCAGTCCTATCTCCCTTTTCTCTCTCTCTCTCCCTCTCTCTCTCTCTCTCTCTCTCTCTCTCACTGTCGCTCGCTTCCTTAAGTTCAACTTAATATGCATCTATGGGTGGATAAATTGTGAGAGGTATTGAGTTTAATTCTTTCGCTTTTTTGAATTGTAGTACTACTCCTACTACTACTACTACTTACGACAGTCAAGGCTGTCTTCTTCTTCTCGAGGAATCTCACTCACCCATTTCCCCTTCTTCTCCCTTTTTTTCTATGCATGAATGAGAACTCTATTTGGAGTGCGTGGCGGGGAGAAAGCACCTTGACGACCAGTCATCATGATAAGAGTCGTCATGTATAGCTTTGTAGTATCTATCTGTCTGGACACATGTAGCTTGACACCCGACGACCAGTTCGGCTCTATCTGAGCAAGGCACTCCACCAAATATTACTTACACTAGATTTCAGAAGACATTGTGGAAGCTGTGGGAGGTAATGGCTCAGATAGATATCTTCACAGCCATCCACCTTCTCTTCCTTTACAATTATTATATCCCTATCATTTTTAGCACCCCTCCCGCACACGAGCTATTGGATTGTCAAGTGCAGTCGGGATGTGCATGTTCTGACTTGTCGGGAATTTATTTTGGCAAAATATAGGCACATATGTATACATAATTACATAGATAGTTACAGTGTATGTAGCTGGGATGTATCTCCGGACAGTGATGGAACGTGCACCGTGCCTGGATGGAGGTGTGTGTGTGGAGCGTGTTGGGAAATGGAGGGAATCTGTTAGCTTAACTAGTACATCCAGGGACTATGCAGTTGCAAAATGTATCAGAGGCCAAATATATGCGCAGTAACTTTATCAGGAAGGACGGACGTCAGGGAGGTTCTGCTTTATTGCTATCTCTAACAGCTTCGGAGAGTGCACCTGTATGTATATCTACAGATGTATGAATGAGTGTGGAGAGGTTTGGGAGAAAAAAAAACATGATATCTGCCAGGATGGTGTCTAGCTCCAGGAGAAAATAATGTGTGGGGATATGTTGACATGTGTAGGTACTGCTTCCATGCTTGTACATATGTCAGATTCCTATGGATATTTGCAAGCTCTCTCTCTCTCTCTCTCTCTCTCTCTCTCTGTGTGTGTGTACACTCGAGATTCGTGGATGAGTGTAGATGATTGTGGGTGTAGAATTTTTGGAGTATAGATCTTGTTTGCTTGCGTGCATTCTTTAGTACCTACATGAGATACTGGTGTCTACGTCTGATCCGCCATGTATTGTGTGTGAGGATTGGGGATGCTGATAGGAATTATTATTGTTGTGCCTGGACGGGGATACTATTCCTGTACTCATGTGCACTGTTTGGGTGCGGAGTAAACAACGTCACAGGTTAGGGTTATGTGTGAAGAGACTCCTGGACGGTTATGCGTTTTCTCCCCGTAGCCCTGACACGGTGTCTGTGCATTCTTCCAGTCAGACGGATCTTTTCTCACTTTTCTCCTCACTATGCATTGTATTGGGAGGAGGAGGAGGAGTGGGAGAGACTAGCCATCAGTAGGGATTGACGTCTCACATATGTGAGAACTTCGGGATTGCTAAACTCTTAGTAGGAGCAGTACAGTGAGGAGTACAAAAGTGCTTCCACTCACTCTCATGCGAAATTAACTGTAAAACTTTGCGAATCCTTTCATGTTCACTGCTGTCGGATTGATTGATCCTTGGTTTAAGTGTGGCTGATAGCACTTTATGTGCACATCCACCTTCCTTTCATGGGAGTATAAAAGCTGTGGGCCTGGGCTAGTATAGGTACATAACATGTGCTCTGTACAAGATATCTGGAAATTATAGGGTGACCAAAATCATTCCCCCCTCTACCCCAGTTATGGTAGGGACTCTCATATTTAAAATATATAATTCCTTAAAATTTCTACGTACAATTTACTTTGTTGGCCGTGGTCAATATTTGAAGTCACGAGGATCAAGCAATGTTGATGTTTCTGAGGGTTTCAAACCAAACAGTTTTTTTTTGTGGGAACAAAAAATTTGTTTAAAAGAATGTTCTCACGTTATGTTTAAATATTGCAAAAATTATTTTTCAGGCTGAAAACTTTTTGAAATAAATAATTGCATTACGTTACATTATTTTTTATTGCTGCAGCTCCAGTTGTTGACTTCAGGTTCGTGTCCCCAAATATTAAAGCAGGTCAATGGTTTTAGAAAATCTAGACATTTTTTGTTAAACTATGGTGTCAAAGTGCTTTACGAGTCACTCTCTTCTGTTGGCTAGAGGGGGTACAAACTACTTTGGTCACATTGTAGGTTGATACGCTTGTACATGCATGTATGCTAACCTTGTTCCTGTAGTAGTCTCCGTCGTTTACCATGTCATTTCTCCCTCTGGAGTCTCTCTCTCTCTCTCTCTCTCTCTCTATGTGTATATACGTTTAACGTCAGCTCACACTCTCCACTGCAATTTTACCTATCGACCCGGTTCTCATTTTAACCTTCCAGTTGTGTATGTAGTTGTGTGTAGTTTATGTCCTGAGCAGGACGAGTGTGAAGCAATGCCTTTCCCTCCTGTGGGTTACGTCTAACTAGATAACCCTTGTCATTTGCTGTAATTTTAGTCAATATACATGTCTCCATAGTGCAGAGGATATTTAGCCATTTCTCCCTTGTTCAACTCCAACTTCCAGAGACAGTAATAATTAAAGGTTCCTGTAGATAAATCAATTTCCCCCAAAAATTCTCCGGCTTGGGTCTCCCTATGCTCACAGAATATTACAATTTAACTTTTCCCATCAGACAACTTCCATGCCGTTGGTACATATGTATGTACGGTAGTGAATGGGAGCGTCAAAGGCTAAATATTTCACATTCATTCAAATTGCATTCACCTCTCGTTTCTGCAATTCCCCAAGTTCTCCTGTGCTCAAATGATTACATATCCCACTTCTCACATATCCCTCATGAATGTCATCTCTTTAGCGCTCATAGGTCAATAACTTTCCACATCCTGTAACATTACAATTCATAAATAAATTCAATAGTGACATAAGCAATTATTTTATTTGGGGCAGGGAATGCTCCAACTTTTTTCTATGGAGAGAAATTTGATGCCAAAGCTCTAGTAGTAGCATTTTATAAAATATCATTAAACAAATCCTCCTCTTTTATATATTACTTTATTACTGTATGAAGGCATGAAAGTTTTTTTGAATTTCATAAGCTTCAAGAATTTTAAGGAGGATCCCTCTTAGGGAGAATATTTTCGAAATTTTTCTATAGGTAAGTTTTCACTCCGACAGGATTCAAAAACAGCTTGTAAGTCAGCATAAGGGAGAGAATCTATTTTGCACTGATTGGTACTTTTAGGCTTTTGTGTGTGTGTGTGTGTGTGCATGGTGAAAGAGATAGGTGTGTAGACGTTACTTTACATGTATATTATTTATCTATGTACATATGTATAGGTATGCTTGGAGTAAAGTGACTAGGCCTGTGTACTTGTTATACGGAGGAGTAGCTCGGCTGTAAGGCGTGTGGTTATGAAAGGGAGCATGCAAATTGTTGTCACAGTTGAGTAAATGCATGTTTGCGGAAGAACCTGAAAGTATAAGCAATATCTGGGGGAGACAGAATAGTAATAAATCAGTTGTTCATAAAAAAAATTAAAGTGGCCGTGAGGTAGGAGAGAGATAGGCGCTCCACAAAAGGGAAAGAGTTAGCAAAAAAAAAAAAAAAAAAGGAACCGTATATTTGTAGTACTTAGAGGAGATTATGGCGTCTATAATAATAACGAAGGGAGAGGCAGAAGAAGGGCCCGTCCTATTAGAAATACACAGATGACAGGAATTTATTTTGGAAGCGACCAGAAAATATTGCCAAGAACTGTGAAGATTTTCTCTCTCTCCTCACTTTCTGCAAACGTCATAAAATCCAGACTTTTTTCCACGACAGATTTCTCATTCCGATCGTATATTACATATAGAGTCTATTTTTGGGAGGCTTGAGTTCCCAGTCACTGGAACACAGCCTCTCCTCACACACAATGTTTTCCTTTCGAGCCTGTCGTATATTCTATATAGAGCTATAGAGCCTCTCTCAACCCTCCATATTTCCAGGAGGCTCTCCATTCCCATAGTTTGATCCTACCCCTTATACTCTCAGGAGCAATTCCTATAATTGATATCTATGTAATTATATTCATACATAAATTTCCGAAGAACAACACCAATAACTCCGATGAAAAATCACGGTCTAACTAGCGGAACCACCGAGAAATGTAAATGGGAGGGTTCAGGAATTATATAGTTACAAGAAATACAATTCAGTTGATAATTTGGGTCCACCATTGAAGAACCCTTGGAAAATGTGTGATAAATATAAGCATTGTCAATGGTAATGGTACAGTAATAATTTGTTTATTTAACGACTCCACGGAATCTTTTTGTTTTTTTTTCAGAATACCTCATGTCTTCACCATATCAGCCAAAATCACCTCTGCCAATGGGGAGTGCCCTAGCGACCGCTAAGAAGCTCTTCCAGAGTGACAATCTTCAAACTGAAACAGCCGATTCGAATAGTACGCTGAGTACACTTCCTAGCCAAGCCAGGTTTGTTGACAATTCTCATCTGTCCATGCTCTTCAATTTTTTAGTACTCTTCATCATCAGTCCATATATTTTCTCAAGTGTCATTCCTCTTTTCTCTGAAGGGCTCTGAGGCGCCCTCATCAAAAATCCATGTTATATGAAGTTCATTTATATTTTATAGTATCATGTGTTTTAGCACTAAATGTTTTACCATTTCTGAGCAATATGAGGGAACATTAGAAAAACAAGGTTTTTATTGTTAATGAACAGCTCCACCTTTACAGTTCCCTGAGGAGCAATTCTCTGGGTCTTTTCTATATTTTTCCTTCAAAGCTCTCATTACACTTGTGATGAGGGATACGAGACGGGCAGGAGATGAGGGAAAGTACATTTTAGGGAATATGTATCTATCTATGGGTGTGTAGTATCTATGTAAATCCGTACTTAAATTTAGTAAAAGGGTCCCGATGTGGAAATAGAATTTGTGTGTGTGTGTGTGTGTGTAGATAGGTATAATGTATGGGCATATGGGTGGGATCCTAGCTCATTGTGAGGGGTAGTGATACTCCGAAGATGCTTATTAGCACGGCATGCCCTTAAGTTTGTTTTGTTTCCTGGCTATACAGTATGCGACAGTGTGTTGGTTATGGAAGGAGGGAAAGCTCCTCATGAATATTTTTCCTATGCTGATGTCTACACGGTAGTTTACGATCAACGGTTTCCTCTCAAACGCTAATGACAAAGTTGGTGTACCCACACCGGATATATCTGTGTGATGGGTGGTTGTGGAAGCTCCTCTGAACTCTGGGCTATCAAATGGTATTGACAGTTCTGATGGGTATTTCCCTCAATGGTGGATGTACATACATATGTACGATATCCCTAGATGGGGAAAAAGTCTGAGGAGTATCCGACGACGACGCCCATCCCTGTATATAGTTTTTTTCCCCCCTTTACCCTAAACTCTTGTACTCATGTATAAAGTCTGAAGTCTCTATATGGATACACAACTCCCTACTCCTCCTTACTCCTAGTTATCATTTTCAGTTACCATTTCTTTATTTTTATGCTTAAATCGATGACCCACAAACATCCGAGGGTAAATGAGCTCCCATGCTTGATTTTTTTTCGTCCCAATAATGTCCCAACCTGAAGGTACACCACATATATCCTATCCTACTATCGCTCCTATGCTCTCCTACACGACGACACAGCTCCAGTGAAATTATGGGCTTCAATTCTGATGACTCTGTCTCTTGCCAGTATCTCCCTCCAGGCTCTCTGTCCTTTCCCGTGTGCCATGACGTCTCTCCTTCCGCCTACCTTCCCATTAAACCCCTATCATGGCCTTATCGATTTGTCATATTTTAGTGGAAGTGTAAAGTCATTGAGGATGTAATTTTTTGTTTATCACCCAACTCAAGCCCTCTAGAGGCATTTGCTCCTCCAGACGAACCAACATGCCTGGCAAGATGATGATAAAGAATTGGATTTGCCCCTGACAAATCTTTCTCACAAGTCTGTACATTGGGAGTGGGAGTGCTAATATCCATTGTGTATATCAAATCTTACGCATTCAGTCATATGTATATACATACAGGGGGAAGACACAGGCATACATATGTAATACATGCACGTGTCATTGCATCCCGCCTCGTAGGGAAACATACAAGATCCGACTGGGGGTATCTGTATATAGACGTGGGAGCTGAGGATGGTTCTGAGTTAAGGATTCTTGTCAACTCTTACGTAATTACATTCCTATTTACTTGACGATTTCTACGAGAGATATGCGGACGTCAGCAAGAGTTGAGAAATTCTTGAAATAAATCCTGTACACACAAATATTTCTTTCATGAAGGAGAACAGATGAATAATTCATGGGGAGAGAAAACCGTGCGTAAATGTGTAGACTATAGGACTGTGCTGATGTGAGTGAGTGAGTGTGTGTGTGTGTGTGTGTGTGTGTGTGTGTGTCTGTGCGTGTGTATGTGTGTGTGTGTGCTTTGGGCACTCAGCTGTCTGCATTATAGATAGCCTATACGTAGATATACAAACACTCTCCATGCTGTATCAATGACAAATATTTCCCAATGCTTGCTCTTCCTGAGTAGCCTTTTAGTAGTCTCCGTCTCCAACTACATACTTGTTGGGAGAATGAAGGAGTTGTTGTTGAGGAGGGCTGTGGACTCAGACGTGCTAGAGGTACTGGAGAAAAGCAGCGCCAAAATATCCTTTTCATATCATACTTCCAGCAGGAGTTTTTACGTCAGCTTTTGCCTACAAAATATTTGACCTTATCTCCTCTCTAAAACCTCGACTTGTGTCTCTTCCTCCTTCCTTGTGATTCCTTCCTTCGTAGGCAGTCCTCAATGACAAAATACTCATTTATGGTGGGGAGCATGCCTTGTCATATATGTAATGTGGAGCCAGCTATTTTCCATAACATTTTATGGATGAGCTTTGAAGGGACTGAAAAGACGGCAGAATGCGTATATATAGCCCTGGCTCTGGGTAAATGAGCAAGAGGGAACTCTTGAACAAATCATAAATCTGTAGACATAAACAACCTTTATGGAATCCAGGACTCTGGCATGGGAGCTTTAATGGCTAAGCTGAAATAACATTTCTTAGTATATACCTGTGGGAATACTTTAATTTTCAAAAAAAAAAAACTTTAAATACGGAAGTTTAAAGGATTTTAAAGTCTTTAAAATTTTAGGTGAAAACTGAGACATGGAAGAAATAGGTAATCACTCATCTCTCTAGTGTGAGTGTTGGAGTTAAAATCAAATGTGAAAGTTTAAGACGGATGGAGTCACAGAACTGGAGGAATATTTTCAAGGGATTTTCCTTCAGAGGAAAGAGACAGTGAATTATTGATGAATTTTATTTTGACATTGTCACAGAATTTTAGTGGAGGGGACGGGAATTTGAGTATGATAAAGTATTTAGGCTTTGTAAAGGTCTCACTATCCGAAAAACTTGTACGGAAGACGGATAGAAAGGGAATATCGGATTGGGATGAGTGATTACTCTGGGCAATATAAGCTATAAACTCCACTGCTCCTGGCTCCGTTTCTCCAGTGCTGGGATTACAGTAAAACAATGGATTTAGATTGTTTGATTCAATATGGATGAAGACATGGGCTGGGGCAAAATTGGAGCGGATCTTTCCAATACTCTCGTGAGATGCTTTCTCGTAGGAGTCGTGATGGTGCAAACATCTCGTGTCTTAGTTTAAGTGGCATGATCAAAAGCCTTCTGCGTGCGTATGCATCCATTCCTCCTTTCTCAACTCAATACATTTTTAACCGAGGTTTCAACCCAAGTGCTGGGACTAGTACGGGAACGTCTGTCCCTAATATGTACGCCTGTGAGTTTAGGATTTATGGAGTTATCCGAATCAGTTACCCTCCTCCATATGCTCACCATCCTGGCTCATCCTACTGTACTGTAGACTCCTCACATATTCCATCTTATACTCGAGACTCTCATAATCTCCCATCCGGAATCCTGACATTCTACTTGTAGCTACACATAAAGTATATAGGACGTTGCATGTATCATCAAGGGTACTCTTAAAATCCATTTTGTATAGGATCCTCCCACATAAGGAATTTATAAGGAGCGCCTCATAATACATCTAATGTGGGACGCTCACATGTAGCTTATTTCATGGAGGAATCTCTTAAAATGCTTATTATAAATGGGATACTAGGTACTTATTTTATGTGGGATATTCCCATAGCTTTTTGAATCCCTATAAGAGACTTGATAGACCCATACCTGTATTTACAGACACTGTGCATACGTCAGGGACGCATGTACATGTCACACTGGAGAGGACAGAGCCATGCTCTACAGATTCTCCCACGATGGTAGAGAGAGAGAGAGAGAGAGAGAGAGAGAGAGAGAGAGAGAGAGAGACCTCATGGAGACATGTCTGGCATGAGGGAAATGTACCTTTCCCAACGGTGGTGACGAAACCTGTGTTGTAAGTCAGGGCAGTACAAGTGGAAGTGACTCACTCCTTTCCAGCCCTGTGGTTCTGACGGAATGCATGCATAGACACTAAATTTAAATGGACGGCTTGTAATGGTAATAGACATGATGGAGAAGACATTAGCCGTTCGTGTGGATGATACGTGGGATGTGATAATAATATTGACAGCTTGGGACTTGCTCTCCTCAAATCCAGCTTTCACCAAAGGGCCTGCACTGCATCCCCCACACATAAGTATCTACATCTCCTACCTGTCTCCTCCGCCCCATACAGTGGGAAGTAACTGTGGAAGAACAACTGTACTCGGGCTAATTTTTGGCAGGGAGAAAAAGCAGTAAAGTTTTAGGTGAAATGTATTCATGGCTTACACATGGCACCTCCTCCCACTCTGGAGGGACACTCCAGTGAAAGGCAGGGAGATCATCAGATTTCACCGTTAGAATCTCATGCCATTACATATCTACTCCTCAAAGAGCTCAAATGCTCTTTTTGGGGAAGTCTGTTGGCGGAGCTAAATAATCAGCCGGTGTATGTATCTAATGATAATTACTTCCCTACTTCCGCCTCTCAGAGGGCTTCCTCACGGATCCCTATATCTATCTAAATACTGTGCATTTTCATTAATTCCTAACATAATTTCTCCCATTCATTTAGGAAACTGCATCCTGCATCGGATTTAGTCTAAACTAAAGTAAACACGTGAAGATCTGTATACAATTTATATTACTATTTGGACTCATAAGAACAATTTATTGTTATTTCAAACTTTCCCGTATCTGGAAGATACAGCCGGGAATTATTGCTTTGTGAAGAGCAGACTTCTATTTGAATATCTATAATGAGAAAATAACTTCCAAACTTGAGATTTCTTTGTTTGTGGTAGCCGTCAGTTAGATACTACAATCCTATTGTGCTCGGAACTGAGTGTATATTTATATATGGAGAGACACTCCTTGAAAATAAAATTCGAAGGACTTTTCAATTGAGTCCAAGATGGCTGTCAATCCCATAAGAATTTCGGCACTCCAGGATGGAAATTCGAAACGAATTTATTTCGTAACTTCTGTAATTATCCTTGTATTTCGATAGAATGGAGTGCAATGTAACGTTGTAAGATCGATACATACTTTTTATCTGGGACTTTAGTCCCAATCATTGTAGGAGCAGCAGGGTGAAAGTAACTATGTATGTACACTAGTGTATCTAATTGTGTATGTTACGGTTCCGTGGGAATGCTTTCCCTTTGTCCAATCCCTGTCAAACAATTAGTAGCACCTTGGCACTGATGAGAGTTGAGTATATATAATTATATACGCGGGTATAGGGACTCCATGGATATGCTTTAGTACATGCTCAAGTTGGGGCTTCCGTACGGGTCCTAATTATGTATGGACCTGGCGTTCCTGCAGGGATGAAGTTTTAAAAAGGTAGAAGTAAACAACGGAACTTGTGTCATCCTACGCAGACACTTTCACTCCTGAGTTTTTCAAGTTGTAAATCCAGCGTTACATTAAGCTCCGACAGTGGAGAGGACCTGTCTGCATTACACATATGAGATTTGCGTTGTCGGCGCTCCTTCAGTCCTCCTTTGTCTCTCTTCGCTCACAAAGTCCAATTAAAGTCCTGTGAAAGAGCCTCACTCAAAAGCTGTCCTCCGGCTTGGGACACGGGCAGACTCCCTCGACAATGATAACATCAGTGTGTCGGAACAGCCATTAGGAAAAACTCACAAGTTAGAGAAGCGTTCCGCATACCTCCTTCCGGTATTTACCCTTTATTCTCTCTTCCAAGAAAACCTAAATTTTTCCCATCTAACTCACTCACTGGGAATTAGTTTAACATTTTTCCCGGGGAATTTCACTCCAAGGGAGTTCCAGATTCTGTGAAATCGTTCGCAATTTACGGGATCCACGGAGTTCACAGAGCTGGAGAGAGAGAGAGAGAGCGAAGGGAAAAAAACGACAAGAGGCTGGAGTTCAAGGAGGGAAAGGGAAAATGTTCCATTCGTTTGGGAGCTTGATGTTGTTGTTGTTAGGGGGGATGAAGAAGCCGAGTAGTTTTTAAATAGGTAATTTCTTGAATTGAAGTTGGATTTCATTAAATTTGGGCAACCTCTCGCCTCCTGCATTAGGATTCAAGGATGGTAGGGAAGATTTCATTTTAGGAGGATCTGCTTTTACTCTTGTATAGTTAGTGGAACTGGGACGGGAATGAGAGGAAAGACGGAGAAGAAGAAATGAAGGAGACAGAGGGAGATGTGTGTAGTTACTTTCTCTCGTATGTGTATCTATCTATCAACCTATATATGTACATACGTATGCATTATATACAAGTAATTATATGTATGGGCTCAGTGTGTAGGGGGATCCTTGAGAGGACCTTCCACTTTCACTCATGTTTTCTCTTCCGTCTTTAATTTATTTGTATGATGCCCATCCCCTTGTTTGCCCAAATTTGCTCAATTTGGTCTGACCAGAGTCATTTCCTGTAATCAATAATATTACTACCTTGCCTTTCTCCGCTTGTGTGTGTGTGTGTGTCTCGGCCTGGGTGTGTTTGGGGAGAGGGAGCCAGTCAGTAATGTTAATTGCCAGGAGTGAGAGGAAGAGGAGATAGTGGTGATGAAATGGAGAGCATTCCCAACTTTTATGCTTTCGGTTTAGGAGGGAGAGGAGAGAGAGAGAGGAGATAACAATAGTTGACAAATATGCATTTCTCCAAATAATGCACACTTACGTATGCATATTATGACCACTATGCACACAACGGCTATGCAGATTTTATACTTATCTTTATCTATCTATGCTTATCCCACATATTGGTTACTTATGGGTGTATGCATGGACGTCGGTACATAATGGGTCATAGGCAATATGGACCCACGTGCTTGTGTATAAGGCACTCGAGCACACTCATTGCTGGCTTTGTCTCCAAATTATGTTTATGTCATCATGTACTTATGTAAATGCGGGCATATATTTAGCCCTGTATAATGCAATTAGGTTAGTCATGTGAAATGTGGGGAGGCATAGGTAAGAGCGAGGAGTTTGTCTATTGTCATTGGGACTGTTGACTTTACATTTTGTATTTATTGCTCAGACTTGGTATATTTATATCCAATAAGCAGGAGCAATTTTGCTTAACTCAGTCCATGATGAGTAAGTTGTGAAAAGTTGTAACTCTTTATGATGGCTGAAGCTATTTTATTTATCACGTCATGTCTATAATGATATGGAGGATGTAAAGTCAGTCGACAAATAAAAGGCGAGACGGTTTTTACGACTCAGTGGAGAAATAGAGTATACGGCAGCTATTCCAGGAAGTGAGAAGGCAAGATAGAGTGATCTTCTCTTCCATTCGCCCTCAAAACCCTACGAGCAAGAGTGAAAGTGACTTTCTGCGTTTTATTGCCTGAGACTGTTACTCTCTCTCTCTCTCTCTCTCCTCTCAATGTGTTTTCTGTTTTGAGTGATGAAACTCCAGGATGAGGAGATAAGGGGAAGAGTTTTCTCCCATCTCCACACCTAGATTTTATTTCTGTCGTAACTGTTCATTCGGAGAAAATTTTATTTTCCCATCGTATATACACAATAAATAGAAACGTTTGTCGATTTAACTAATTAAATTCAAGTAGCTTACGTCTCTCTCTCTTTCTCTCTCTCTCTCTTTCTCTTTCTCTCTCATGAGGAGATGTCTGCAGACTTGAGAGGGGCAGGGTTCGTAATGGATGAGAGGGTGTGCGTTGATTTACAGGGCTCTGCTGGGCTCTTGGGAAGATTAACTTTCCTCCTTGTGTGGCGGAGTTGAGGAGCGTCCCCGCCTTTTTTCTTTTTCTTCAGAGAGACTCTTCTTTTCCTCCGCTGCACCTTTTCCTCCAGCCAAGAGTAGATACACTTGGTCTGTCCCTACTTCTCAGGATGGTGTTAAATCATTTTCATTTTCTACAGCAGTTAACCAAACTTTTAATGAATAGTTGTGAGGCGGAAGGGAAGGGAGAGGAGACAGGGGTAATAGATTTACTAGAGGGAAGTAAAGCCCATGTCATCTGAACGTGAAGAATTATCCAAACTTTTGACAACATTTTACGTCACTGTATTGTCATCAGGATATGTAAGTAACTCAATTAATTTCACCCAGTCTCCCCCCCCCCCCGCCCATTGCAATTGAATTCATTGCAATGAAACACAGTCCTCCTTTCTCATCCCCAGTAATTACTATTACTTTCACCTTCTAATCCATTTAGAATTAGATACTCCTATTATGCAGATGACTGTCTCGTCCTTTCTTCCTCCATCATTTCCCGTCGTAACGGGAAGTGATACATGCATTGTACGGTGCTAAATTGCTAGGCTCTAGTATTCCAAGAGCACCATAACCTTTCACGCTTTTTTTTTAAACAACTATCAAGTGCACACTCCTATTTTCCTATCTTTCCCCCCCTCCACCATTCCACTTGTCATTTCGAGGCAGAATATCATTGTGGAACTCTTCAGCAGGCTGTTTACTACCAAAGCAAGGGAAAGCATTACAGAGAGGGAAGGACGACGAAAGGAAGTGAAAAAGGGGAAAATTCTCGAGTGAAAGCCACAGATGAAGAAAAGTTGTGGTGCACAGCTGAGTCTCTTTCTTGAGCTAGTTTTAACATCACCTCGTCTCTGACTCTCATCTTCTCTCTCTCTCTCTCCTGTTTGTATGCATAGTATAGTGTGGTAGCCTAACCATTGTTGTCTGCATTCTCGCGTGCCCATGTACATAGGAGCATGGGATGATGGGCGTGCATGTCCCTGCCAAAGTTACGCTCTCTATTCTGTAGGGATAGCAGGAGCCAGTACGCAATGCATCAGAGGTGTGTAGGTAAGGGACTCCAAATATAAGCATTGCATCCGAGACAGTGTTAAAGCACCTGGAGTATAAGAAATGTATATGGGGAGGGCTCAAGACATATTAGAACAGTTATGGGGGAAGTGCTGGAGGAGGTGCATACCTTGGCGGAGATATATGAACTGAAGGTGCTCCAAGGACTGCAGCAGGAGTGGAGTGGTGTGAAGGGTATTGTGGAAGGATGTGCATTTCTTTGAGTTGTGAGAGATAGAATTGACGTCTCTTTCCTGTGCTTTCTCCAAATGTGGAAGGTAAGCTGTATGTAGTTTCCATGCCAAGTGTACACACATTGTTCAAAACTTTGGCAAAGATTGCACTTGTTCCTCTTGTGAGGGAAATGTTGTTGAGGACGAGAAAGTTGAAAAATAAAAGTAATGGGAAGCAGAGGGTCTGGTCGGGAGAGAAGTTTCATGAATAAACATGGGAATGATTTGCCGAACCTATCCCTTTTGCTATCTAATGCATAAGCTGTAATAGCTCCGACATAGACCTGCTTTCATCCAAATTCCTCCAATTTTTCTCCTCCTGTTTTCGAACAAGCACCTTTTCGTCTCCCACCGAAGCCCTCTGCTCCTTTCTCCTGTACTTTTTCCTCCCTCCTAGCACCGCTCCTAGCAGGCAATGTTCCTTAAGTACACAGCGTTCTAGCGGAGCAAGCTGAGGAGGAAAGTGTGGACAAGAGAGAAAACATAGAGAGAGAGAGAGAGAGAAAGGAGAGAGAAAGAGGGAAAAAGGAAGGGAAAGGAAACAATCTTTCTTGAAACTTTCAGAATTCAACAGAAAGAAAGGAAAAGGAAGGTCTGAGTTGAGTCGTTTGTTGTGCAAAGGATGAAAGTCAGGGGAGGAGGAGGCGGAAGACTGGAGAGATGAGCGAGGTCTTGCTGAGGTCTAGTCGGAGAAGTTATTTCCAAATCTTGATCTCAGCCATATATATCCGTATATATAGATGTTGAGAGAGGGAAAAAAACCTAATTAGTTTCACTAGTCGGTGGATTCCGACAAAATTTTATGAGGCGTATCTCTCTTTCCTCCTCAAGTTGAGCTTGTCTTGTACCCCATAAGGAGAAACGAGACATTTGACATGAGGTTTTTTATGTATCACTGAATTTCAACCTCACACATTTTTCCTGTCTCTCTACATTTCTCCGTCTTCTCTCCAGAAGAGCTCCCTCTCTCCCTCTCTCTCTCTCTCTCTCTCTCTTCAATAGATACATGTAGAATTTTTTTTTCTGAATTGTCTCCGCTCGTGTACCATTCCAGGCATTAGAGTACTCCCAGATAGCTTTTAGTCCCCCATATTAAGCAATATACGAGAACAGTAGGTACAGAATCTATAACGAGGCTCCCTTATAATAAGGCTTCCCCATAACCCACTCCTCGAGCCAGGTGTGCATAGATCTCCCTAATAAATTCTCTTGGTTACAAATATGCTATATAGTACAGAGAGTCTGTGATTGTAAAATCTCTTCTGACAGTCAGGGAGATGCAAGGTGCCACTTATCATTTTTGATGATGGTGATTAGTGTACGGAGAGTTTTTTTTCTGTCTCTCTCTTCCTCATTCACCTCTCTTTGAGTTAGCTCAGGATCTATGGAAGAGAATTATGTGTCTAACAGCATTACTACAAGGCCCAACTCTTGTGGACGCACACTTGAGAGCGAGGAAACTCGAGCCAAAGGTTTGGTCTTGATTGAAATCAGCGCCGAGATAAGAGAAAAGAATTATGAAGTATGAGCTCATGTCTGGCATATTGCATCGAACCCATCAGATCTCAGAGGAGATGGAGTATTTCCACACTTGAGAGTGTCTACGGACAGAAATAGTTCCCATATTTTTAATATTGCTATTATCATTATTATTATTTGTGAGCGGATTTTTTTTTCCTCGTCCCAAATGTGCACTGGGATTGTATATCTATGTATGTAGAGTAGGTATTGAAGCAGGACATAGTCTCCAGATCCGTCTGAGGGGAGATATGGAGGTGAAGGCAAAGGAGAGAAGCTTTTGCTTGAGTTATCCTAATGCACCGTAATTATAGTTGACAGGCTGTGTTCATCAAATCTAAAAATAGAGACCTCTTTCCTCTCCCACCCAAACATGATCCAGAGGATTTTGAAACCTAAAGTTTTTTTCCTATTGGTAAACTGATCGTGTTGTTGTTCTTGTCGATTTAAATGAAGTGTTGACACTGGAGGAATGAGAGGTAAAAATTACAAACAGACGAGAACCAGTCAAGTTTATGGTTCCTTATGGAAAATATTTCCCTTCAGTGCTCATATCCCATAGATTCTTTGAATATGCGCCCACAATTTCCCCCCTGACTGTCACACAAACAAGAAAAAAATGTTCAAAATCTGACTATAAATGTCTCTTAATATAAACTACTAGAATGTATGTAATTATGCATGCATATGGGGATGAGACAGTCTATGTTACCTAATTCAATCCCCAAAGATGTGCACTACAGGACTGGGAGAGAGACTTTCGAGGATTTCTTTTACTCAAATATTTTTGATGGAGTTTCCGAGCCCACTCTGACTCTCGTCTCATTAATTAACGCTCCTGTGGACGGTAAGATTCAAGTAATAATTTCCAGCATGGCTCTTGAAATGTTGTGCTTGTCAATTTTGTTGGGAAGGAATTTAATATTTTGTAATTATTATTAATTACGAGGAGAGAGAGAGAGAGCAAGGCCTTCATACAACCATATGCCACGTGTAGTCAAGAGGGGCTTATTGCAGACTTATGTCTCTCTCTGTTTAGGTTGGGGAAGGCACTTGAGTGAACAATTGAGTGGGTTAAAAATTCGAGGAGAGTTGGGCATTTACTAGTTTGAGAAATGAATGTTACCTTGGAGACTTGCGTGTGAGTGTACTTGCATGGTTTAGTCCATGAGTGGGCTCAAGTAGAGACGTGATGATGATGCAGGAGGGACGTGAGAACTAATGAATTTCACTGAGCAGCAGATATTAGAATTTAGAGAGGAATTAAGGACTGATTTGATCCTTGAGGAAAAACGTCCGCCAGTTTCCTCCTCCTCCTCCTCCTCCTATTTCCAAAACGACTTCCTTACAACTATATACACACCACTCAGCCATGTAAACGGGAATGTTATTAGCATGCAGCAATCGTTTGAGCAATTATGATTATTGGGAGGGAGAGAGAGAGAGAGAGTTTGTACGACTACGAGGACAAGGCAGAGTCAGTGCTGTTCGTGGGTGAAGCGAAATTAAATTATTGATGAGGGATGAGGTAACCAGTTGAGTTACTTCATATCACAACATACAATGTACATACATATGTATCTATATAGTAGTGAACATTGCGTACGTAACTTTCCGCACTACAGTCATACTTGACACTGTCCCTGTCATGCTACATAGCAATTACAAGCCCCTTTCTTTTTTCATCGCTTAAGAAGCAAATGGAACCGGCCCTGTCTGAACCTGAAGTGAACCTGAGCACTCATGAAAAATGTCTTTTTAAAAAAATTAGGATTTTTAAAGCAAGTAATTATCTATATTTATTTAGTTAACCTGCAAAAGGGATGTTTCTCATTGTAATACAAATTATTAAGGTCAAATAAAAAGTAAAGTAATTTTTCCCAGTAATATTTCCCCCACAAAAAAATCTCATAGCCTAAGGAGGAAAAACAAGCATCAAGACAGTACCTCCTTTGAAAGTTGAAAGTAGCATCAGCTGATTAGAAATCATTAGATATGTCTCAACATCCCTGTAAAACAACGGAGGTAGTAATTAATTACAACAAGGCTAGGAAGCAAATTTGAACAACAGCCCTGTCTTGGGAATCCAGCTCTGCCTGCCTGCCCTTGGCTAATTGTTAGAATCAAAGGAGCACATCCGGAATGATTTAAAAATCAAAAGATCATAAGTGGAGTTCAAGGAATAACGAACAAAATAAAATCTTCTCTCCGCTAATTTTTGTCCTCTCAACCCATCAAAATAGGATTACATGTAGCAGTCGCTAGTAGCGTTCGGGCCCTGGGAGATAATTACATACATAGTTTCAGAATACTAAAGATTTCATAGTTGGGGAAGTGGATTGAACACGTGAGGATACAGTATTAGGGAATGCTACCCCGGAACTGTGGGCAGATCAAGGATGATTTGGAGGAAGTAGTGATTTGGTGCTTGGAGCTGGGCAAGGATAGATGTATGTATACCCATCACCCACACTGATGATCTTGTGTGATTAAATCAAGCCTTAAAAGTGAGTCTTCACAAGTCCACGGGGGAATGATTAGATTAAAAGAAAATTTTAATCTAAAATTGGATTTTATAAGTTCTCAAAGAGAAAAGCAATTACTCATTAGGAGTGACATGACTGAAGCTCTGCCTCTCCTTCCCGTGCTAATCTCAAAACATGAGAGGAGGCCTTTGCTTTGGTGTCTGAGAGTGGAGAGAGAGGCAGTGTAATGATTTAAGAATATGCATCCTCCGCTCCCTTCCATCTATCTCCATTAATATGTAAGTGTGCTCGCGATCTGTCGAGGCAGTCGCGCGATGCATGCATATCTGTCTTCTCTCTCTCTCTCTCTCTTTTCCTCTCTCTCTCTCTCTCTCTCTCTCCTAGCTCAACTTTCCCCGTAAAGTGTTTGAAGACGCAAGGGCAGGAGCGGTAGTAGGACTTTTCAAACAAATTCACAAGAACTTGTTCTCATCGTTGTCGAGCTTTTGGAGTGGGCTTCCGAGAGAGAGAGAGAGAGAGAGAGAGAGAGAGAGAGAGAGAGAGAGAGACGACCCCGATCCCCAAGCAGCCTTTTCTTGAAAGCCTGGGCAAACTCTTACTTTTAGTCCAGAGACTTCAACTTAAGTTTTAAGTGCTTGCTAATTGCATGTTATTACAAATAGTTATAGTAATTGGATAAAGTGAGAACGTTGATTTGGCCCTAGGCAAGTATCAGCCTTTGTATTTACTTTTGGTACACCGAAGCGAAATCCGACTTCGGTCAAATTATCCTTATATCCATCTCCACAGGATGTCTTATGAGTAGAGAGAGAGAGAGAGAGAGTGAGAGAGAGAGAGAGTGAGTACAGTAAGTTCCCTCAATCTCCAATCTGTGAGAGATCCTCTTGTAAGAGGAGCTTCTCTGTACAAGTAGGAATTACTACGGAGCAGTGTCATATATCAAAGTATTTTATTTTTCTCCTCATGAGAACATTCCTACTTATAATTGCCAAATTTGGGCCTCTCCATTTATTTGATGGGTGCTGTTCTTCTGAGGGGTCCTCATATGGAGAGAGTTGACTGTACTCTCTGTAACTTTTAGACATGCACATGTGCAGTTTACCAACCTGCTCCTATCCCCTTTCCATTACTACTGACTCCTACGATTACAGCTAAGTAAAGGCATCCTCTCTCTCTCTCTCTCTCTCTCTCTCTCGAAACAGTTCGATACGTTGTGATTGTGTTACCCATACTTAACCAGGTTACATGCCAGGGAATTTACTCCGATGAATTCCTCTCAACGTATTTCTCTCCTCTGTTCATTTGCACACGTGCATCCCGTTCACACCAACTATATCAAACTAACAAACCATTATCCAGGGGCTGGGGCATAAATTCCGCTCTTACTTTCATCATAAATGTAATCTATGTGCAGGGGCTTCTAATCCACTGGATTTGGAAATTCCACGGATAATTTACGCCGGAGTTGTGAATTTTTTAACGAAGCCGGAGTCTCCGAACTGTACGACTCTTTACACTCTAACGTTCCGTTAATGCTCCTAGCTCGGGTTAATATTACAAGGGTCTGCTCATCTTGTAGGGTTCAGGTAAGGATTTATCTATCTATATGTGGCTCTGCTGAAGTCAGAGTGTTCGGGCTCATGTTGGTATCTACATATAAGGACCCCTCATTATATTATAAGGTCCCGGCTCATACGATATGAGACACTGGTTATGTTGGGAGGCTCGGCTGCTCCTCCTGTTATAGGGCTCCGGAGGATGTATTAAGGCTGAAGCTCATTTTAGGAGACTCTGTCTATATGTTACAAGCCTGAGTTGTGATGTTGTACAAGTGTGAGGGATGAATTCACTTTTGTATGTTTACTCTTGTTGCCTCTGCCGTATATTTTGAACCTCACATCCCACTGAGACTCCTGGCAATCAACTGATTATTAATGTACTGAAATGTGTGTAATTGGAGCTTGGGAGGTTACTTTTAGCAAAGGAACATTTCTGAATAAAATTTCCAAGTCTATGTACGAGGGAGGAAGCCTCCCTGGAAAATTTAGCTCTTTACTCATAGGGAAACGGTTCTATATGAAAGGTATCCTAATGGTACTAAACCGCTTTGCTCCACCTTTCTCGGAGTCCTTATTAGCACTTGAGATGAGTTAGTTTTGAGAGGACCGTTAGAGGAACAAGTACTTACTTCCCTGGAACTTCTTTGGAGTGACTGTACATAATGTATGTTGTTATATAGCGGAGGAGAAATAATTTAATTCCTGTTGCATGGTTTGCTCAATAAAGCACCATATCCATCACTGCCATGGTTTACATTGGCTCCTATCTGTGCGGGAGGAGGGAGGCGAAGCCGGGCTGGAAAATATAATAAAATATATCCTTTACTAATACAGATCCATCATGATTTATTGCAAAGTCATGCAAACAAAAGAAATTCAACTGTGGTTCTTGACTCACTGTACTTAATGTATATCGTCGGCTAAACTTCCTAACCGGCTATAATTTAAAATGCCTAAAATGAAAACTGGCTATAGCGCTCCCGCTACAAACTCTAAAGTGAAACCCGGCCATAATTCTCCTTTGCTGTAGAGCATAACCCGCAGTCCGCAGAGAGGAGAGGAAGCGGAGAATTATGGCCGGTTTTCATATTTGAGATTTCAGCTTTATAGCCGTTCTTCGTTCTAAGCATTTTAAATTATAGCCGGTTAGCAAGTTTAGCCGACGATATGTTCCCGAGCTGGTGGTTGCTTTGACGGTACTTGTAAAAGCTTCTTCACTTGACTACACAAGCAAAAATTTCCAGATATACTCACATACATTCTTTTTTATTTTTGATATGCGGAGATTAATACGGACGGATGCCATGTACACTCCTCCCAGGACCTGCAGTATTCCAATACAAATTTCAGGTCATATCCTTCCAATCCTGAAGGTTACCAGAGAGAAGAGGAGACAGCTGAAGCCGTTGTAGTTGAACTGCATGAGCAATTTCCTCCGACCACGTTCCCTTACATCTATCCACGTGCTTCCACAAATATACAGTCAGGAGAAATTCTAAGCTTGTGTATGTGTGTGTACAGACACACATGTGTGCCTCCAAGTCTTGTTATAGGCATTTGTACAGGTTGTAGGAAAGTATCCTTAGATATAGATATTACCCTTGCACTCCCAGTGACTTCAAGTGTGGGCGTCCGTTTTAATGTGTTTGTGACTCCGTCTCTACTCCTATGTCGACTCATGGGGTTTTAAAAAGCAGTACATGTAATGGCTCAAGAGTGTGTATTTATGTTCACGGTTAACTTCGCACATGTCTACCCTTAGACACATATCAAGAGTACAGAGAGAAAGTACTTGTGTGTGTGTGTGTGTGTGTTCCTTGGGAAGAAAGTATTCAGAATATGTTGTGAATGTACTCACGTGACTTGGAAGTGAAAATCGATGGCATGTCTTTCAAAAGATGGAAGAATTGAGAATTGATGTTCAGACTATGTGTATGTGTTTTTTTAGTTCGGATATGTATATGTGCATTTGAGCGTTCACATGTGTGTGTGTGTGTGTGTGTGTGTGTGTGTGTGTGTGTGTGTGTGTGTGTGTGTGTGTGTGTGCGTATGTGTATGGGTGAGGGAGAAGAGAGATAAAAGAGAAATAGATTTTTTTTTCTGTGCTCAAAAGAAGAACTTCCGTGAGGAGGAAGTGAAAGTATGTCGGGAAACGATTTGGCATCACTCATGTTTAGTTTTTTAAACCTTTCATTTTAAACCGGGTGACCATTAGAGCTGGTAGGAAGAGTGTGAGGTAATATTTTTCTCTCTGAGAGGGATAGCCTTTGAAAGGGAGACGCGTGGAGAGGCTTGAGATCGGCTCGGGTTGAGATCTTACAATTACTGCGGACTGATCGAGTTCACTTTAAAGATAAAGGCTCAAGTTAAAAATCATCTCACGATAATCCTTCCTTTCCTCATCTTCCTCTCTTCATCTCTCACTGGTTTCCTATCTCTTTGGGAGCTTTGCAAAGAGTCAAGTACTTTTGAGTGCATGGTTCGACCAACCGTACATGTTTGTCGAAGACTGGGGATAAAGTAAAGGAACTGTCTTGTATTTCTTCTTCTTTTCTCTCTCTCTCTCTCTCTCTCTCTCTCCTGCGTCCTCTGGTTCCTCTGCGAAAAAGAATTCTTCTAAGATCCTCAAGGAAAAGGGCACATTGCGAGAGAGATTGTAGCCTAAGACGAGAAAAGCATTTTACTTGTGTGAATCGTGTGGTCTTTTTTATACTTACATGTATAAAGCGTAGGACATACATATGTATCTACATGCATTTATCTACACACAGGAGTATTCTATACGCGGACATGGAATCACACTGAGACAAATGCATACACAAAATGTATACATGTTTCAAGATCCTTCCTATTTCCAAAGTATGGGTTAAAGCTGTAAGGCATGTAAAGAGACATACTGACGATTTGGAGCATGTAATGTCTCCAGTTACAGGCTTCCCATGTGCACTAAATTCTAGTCCGGCTTCCAATACGGTATACTATATAATAGGAAGCCTGGGAAGAGAATAACTAAATACAGATAGATACAAGTATCTACTCCACACGGCCCGTGTACAAGTTTTTTAAGAGAGGAAAAAAGAAAAGTATCAGCTAAAAAACAGACGAGAGGAAACTGTATAAGTTTTTCACAGACGATACGTTTTAAAAGATCCTAACCGTCAGACCGTGGTTGTTGGTTGATATTATGTAGCCTTCGGTAATTCATAAGTATATGTGATGTGGAGGGTCCTGGGCATTTTTTGTGCATAAGTCTCCACTGTACGGAGAGCCTCTGAGTCGGAGAGAGAGAGAGAGAGAGACAGAGAGGAAGAAGAGCTTAGTACATGCTTGCAATTTGCCATAAAAATTTTGCCCGTGCCGTTTTTTATGGCGACGCAAAAGACCTTCTTTTACGACTTGTAGAATATTTTCTCAGGGACCGGGGCTGTACATACGAAGGGAAGAGTGGAAAGGAACCTCCACAGTGTGGAATGTCGTAAAGTGAAGCTCGTCATAAAAATCAGTCAAATAAATATTAATATCATCTTATGAATGGAACCTTAGTCTCAGCACAACTTATGAGCTCCATAGTAATAATTCTCTATGATCCCTATTGATTCTTGGTGAGAGAAAATATTAACTTTATCTTTCGTCGACCCACTACTTCCTCCATACATTTCCTTTTTTATCAGCTCCTCTGCCCTCACGCACTGCCACTTCTGCTCTTCCCATAAACATATTCTTATTTATTCACGTCTACTCTCCTACCCTCACCAAATTATTGACACTGGGATTTCCCACAAGATCCTAAATCAGCCTTTTTTTTCGTCCACGCATTATTTTCTTACATTTCAATTTTAAGGAATCAACCATAAATTTGTCCCCTCAAATGTTTTTTGTGCCTATATTTTTTGATAAATTTAACTTAATTAAGATTATACGCCAGCTATAAATTAAATCCATCAATAAGATGAAAGTCAGTTCTGTATAAGGACGTGTATTAAACTGACTACTTGTCCATGACAAATTCCTCTTTTGAAAACCTCTGACAATTATTACAGTTTCATTGATTCACTTATTACCCGATAGTAATGGTGACAGGGAGGATGCACGGAGACTGGTGTCTCAATGTGTGTGTGTGTGTGTGCCTGTGTGTGTCACAATTACTTAGAATGTTTCAACCATGGTCGATTAATGCTGAAAGTATAAAATATATTTAGTTCACAAAGCGGAACCAATACTTTGAAGGGAGTCCCCAGATTCTCGGGAAAAAGTGTCAGAGTCAAGAAGTTATAATGATGCAGTGTCATCCTGAAAGAGCAATATTTCATGGGGAAATGACTGGAGTTTGGGGATGAGGTAGAGATATATATGCAGCTAAGAAAAATGAAACAAGAAATGTTTCAAGTACTTTTACATCTTACATATCTACTCCTCTGTATATATATTTATATGTATTACAGATACAGTCACTATTTAGAACTATAAATGATCCATGCATTTCTATAAACTCAATGCTTATGTCCGAGTTGGGCAATATTGTTAGATTATTTCACTATAGGAAATTAGATCTGGTTCTTTTCCTTGGAGTGGACGAGAATGAAGCATTGATACGATTAGAGAGCGAGGGTCGAAAAATATGTTTTTCACTGCCAGATTTATCTGGTGATCCAATATGACAAGAGTTTGCTCTCTCTCTCTCTCTCTCTCTCTCTCTCTCTAGCTCTCTCTATTTCTCTCTCTCTCTCAAACTATGTGTCTCGTTTCTTCCTCAGCTCCAGCAATGTTTCCCCTCTGACTTCTTTATACTCGGAATACAATAAGTGAAACAGGGTTTTTACACTGAAAAAACCAACTTGATACTCGTTGGGGAGGAAGTGGAATTGTACATGTAGGGAGGTATTTAGAAAGATTTTCGATTCCAAGCCCAAGTTCACGTCCAGGTTACACACACTCGTCCATATGTGAGAGTATATCTCGCATGTGGGGTTATAAGGGAGCTGGTGTAAGGTCCTGTCCTCCACACGCCGATGTAAGGACCGTTATGAGCCTATATGGGGCCACAGCTTCCGGACAGTATATCCCGGGGAAATAATATGTTTATGAAATTCCCAAAAGGCAGAGCCTTCCATAAACTTAATTTTGTCGGGAACAAAGTTTTTACACTCGCAGGGACAAAGTTACATGAACAAATCAAATATCTGAGGCTCTCCTGTCTCTTTTATTCCTTGCCCCATAGCCGTCTCGTGTGTCCTTAGCTGTAATATTACGTGGCAAATTTCTCTCCTTCCCACGTCACTCACTTCGGACTTGGAAATTCCGCCTGCAATTCCTCCTCTGATAGGGGAGTTATAAGGAACCATTTGCTTTTCCCGTCGTCCCCACTCTTTGGCCTGACTGACTAGCTCCTGGGTTTAGTTTAAATATGTGTGAGGCTAGGCAGTGTTAAAGTAAGTGACTATGTATGTATTTCCACGTGGGCCTTACATATGTCTGTCTAGAGGGGAGTTGTGTGGGGAGTTTTAACTACTTTCGTATCTATAGGTATCTATCTACATGTGTGTGTGTGTGTGTGTATGTATGTATGTAAACCAGTTGATAATTATTGCAATTTATGATTGCAAAAGGTGGATTTTACATTACAGATATTGGTAGAGGAGAGTGGGGAAGAGGGGGAGGGGAATTTACAAGTTTGAGAGAAAGAGAGTCATGTGTTGGCTCATGGAGAAAGTGTAGGGGAGTGTGAGCCAGTTCGGAGGATTTTTCCAGGGAAAAGTTTTTGTATTTAACAAGGGAACTTTTGTGCGAATGTTCAGCTCGAGCTACTTTCAGAATGTTTCTCATTTTGCATTTTAGTTTACAACTTGGCGAAAATTGATACGGTAATCAGAGGAAAAATCTTACTCTTAAATTATGTCGGAATGTTTGTTTCTGTCATGGTTTGTTGCCTTAGCCTCCGTTCCGCTGTACTCTCCGCTCCTCCTCAGTCTCCTGACGTCAAGTCTCTCCACTACTTACTTTTACGGGAGTTGTTATTATTATTATTGTGAGACCCGGGTTTTCTCTCCGGTTACACTCTTGCCATCCCATCCTCCTAAAAGGGCTATCCCATAGTATCCTCAGAGAGACTCCGAGTCCACGGATATTTGACGAGGAAATACTTTCTAAAGGAACAGTAGTCAGGTAAAGTGTTGATGTAGCTTGATGGTATCTTCCCACACAACCCACTCTCCTAAACTCTAATATATGCGTAGAGAGTGAGAGAGAGAGAGAGAGAAAGCGAGAGAGAGAGAGTCCAACATATCAAAAATGCACTCCAGTCTCCAAGTTACAGGAGCGCTTAGAAAACTGAGGGAACTCTAACTTTTTCCCGACATCAGTTACAGATAAACCGACAAAAGTTCCAGTTGTTCTGACTTCATAGTACACATGTATCTGTAAATCTGAACAAATAGTTGGCACCGGGTCTAAATTATCTGGAATCTCGCATGTTCTCTCCCTCACTTTCTGTTCCTGTGGTTATTTTCCCTGTTTTGTTTGCATACACAGTTCCTGCCGGCTCCGCTAACTACTATACAATCTACAGGGGCTTATCGAACAGTCCCTATATATTATATAGAGATGTGCCTTACCTTTAACAATGTATGTAGATTCATATACTTTGGTATTTTAGTTCAGAGCCCCCAAAATGACGTTCGACCGCAGTACAGACGGCTATTGGAGCAAGTCTTGTTTTTAGTTGGTGATGTTATCCAGCGAAAGCAGGTGTATTGTTTTCCTCCAACTTTCCCACTCCACTCATTTGTTCCAATTGTCATCATTGCTAATGTGGAACTGGGTCGTCTACCTCCATAGTTCTCCCAGCATGGACTAGTTTCATAATAATTCTCAAATGTTTCCTTTCCATTTCCAAATATCTAAAATCTAAAACAACTCGTGAGAGATATCCCATTTTATTGTGGAAGTTATACATAAAAACAATTCTAACAATAGGATTTTTTTCAGACTGGAAACACCTTATCTGAAACTGATCCAGTACGGACCCGTTCACCTCCTTTTTTAAAGTCAATTCTTTCCTTTTAGATTTTAAAACTAATAGGTCCTAACTGACTGGATCCTTTTTGCTTGTACACGCGCTTCATTTGTTTCCCCTCATTGTAAAATTCATGCTCCTCTGCCTGTTAGCCTCCTTTTGTAGTAGTTCTTGTGTACATACTTATGTAATTGTTATATCCATACATTTGTTGAAGGTACGTAAGAGTGGGAAGTTAAAGTAAATGTGATGAAAGTAGAGTAAAAATCCGGAGAATAAATTCCTTTAATTTCCTCCACGACAGCGTTTATGTTTACTTTAAGGAATGTGCCCCATGAGCAGGTAGCGTATAGTGTGATAAGAAGATATAAATAAGATTACACTGTAAAGGAACAGAGAGGGCTGGGTAAATTAATGGGGTTTCAAGATGAGAGAATTGTTTGGACGTAGACGGAAGGAGAGGAGTGTGTGCTTTGGTGAGACTATATATACATATATAGGGGAAGGTGATTTTTAAGAGACGTTTTTCTCTTGGAGGGAAATATGCATTGGGGTTATATCTGTGGATCCCAGTTGATAAAATATGTAAAAGGGACTGAGAGAGCACATTTGAAAAATGTGGCAACAAACTGTCAGGGTTTATGTTTATGGATTCGAGATGTTATCTGATGGAGGCTAATAAAAACGGGTTCGGAAATAATTAATCCCGCATTACAGGAGGGTATTAACCCGTTTTCAGGCCGGAAATTGGATTACTTTTTAACGGCGGCTCTGTAATATGGATATACGGTCCTGTAGTTAAAAGGCACTTGTATATAATTTACGTGAAGTTACGGGCGGGCTCTTCGGTTTCGGGAGGTAAATGGAGTGAGTGGGATAGAGCCGCAGAACTGAGAGAGAGAGAGAGAGAGAGAGAGAGAGAGTGAGTGAATGAGTGAGAGGGAGAGAGAGAGAGAAGGAGTAAAGAGTGGAGAGAATGAAACTAATAAATATTTTATGGTTGATTGCAGGTTAGTGGGAGGACCACCGGCCTCTAACCCCAAGTTAACTGGAATTCCGTCGGCACCTGTGATTCTTCCTGTTTTCCCCAACAGTACACCGCACAGTGGACAAGTGACCGGAAATGGTGCTCCAATGAGCATGACTGCTCGGTCCCTTCCACGAAATCAGTACTCTCCGTCGAGATTTACTTTACAAAAAGATTGTCGCGTGTCGGATCGATGTTCTTGGAAATGTATAAGTGTGGCTCTCATCCTCCTCTGCATTGCTTTGATCTCGATATTAATATACTTTGCAGGTAAGATTCTTCTCTCCAAGTCTCTCGAGGCCGGGCTCCGTATTTGAACGTGATGGGTCGGTCCTCACTTGTTAATTTACTTCCAGCTTTTCTTTTCATACAGTGTCTCTTTGCTATCCTGATCTCACTACTACTACTACTACAACATACTTGGAGAAGGCCAAGACCTCTCTCTAAAATATGGAATAACTTTACCGCTTTTGTTGGAATATTTTAGCAGGTACTTATACGGGGAGCAGAGTCAGTTTCCCATGCATATGGTATCTCATATTTATGACACATATCATTCATAGAACGTAGAAAATTATATCTATAGATCCTCATCCTGACAGGCCTTATTTTCAAAAGGATCCTTACATAGTATCAAGGGCTAGATATAAGAAATATGTTATTCATACGTATCAGCATCACTTATGGGATACGTTATTCATGCCAGCTCCATATCAACAGCTCCTGACGATCCCGTTCTTAGGAGACTTGGAAGGTAGAACTGAAGTCTGTATCTATCTGTGTGCTGCTACTAGTTGCTTGCTTGGCGTGGGCAGAGGAGAATTGCCCTGTCCAAAGGGAAGAAAAAAAGGAGCGGTGAGGATACTTAATATTAAATGCATTTTAAAGTTTTTACGGGAGGCTTTGGCCTGAGCTTTGCTAATGCTGCCACTGGGGTGAGTTTAACTACCTTTGCTGGAATAATATTTTTGTTCGAGCCTCACTCCTCAGACTCTGTGTGGATGGCTGTTGTAGTTCTGAAGTGGTTACCTCATCTTCTCCTCATAGTGTCTTCCACCTCATCCTGATGGTCTCAAGTCGAAACCATGCAAACAGTAATCATGTCGTGTTTGAGTAGGGAACGGATGCCTTCCCCTCATTTTCCAAGCGAATGTCTTGACATTGCGTGATTGCGGTGACAGAGTTTTTGAAAGCATGTCGTCCCTTTTTGTCCAATATGTATGGCAGGTAGTCATTCCTTCACTCTTGACACGTCCATGCAAGCATTCTCAAGACCTCGTTGGGTACACGTTGGGTAAAACCTCGGAGAACAAGAGTCAGACAGACAGAATGAAAGGAAGTAAGGTCTGAGTTGAGTTTACCCAAAGTTTCCTTTGAAGGGAAAGGAACGTCCTTTCAGTTTTCAGGAGCCGCTTCCTCTCTCCAATGACTGGGCCCAATGCATATGTTCTGTTCCATGTACATAGGTATGGATCCCTGTGAGTAAGTATATGCACATAGATAGCTCTCATGGTCCTAGTAGAGACAAGCAGTATGTCACATGACTATCCATGTATGTATATGTGTCAGTACATATTGTCCGGCTCACTAGAGAGTATTAAAGAGGAGGAAGTGTAGTCGGAGTCGGTCTCCACATACACAGGGCTTGTTTTTTTGGTGAAGCTTTGATGATTCCAACGGCATGACGACAGTGACAGAGAGATGCATTCACATTTTGCCACTACTAAAACTACATTATAATGTGCAGCGTCTGCACCATCTACTACCAGCACTACTACTACTACTACTACTTCTGCTACTACTACTACTACTACTTCTGCTCGAATAATCTCAGCTCCGAGAGAGGAACTTGGTACAACTTGTAGGTTTCAAGTCTCTTCGGGAACTTGTGAGGAATGCATGTATATTTTTGGAGGGCTGATTGTGACGTGAAAGCCTCACGCCTGTCTCCACAGATAGGGAAGTATGTAGATACCCTGTGGGACCCGCTGTGTCTTTATAGTATAAGAAAGGTAGGAGTTTTAGTCGGAGCCCTGTGACTCATTTCGACACAAGAGGTTTCTTTCTTGTTTTTACTAGTGTCAAAACTCATCAAAGTTTCTCTTTTGATATTCCAAGCGAGAAAATGTGATTTAAGCTTACTCAGCAAAAGGACTTTGACTTCATTTGCCACCTTAAAAATTCATTGTTATTGTTATTTACATCATGTCCCGGGCTCTCTCTCTCCTCTCGGATTCCAGTCTTCAAGTGGAAGTGGGGCCGGAGAGGGCCTTCCAAAATAGGGACTTCGTAAGGTGAAGGTGTGAGAGTTACACGTGTCTTTATTGGGAGCTATAGTGTGTATCCATGTACATATGTACGGAGACCTCCTCGGTAATCTCTCTCTCTCTCTCTCTCTGATTGGTCGTAGTTTGGAGTGAGACTTAATTAGTAGGAAATATTTAGAAGGAGAAAAACATTCAAATAAGTACTCTATCCTGAGCCTTTTCTCACGTAATCAACCTCCGGCTTGAAACTATTCAACATCCCGACAACAACAAATCTGGCTAAATGGAGTGTAAATGTGAAGTTTAGTCCTTAGAAGCATTTCAAATCTAATTATTTTACAGGACTAGGGACATATGTGCCACTTCCTGAGACAATAGTTCCCAATGTCATTTACTTCTGGAAGTTCCTCTTCCCACATAGTCCATACATAGATACTTATACGGGAGGGAAGAGGCGTAAGGAAGGTGAGTATTTACAAAAAGGCAGTTAGGAAACATGTAACTACCTTTTGTCACATACATAACTGCTGTCGTAACAGCTAGAAACTTCAGGGCGGAAATATTTACTAGAATTAAATTCCCAATTCCATTGTTCTAGACGACAGTCCTGCATGGAGAAAGTCAGTTTTGTATGTCTAAGTATATGTATATAAGTAGATATAGATACATGAGGGAGCTTTTAGCTAGGACTAGGATCTTACAAGTAATACTGAAGCTCTTGGAGATAAAGCAAAAAACACCGACTGCAGCGTACATGTACATATGTATGTATACTTACAAGTGTAGCTCCCACTACCAGAACTTTGGCCCGTATAAATTACAACTGTTGGAATAGAATGTTCCCCTGTAATTCCAGCATCTCTCCCCAGATCTAATATCTATAGTAGAGCATATGTGAGTGCGTACATATTTTTATGCATTTGATTAATGCTAAGAGGAAAAAATAAACTAGCCACGGACTTTTAATCACTTAACGTTGAAAGTCCGCTTAATTTTTAATTACCAAAAGGGTGCAAATCGATGAATTTAATATAATCACTGGAGTCAGTGCGGGATGAGAATTTGCATTCGAAAACTGTCAATTTTGTGTGCACAAATTTGCAAATAATTACTTTGCTTTTAAAACTGTAATAATAGTAATTGCTTCTTAGCGGACGTTATGACGGGAGTGGGTACACGTGCCCATGTATACAGGATTGCATGTTTCCTCGGAACTCTATTGGGGTTTTTATCTTGTAATGTATATGTATGAGGTGTGACTAAACTCATTGGGCTCCAAGACAAGAGAAAGCCTCAGCGGTTCTGATAAGCAAGGGTATATAAATGCGTCCAAACACTTTGGCCTGCCTTTCGAGATACTCTACATATGTACATATCTATATGTACACAAGTGGAAGTTGCTCAGTTGGTGGGTCGGACGGAGAAACCTGCTTCTTTTTCATAATGACTCCCAGCTGAAAACCAATTTTTGGAATTAAATGCGTCATGTTAACATTGTATACCTCTTGCCTAGGAACAAGGAATAGCACACAACGGCTCTTGTTTTTTCCACTAACTCAGCCCACCGGCATAAGCTATTGCATACTTACTGGGAAACTTAGTTAACAGTTTCATCCTTTTACTATGAGGAGTTGGAAGAGAAATGTACATTCCTTTTTTTTTACCATAGAGCGTCCCTTCAGGCTTCCTTCCTAAATTAAATGAATCCCCCAATTTTTTAATATTTTAGGTTTCATTTTTTACCTAAGCATATATATATACCTATATATATCTATATATATAGTTATAAGAAAGTTAGAAGATTTGGAAGCCTTCGTTCAATTTTCGAAAACTTTTCCCCCTCCTCATAATTTTTATCCAGAGTATTTCCAACCCTTAAAGTTGTTTTTATTTAAAAACTTTTCCATAATATTTTTGGAAACTCTCCTTTTTTTTAGTTCACTTGGAATTTCCCATTTTGAAAACTTTGTATATATTTTTTGCTAACAATTTAAAACTTTACAAGTGTCATTTGGTAAATTTGGAGGGGTTCAAGGGGGAATGTAGGTATAGGGGGACAGTGTGGGGTCTATACAGGGGTAGGGGATTCATTTAGATAATATGCCTGGCTGTTTATCGTATAGACGGGTTTAAAAAAATCCCAAGGGACAATTTCCAGTAACTTTATTACATGCTGGGAGTTTATGTAGGTCTAGGTATGTCCTTGTATGGGGACTTCCTCGCAATCTTCTATTTGGAATGAAATAGAGGAAGAACGTGTACAAGCTCAAATGGAGACCCTGAGTGTCTGAGTGCAATTACAAATGAGCGAGGAGTTGTGTGACAATCTAATTAATTAGCCTCATTCCCTAACTTGCCCCCCAAAATTGGGAGACGCTCTCCCTCTCCTGGTTATTTTGCACATGAAATTCCCTTCTCTCCCAACTTGTTATGATAGTGGGGTTGATGATAACCATTTTGAGCAGTTTGACTCTCCATGCAGGGAAAATGTGTATCTACTCATATTCTAATAGGTTCCTGGTGGATTTTCTAAATATAATCTACTGTCCATGTGTCCTCTCAAGGTTCATAAACTTTAGCTAATAATGACTCCAATAATAAGCCCAATAAGTTATGGTCTCACTTGACAACAACTCCACTTACGTGGATTTCAGGGGGAGGGCTTATTCCCCAGCATTTGTACAAGTACATACCTCAAGCTACACGCACAGATAAAATTTGTCCTGACAATTACAGCTCTGCTTTATACATGGACTATTGTACTGTACTAGTATAATTATCTATGGATATATGTACGGCCCTCTGTCTCTAGTATCTACCCGACAGGGCTCACCATTTGAGTACAAAACGGTTTGTCCGGAGCAGCCAGGATGATTAAAGAACTTGGAGGAATGAGGGAGGCACCGACCATTTGCTCTCACAACTTGGTCTGTCTTCCTGGTCCTATCTTGATGACGAACTTTTTATGCTCCACATTAACCCAACAACTAACTCATGGAGGGGTTGCTGAAGGTGACAAAGTGCCTTTCCTGTATCATGTGATATTTTCAATTTGGAGATAGCAAAAGAGAAATTAAAAGTGAGGGAGAGAGCAGGACTGGAGACTGGCCCCAGTCAAGGGTAAAGTGTTTCCTTGGCTCGTCATTGCCTCATTCTTCTTGTTCTCAAGACGACTTCCTCTTGGAGAGAAGGAGGCATGTTCCACTTCTTAATTTTCGCCTCGTGACTTGCATGCATTTTCCCTTAAGGACCGTATAAATCCCCCAGTCCCGATGTACATGGAGGCGGGAGCTCTTCAGAAATAGATGCATTATGGTTCTTCAGAAATAGATGCCTTCACAGTTCTTCAGAAATGGATGCGGTATAGTTCTTCCCAAATAGATGCATTAGGGCTCTTCAGAAATAGAGGCGTTATAGTCCTTCAGGAAAAGATACGTTATAGTTGTTCCGAAAAAGATGCGTTATATTTCTTCAGAAAAGATCCGTTGTAGTTCTTCAGAAAAAGATCCGTTATAGTTCTTCAGAAAAAGATGCGTTATAGTTCTTCAGAAATAGAAGCATTTGAGTCCTGAACTGTGCATTTTTTCCCCGAAAAGAAGTATAAATGCGTTTTTCTCGAAAAGAAGGGAATGTATTCCCCTGGAAAAGAATCGGATGCGTTTTCCTAGAAAAAGAAATAGATGTGTTTGTATGTCTGATGATGGGGACGGGGGGAGGGGGGAAGATGAAATTAATGAAATGAATCGAGTTTTTTTTCCTTGACTGTATATGTCTGGCTCTGGTGGCGCATCTTGGAGTGTGTAAGTCATAGAGTCTCGACATCTCCGAGCCTTAGTCTCTTCTTTATCTTGTCATTGGTTGTCAACGAGCGTCGTCTGCCGCTCCAGCCAGGCTGAACTGTAAGTATCTTACAGGGATGAAGTAAAAGAAAATATATGTAGCCTTGTGTCATGTCGTGGAAAAGAGAAGAGATGTACGTGACCTCAGAAACAAATTTTAAGCGACTGCGACGTGCGGTGAATAATTACTAGTTTTGGTGGCGACTTATTGGTCCAGAAGGAAGCTGGAGCAACTTGATTCCTATTCTCTGTCCTTCTTGCACTGTGTGTGTATGTATGTATGTATGTGTGTGTGTATGTGTGTGTGTGTGTGAGTGTGTTCAGCGTTGCACGTTGCATTCTACACCAGACATTCCTCCGATTAGATCTTATCGGAACTTACTGACTCAAACCCCAAATTGGGACTGGATTGGATATAAGGTTTGATCACCTCTCGCTCTCTCCCTGCCTCACTTTTACATTCTTAACGTGAGTCCCTTCACCAACCGTTGAACTTCATGGACGGACGGACGAATGGATGGATGGATGAGGATCTTAAAATCCAATGTCTCTCACATGGCTTCATGTTTTTCCACGGTCACATCTATATCAATACAATGTAATTGTCATATTTATTGACAGCCCTTATCGCTATACCATCACCAACTCCTCTCACGACAAACAATCCAGCTCCCTCAAGAACCTCCGTCTTCTACTCGTAGACACTGCCCGGGCTTTTGTATGCTACAAGTGTACATATGTACATACGTATCTATACATACCTACTCACATAAATACATACACACTAACTCTAGCTACCTTTCATACCTCACTTATCCCCTCCTGTACTAACTTCTTCACACGCTAAAAAAAACTTTAGTCTCTTCATCACACATTACTTCTTCGTCTCACAATCAGTCCAATCTGGACAGAGGGAAAAAAATCATCATCGTTTTTGATTTTCTTTCTCCTAAATGTGTTCGTAACATTAGAGGAAAAAATTCCTCGGGAAAAATAAAATCACAAGTTTATGAGCCCAAAAAAAAAGTAGCACAATTTCCCTCAACATTTCCTCCTCCCAACTGACAAATAACTCTGGCTCAAGTCGGAAAACAACTCATAATATTTACTTTGAGTTGTGTGGACAATTTTATTGTTTCTGGACATGCTATTCTATTATGAAGTGCTTCCTTCTAACACCGATTCTGACGCGGTCTTTTGTTAATAGAGTTTCCTAAAATTATTCCAATAAGGGAGGAATCTCGGACGGGATGAAAACGGTCGTAGTTTCCAGGAACTTTGGTATTTTTGAAATCTGACGCTGAACAAATTTTGCTTGAGGTTTTGTACGTTCCAGTGGAGCGAGAGGGTTTTGAGCGTTACATCTATGGTGTCTGTTAGGGATGCTGAAGCGGAATTTTCGGTTGGCTTATTAGTGTATCTAGTTAATTTATTAAAATGTAAGACAGACTGAGGAATTGGAGCAAAAGGTTTTGGCCTAGTTGGCAGATAATTTGCATAAAAATATTCAAATGGGCAGAGAGAGAGGAGAGTGAGAGAGAGTGAGAGAGAGAGAGAGAGCTTGTTGTAAAAGAGACTTTGAAACGTGCAGGAGTATTATAGCTCTCACAAATTTCAAGTAGAGTCTGTTCTTGGAAGGATCTTCTTTGGAATTGTAATAAGTTGATAAATATTAAACTGACTGAATTAAGCCTCCGTTACGTCAATAGCAGCGTGACTCATGGACTTAAGTAAAGTCAAAATGCACTTTTCCAGTTTCCTATTGTTTTTGCACTAGGCATAACTTTTGTTCTAAAAGCTCAAGTTTCATGTTCCATTGTGAAGTCACGTTTAGTGGGCTAGGGCGTGCTCGCATGGAAATTTAACGAAGACATTTGCAACTGCAAGTGACATTTCCCATCTCCGTAGGAAAAGGACGGAGGTGCGTTACTATTTCATGGGAAGAAGTCCAGGGAAAAAATCCGCCTGGAGTCTGGCATTGCATGTGTAACTTATGTATGTTAGAACCGATTTATGGATTTACAGGTAGGAATTAAATTCCGCTAATTAAATTAGAGCAGTGTACAAATGGGTAAAGTCCACGATTCCGGACTAGTTATGCATTACGAGAGAGTTGTGGGTTAAAAGAGAAAACTCGGCATTTGCAAAAGTACAAATGTGAAAGCTTTATCGGAAGTACTCACGTAATTACAGTGGCAATAAAAATGGGAGATAAGTCCCAGTAGCTATTCATTACTGAAAGTACGTTCCTATATGTGCCCACCCTTGGATAAAGGATCTGCGGCCCCTTCACACGTAAACATGTAATTAATAGCAAATCTGGACTCTAACCATGGGCCTGATACAATCTGTAGAATATTGAAGGCCTTGAGTTTAAATTCATTTTAGTGCATTAAAAACTTATAATTATTTACACAAGTCTCTGCTCAAAATCAGAGTTGGGCGTTATTTAACTCACGTAATAATTACACATGGGCTATTTCTATTTCTATTTCTTACATATTGTATAGTTTATATCGTAATTTAGTTAAGTGCAAGGTTATGTGTCAGCTCCATTGCTCAAGAGGGAGTGGGCACAAGTGGCGGGTACAATTTCGGCTCTGGTAAGGAGCTCATGACATTGCTCACATTTCCTGCCCGTTATTAATGGCGGGGATGAAGTTCTTCCAGAAAAATGGAGTACAGTGTGGTAACGCCGGTAGATATTATTGATCTCTCGGGGTATCTTTTTCCCATCTTGTGGAATGGGAAGAAGCTCTGGTGGCTGTATGATTTTTTTCTATGACTACTTATGTGTGATGATTCCCTGTGCGAAGGCCTTTGTATGTATTGGGGCATGTAGAGGGGAAAAATCTGTTTCATGTGGCTATCATTTTGGAGTGATGAAGAATCATTGGAAGTACCATTGGAGGAACTGCCGAAAGAGATGAGTAAAAGATCTCTACAAGGTTTTTGAAGTTTATCAGATACTTTTGGCTGTTCAGTGAGCAGGAGGTTTTTTTTTTCCCTTCTTTACACACACAAACAGACATGGAGGGAGTGTTTAAGTTGGGAGCATTTTAGGTCATTGAAGTGAGATCAGGGTAGCATTTATTTCAATTGAGACCCTATGTATTGATATGGTGTCCGGATGTAGGCAATATAGGGTGTAGTGAGTAGTGTGTGTGAAATGTAATTTAATGAATTGTACGACTTGTTTGAATAGCCGTGATGGGAAACTGTTCGCGCTACCCAGGAACCGGTTGCATCGTTGTAGAAGATGCGAAAGTAATGGCTCGGGGTGAAAAACATTTCCCTGTGATTGACCTCACTTCTATTTCTCCGAGAAGTAGTGACGGTAAAAATAGAATTTCTTTTTTTTTCTCTCTCTCTTCTCTTTCTCACTCCTACTACTTTCTTATGTATGTATGTTCTAGGGTTCCAGACCCATTTTTATGTTTGCTCCCTGTAGTGAACCTTTTTGCAATATGTAGATACATATGTAGAGTGTGTGTGCGTATACTTAGTCTGAGCTGTAGATAGCATTGTGTTGAATTTTTCCCGTCAAAATTGGATGGAGAGGGGTGTGGGACTGGAGAAGGTAATTTAAATCATGGTTGTGGGGCATAATTTTACAGTGGAGATGGTATCACCGACGAGTTTAGTGCCAGAGGTGACGTCCAAAGAGGATCCCGAGTTTAATGATGGTTTAACCCCCGCGGAAATCATTTGGGGTCAAGTGCTGACTCGTCGAATGGAGCCTTACTCCTACTGGACACTGGAAATGAACATGAGAGAGAACGGTTTTGCAAACCTCAACCTGAGTTTTCCTTGGGGCTCCAATTGGGCTCTTTTATTCCGTAAAAATGCTCTCCCGTCCGTCACCCAACATGACATAATCAAAATTGTGAAAAATGGCCGGGTGGAACATCGAAATCGTCGACGTCACGTCCGTCATACAGATAAATCTCCAACCTCCGCCTCCCAGGATCCTAATGACTTGTGGCTGAGTGAGGACGTGGTTCATCATCACTCCTACCATCCCGACATTAACAGTGCTCTTCTCCAGCTCGGACTCGTAGTGGACAGGAACAAAAGCAAACGAGACACTTTCTCCGATCAGAGTGTAGTGGTTCTTGCTGAGTATTTAGACAGTGGCAAATGGTTTCTCCGACTCTTCAATGATGATTACATCGAGAGACGCGTTCGACTTCAGGCTCAAATGGAACCAACTACAGAGATTGCTTGCCCTCAGCAGTGCAGTGAAAATGGTAATTGCATCCATGGCAAGTGTCACTGTGCTGAGGGTTTCAGTGGAACCGACTGTTCAAACAGTAAGTAGCCCTTTTCTCCAGAACTTTTATGACTCGACTTTAGTACTAACCCAACAACCACTTTCACCTCTCGGGCTAATTTTCTCCCCCCTGCTAATGCAGGACTTTTAGGCTAATTGCAATAATTCCAATTCCAATAATCTATCCTGTATAGCCTTGGTTAATTTTTTTCACCTCATTTTCTCCACATTGAACTTGTTGCACTTATTTTGTACATACGATGTAATTACACATATGTAGGTATTTCCACATAGCCGTACTTTCCCTTTCACTGGAAACCTCATTCAAGGAGATACCTCTGTACATACCTCTGTACATATGTACCTCTGTACATATATGCACACAATACACATAATTGTTCGTATGCTCATATAATTAGATAAATGGAACCTCGGAGTACTCGTTCCTGGAGGGAAGTCCCCATCGTAAAATTGTGTACCTATTTAAGTGTAATTTTATAGTGTGGGAAATACATGGCTTTACGTATGTAGATACACGCCTGGGTCCGTACATAATGTACATCAAAAATTCATGTCATTACACTAAACACAGTACATACATTATGCTAATGTGAGTATAAAGCAATGTAATTACGTGTAATTGCAAGTGCTGCTCACACATGCTTGAATCCAGTTCCCCCCTGTGATTGCACTATTGTGGGGGAAGGTGGTTGGGGAATGACTGGTAAAAAATAAAACTATACGGAGCAATGAGTCCAAGTAATGATAATGATTTCCCTGGTTTGATTTCATTGCAGGTGTCTGCCCCGTATTATGTAGTAATCACGGACGATTTGGAGGGGGTGCTTGCCATTGTAATGTTGGTTGGAAAGGAGCTGAATGTGATATTCCGGAATCCGAGTGTGAGATAGGAAATTGCCACGGAAATGGAGACTGCATCAATGGAAAATGTTCGTGCAAAGAAGGATGGACTGGAGAGTTCTGCAATGAACGTGAGCCGACTATTATGTTTGCATAAATTTTCACAACCTTGTTCTTTTTTTCTCCTCGTTTCCCCTCCCTAGTGCTAAAACCTTGCTGGTGAGTCTTAAGAACCGGGTGCACTCATTGGAATTCACATTACCACGTAGAATCAAAGTGTCTCTGTTCTCTCTCTCTCTCCCTTCCTCCCGCTCTATCTATCTATCTACATTTTCCCATTTAGGGAAAAGGACTTGAAGTAGCTACCTTCCATGTAGTTTAAATAATTTCACCAAGTTCCTCATGATTGGTTCCATGATAGCTTTCCCACAGAGAGAGAGAGAGGATGCGTTTTTAAAAGGACGAGAAAACTTTTCGAACTGTTCAAATGTTCTTTTACTTTTTCCTATGGAGGGAAAACTCCTCTCCTTTCACTTCTTGTGGCCATGTGTGTTTTTATAAGAGGGAACTGTGATCGGGTGTAAGTTGGATTTATTGGGTGGATAACATGTTACAAATTCGGAGGAAACTTATCAGGAAACGGTATTAATCAAAATCCTGAGAATTTGATTCTTTTACTATTGAGTTGAGAAAAGTTTTCTTGGTTTCCTCTTTTTCTCAGCCACAGAGAGCTGAAGAGAGAGAGAGAGAGAGAGAGAGAGAGAGAGAGAGAAAGAAAGACAGACAGACCGGGATGTGAAAGAAAATCCCAATCGGAGACAAGGGGCTTAAAAAGTAAGACAATAATTTCAAGAAGCATTAAACCTTCCTCTAGCGATGAACTTCATGTTCGAGGATCTGAGGTTACGAGTTTTCTTGCCGATCCAAAGACTTTCTTTGACATTCTTCTGCTCTTTCGTCATTTTATCTCACATTCTTCCTAAAGCTGCGGGTCCTGTTGCTGAATAAAATATTGTTGGTGGAAGATAGTGGGAGTGAGAGAGAGAGATAGAGTGAGGGGGGAGGGGGTGGAAGAGAGCGGGTAACATTTGCTATCTGTAATATAGAAACCGTGTTGAGACTCTGATGATGGGAAGTGTCCTGTGAGTTTAGTATTTGGTAGTGTTGAGGGAACTTGCTGGGTTCACTTTGACTATAAGTGCGCCCGACCCCACCATTAAAGGCATATGGATCTGTGCCATTTTCCCCCTGTTCAAGTGTCCAATTTTTATACCCAGACTGTCTCTCTTGTCATGAGGACCGTGTGTATCGAATATGCATGAAGAGATAAGGAAGCCTAAGTGAAGGGCTCGGAGAGGGAAGGGAGAGAGAAAATAGTGGAGGAGAAAGACGGAAAATGCATTTCACTTTTGTTGGTCTTCGGAGACCACTTTCTTCTGGGCTCCGATCTACCATTATGACTTTGCCAAAAAGGATATTTTCTGCACACTCCACTCTTCTTCAGTTCTACTTCGTGACATTCCAAATAGTTCCATCCTATACTACAGTATTTCTTCTACTTTCTCTCACTCTCTCTCTCTGTCTCTCTCTCTTTCTCTCTCTCTCTCTCGAAACTACAGAGTTTTTAGAGTTTTTTTTATTCACGCTCCCCATCCAAGCTTTTTACAGATACGCTCTTATGTAATGGTTATAGGAGCACTTGTCTATACCCCATATAGAAAATGATTCCCTTGCATATGCGGTGTCTACCCACACGCAGGATCTAGTGTAAAGTATCTTAACGGTCGTTTCTCTTCCTACTTTTATTTCCTTCTTCCTCTATAGCTTAAATCACCGATTTCGTCTTCTCCTCCTTCCTTCGAGTTTTTCTTGAACGATTGTAAAAAATTTCCGTCCACTTCCTCTAAAAATCCACTCTTTCTAACTTGAGCAAAGAACCAATGCTCTATTCAGAGCACGTCCGATTAAAATTTAATTAAAACCAAAGTGACGCCTTTCTCGGTGGATGCGAATCGCGGGATTCGCCTCTCTCTCTCTCTGACTATATTCTATATATATATTTCTCTCATTTTCCTTACTTTTTTCACGACTCCTCTCACTTTCACCCTATCTCTCCCAATGTCTTTGTACTTGATGGGGAGAAGGATCTCCTACTGGTAACCTTAGTGTGGGAGGACTTTTTTTGTCCGGCAATCCTATTCTTAACATACGGCACCATTACCATACCATCAGATACTATCAGCATACCATTGTAATGTCTATACAGCCATTCTGTTTAGATGAGAAATTTTTGTGGTGCAATGTGTGTTGAGTGTGTGTATGTGTGTGTGTGCGTGTGTGTGTATATTTCTGGAAGTTTTTTTCTCATCCAATGTTGGACATAGAGAACTGCCTGATCTCTCATGGTCTAGAGTGGGTGGGTAGATGCATGCAAGGTGCATAAGACACACGCATGTGTGTCCGTATGCATGTGACACAGAATGGGGATCTATGTGCTCATAAGGGAGATAGTACTGTGAGCGTATGGGCCTTTGACTTTTCTGGAACTATGGGTATATCTGGAGGAACTAAAGGGTTGCGAGACGTGTACACATGAGGGATAGAGAGAGAGAGAGAGAGAGAGAGATAGGGAAAAGTGGAGGCATTATGTATTCAATGTAATGTGGAGTCTGGGTTCGGGTACGGCTGACACGCAACTGTGCCTTTTTAAGTCAACCGAATCGACGTATGCTTTCAACCAGGGATGCTGTTATGTCACAGTGGATCTAGTCCGCGTCATAAAATATTAGCTCCTATTGAGACTCACACTGGAAATGATGTTAGATCACCTCATTTTGACTGGGTCTGTCTCACACTGCTTTCTCCCATTCCGCACGATAATCAATCTTTCGTTATCTCGTAATCAGCTTTGTGGCTAACAATACTCCCTATTTTCACGGCGTCAAAAGCCTTGAATAGACCACGAATCCTGATTATACTCATGATGATGATGGTAGTGGCGGGGAAGTGGGTCTAGTAGGGCTGCTTCCAAGTCCGTTCCTTCCTCCTGACATGGCCGTTTTCCCCTCGCCGTCCCCATCATATCTAGTATGCTCAGGCATGAAGGATGTATAGATACCTATAGGTATCTATATCCAGCTGGTAGTACAGTACATGAAGGGCGGCATTCCTCATGTGTGGCCATAAATATATAAGATACTTGACCTCATCAAGTTCCCAGTCCAAGGAACTTAGAGACAGTGGAATGAGTATCTATCTACATGTGGACTATCTACTATATGGGAAAAAATCATTAAATTACTCCTTTCCGTGGCTTCGACAGTAACTCGCAATTGCCAGCACTTTCACTCTCCTTTCTCTTACTCTCCTTTCTCCAGTTAGGAACTCACTTGTAGGCGTCTCGGCCAGATGTATCTGCGTTTATGAATGAACCTAGTGGAAAGGACTGGGACATACATTTTTTATAGGGACTGCCTCTCCTTAGAAGAACCCGTAGTTGCTTTTATAGAAGACAGCAGGCGTCGTTTCTTTGGATCCCTAACGATGTTAAAAATGATAACTGTGAATAATTGGCAGAGTTTTTCTCCAGACACGTTCCCTCTCACTTTTTTTAATCCTTCATCATGATTTAGTTCAGGATCCGTCGCTCTCTTTAAATCCTGATTTTTAGGTTTTTATCTTGTAGTAGTGAGAGTAGTGTGAAAGGTTTCCCCAGGAATAACTGTTTCAAGGGACTTTGGCTGAGGGGAAAAAAATAAAAAAAAAAGGTGAACTTCCTATAAGCAACACGTGAGGACTGGCTAGGAGAGGAAATAAATCCCCATATAATAAGTTCGATTGTGTTGGGATCCTCCTATGGTGTTGGTAGTAGCAATAAAATGTTCTGTAGTAAAACTGTCTGTTCTTTTCTGGTACTATACACGGGGAGAGTGGGAAGCTCTACTACTATGTAACATGTACCTGTGCTGGGACAAAGTGAAGAAATTGATTTTTTAAAATTCAATAAATGCATTCCCCAAGTGTCAACATGAGCAGTGGGGGGAAATGCATGATAAATCATGAGGAAAGCCAGGGGGAAATGTAAATCAGACGAACTATAGTTGTGGGAGGAGGACTCGGGAGAAATCTCTTGTGCGTGGTGAAATTCTAGGATTTCCTCATTTGGTAATTTCACCCGACTCTCAACATCGCCCTAAGTCGATATCTTCCACTAGCATCCATTACAGTCTAGGTGTAGGTGGGGAAGCTTATAACCACATAAGCGAGGCTTTCTTTTTCGTCAGTAAAATTCATGAAATGAAAAAAGGAAAAATGATGAAAGTTTTTGAGAACCGACTGCAAATTATCTGCAAGTATCTATGCATGTAGTAAGCTGGAAGGAAACTACTGACCTTCAGGATGAGAAGTGGAGGAGCCGGTAAGGGATGGAGAAAGAACTGACGAGTGATAGAGCTCAAGTGGAAATTGACGTATACTTTGTGGTTTTTTTTTCTAATGGAAGAGGAAACGACATTGCATGTCTCTTTCTCGAGAAAAAAAGAGCCACCAATTTTACCCTCAAAAAGATTCCCTATGAAGAATTTTATGTAAATATGCATGCCTGTAGGTATAAAAAAAAAACATGCATGTAATTATATGTATATGGAAAATCCAACCCATGGAAATCCAGTTAGTTATAGATATGTCCATTGGTAATGGAGGGAAAGGCTGGAAAAGTTAAATGGTAGCAGTGGTATGGAGAAAACTCTTTATTCCACACAGACTTCCCGCATCATCATATACGAGCAATGATCTTTTAAAATTGAGTTACAAGTCAAGTTTCTGCCCGGAGTCGAATGAATTTTATAACCTTCATCAAATTACCTGAAAGCTCGTTCTCCTCTTCCTCTGGAAGACAGGGAACCTCTCCCATGCACTCCCATCAATTTACATGCGGATGGATACCTTGAAAACTTGCTGAGCTTTGCAAATTATGTTGTCTACATTTTTCCCAATTTCTGCAGAAGGTTTCATCTCTCTTCCTTTCTTTCTCTCTCTCTCTCTCTCTCTCTCTCCCAATTTTGTTTCCTCCTCCCTGAAAAACTTAACCTAGGACATGCCTTAGAGGAAATTACGTATGAATTTAGTATGAGTATGAATTCCAAGATAAATTTGTGTGTTCACCATACAATTTCCTTAGATTGTTACCATCAGCGTATAATTTTCCCTGGCAATCCAAAAAATTCTTAAACTTGTAGACAAGTTGCTTTCTCCGCATCTTGAGCAGGAGGAGCGGAGAAAGCTTTTAATTTAACCGCTTTTTTTTCCCTCTCGTTTTGTTTTCCCCTCATCTCCTATTTATCAGCTGAGTGGGATGAGGTTCGATAAAATACTCCCTGCACTTCCTCCATTTATAAATTAATGAGCCTTCCTTCTGAGAAGAATTTATGAAGGACGGGGTCCTAAAGGGACCAGTAAATTCCAGTAATGACTACCAGTGACGATTTGTTCGTTATAATTTGCAGGAGATTGTGCGGATCGAACTTGTTCCCAGCATGGTGTGTGTACCCAAGGGAAGTGCCTCTGTCAACCGGGTTGGGCTGGTCAGTCTTGCAAGTAAGTACCAATCAAAGTGACAGTCATGTATGAGAGCATGTAAAAGTATTTATTACCTCAAATAAAATAATTATTAGGAACAACATAATACAACTGTTAGTCATTAGCACGAAGTTGACAAGACCTGAGCAGGCAGGGCTTGTTGTAGGGATGCTAATGAAAGTTTATACAACCAAGGAGTTTTATCTTTATGCCTTTACGGCCTCACACTAATGGCCCCATGTAGATACATATGTACATAGATACTTGTGGCAGAGCTGGGGACCAGGCTTGATCCAACTGTTGGACTATTCATGTCCCTTCATATTTATTGCAGATACAAACTTGTTCAGAATATTTATATAGGAAGTAAAACCTTGGGATGATAAATAATAAAAACTTGTTCCCACAACAGCTTTCCTGAAACCTTACTGGAGAAATGCTTCCCGGACTGCTCAGGCCATGGAGATTTTGATACCAGCAGTGGGAAATGTGTCTGTCAGAAACCTTTCACGGGGCCAAATTGCTTAAACGGTTAGTCAAACTTGATTTTCTAAAAGTAATTTTGTCAAAGCAATTCATGTGTTCCGAGTGAGTAATGGGTTGAGTGAAAGTAAGCAAGCATTTGTGACTGTTGAGAGACGTTCCCACACACCAATGAAAAATATATTTTTGTCCGGGGAAAAAATAAAAAGTAATGATTTTTATGCGTAAAGACATTACAAGGAGGAAAAAAACGGGTAGGGCTGGGACCGCTCTCCTCAAAAAAATTATTGGCAACGGAAATGGAAAAATTTGTGAGGAAATGTTGCTTTTGTGGTACAAAGTGGAAAAATTGAGCAATTTTTCTTCCCATGTTTACTTGTCTGTTAGATATGACTCTGTGCCTTTGTAGAAAAGGAAAGGAGAAAAAATTGTGAGAACATTATTAAAGGTAATAAATTCTGAGGAAAAAATGCACACATTGAAGAATTGAACGTTGGACTTGATAAGTATTCATTATTAATGACCATTAGGGAAGCATATAAGGACGGGAGGAGAAAAGCCAGCACGAATAGAGATTAAGTATAGACATCTTCCTGTGTGCTTTTCTTTCTTTCTCTCTCACTCTCACTCTCCGGTAACCAAAGGGACTCACATATGTATATATATTTGCCATGGTGATATGCTTCTCCCTTCTTTCCTTTCCCCACACAGTTGTTATTTCCGGAGACATTTTCCGAACTGTAGAAATATATATATGGGAATAAAAATATGTACTTCTATAGTTAGAGGGGAAATAGGGGGAAGGACTGGAGAGAGAGAGAGAGAGAGAGAGAGAGAGAGAGAGAGAGTGAGACAGAAAAAGCATCTTTTCCTGTTCAGACTAAGAAGCCAAGTTATTTTATTTTGCTCACCCACGCCTCCATGGATTGGGATCCTATGGATGCTTTTTATCGCCTTTCATCAAAAAATGATACAAGACGAGAATCACTAACATTTCAGCACGTCTCCTTATTTCCCCTGAAATGACTTGAGCAACTCAACTCGCATGGGTTTCATAACCTTCCGTTTCCTGCCATCCTCACCCTTTATTATTTTATACCCCTTTATTACCTTTATGCCCCACACACAAAACTGGTGGCCTCAGCTCTTTTGTGCACATATTTCCTGGGAATTACATCTATACGACCATGCACCTCCCGAGTCACTGTACCTTTGCCCCCCTTGTTTGTAGTCATAGGGAGGGAAGGACGACGAGAGAGGAAAGTTAGACCTTCCAGTCCTGCAGAATACACTTGCATAAAGACATCCAAGGTACATCAATATGGAAGTCTGTGAGGTGTGCATATGGACGTGAACTTGAGACATACAATTGAGTACAATGGCTTCCTTTTTTCTCTCTCCCCTCCCTTTTGTCACTTCTTATGGATGAAGTGAAAGTTCCTGTTATATTATTCCATCATCATATTATTATACAGAGAGAGAGAGAGAGAGAGAGAGAGAGAGAGTCGAGAGGAAAAAATCCAAAAGCTTTTTACTCCTTAAAGAAGAACCCAAGAAAGTCAGAGGTACATTTCCCTCCATTTCTCTATAGGAGTTTGTAACGTCCATGTGTATACGGACTAGAATTATGTCATTTGTGGAAATCAGCCCTATTGATTCCTTGTAAATACATACCCAGAGTGTACGCTGCTATAGGGAGATACAAGACTCCCTATTATATTTCATACCCTGGGTTCCTGTTTCTAAAAGCCTGCCAACCATCTCAACTTGAGAAGATTACTAATGGAAGGTCAAATCGGTTGTTGCATAACCCTCATTAATTATCCAGACACTTGTTTCATAATTGAGTCAAACTTTCTCCAATAAATTACCCCCTACTTACTTTTGTTACGAGGGTTTCAATCAGGATCATTGTCTTCTCTGAGGGTAATGTGGCTCGTGTCATGTTTTTGTTAAGGAATTTGCCACCACATAGCCACATCCTATCTGCATATATGTAGATACATATGTACATAGATACGCCTGTACCCCAGTCCCGTCGAACTTGTTGGTCATTGTACCCGATTGGAAATGTATACACCTCTCTCCTAGGGCTTCTCCCACTGTATCCAAACTTGGGATAGAAACCACCTGGAAGGTCCCTAACAGGGAAGGGTAGTGGTAGAATGATTGGTTTTCAGATGAGATCACGACATTCCCAAAATTCATGGATAATTCAGACATTTCCCGGGAAATACAACCCCGCCCAGAGATTTTTCATTGTTTCCATCAAAAAAAAAATTCCTTAGAAAAAAAATACCCCTCAGCTTTTTTTACGTCAAGTATGTACAGCAAAGGTTGCACACTTTCAGCATCGTTACTTGGAGAAAAAAAAACAATGGTTTTTTTTTACGGAAGCTATCTATAGATAGATACCTATGGGAGAACCTGAAAAATACCTTTCAAGTTGGGCAGGAACTTATTGGAAATCCCAGCTAAACTTTTCTCAATCCTGGGCTAAGCTTTAGAGTGGAGTTTTATGTGAGGGGGTATGACTCACGTTGATGTCAGTCAAATGGAACAATTCTCCAGTCCGGATCATCTCATCCCGACCCATACATACATAAATTCAGTGACTTTGATTTTATGCCTGCACTCTTCCCTGTCGCAAAGTTTATTGCGAGCAATTTAATTTGAATTGTATTTTGCTCAGTAAATGGCCAAGGACAGTGGAGGAGGGCTACTCCCAACAAAACTTTATTGGCTGCTGAGAGTCATAAGTATTTGGGTTTGACTCTCCCTAGATATGTCAATACAATAGGGACTTCCTTCATTGTGGATTGGCAAAGCCAGTCAGGGGTATTTTATTTTTTATTTCGAGGGAACTCAAAGGACGGAATTTCCACCAGGGTGAGAAGTACAAGGTGCAATTTGTGGTGGAAATCCTGTTCCAAGAGGTTTTGTATCCTATTTATCTTCCCTCCACCAACACTACCACACTCATGATACTCCCATATACAGTACAGATATATGCAAAGGAGTGGGCCCGCTTGGAGCTGATAAAGTGATGGAGTAAATTCTATCAGGGATTTAAATGACTTGAAAATAGAGAGGTTTTGTGTGTAGTTGTGGCCACAGTGTTTAGTTTTCCGTTTGGATTATTTCTGTTTATTCCTAGTCAATGCTTGGGCCTACTTAAGTGCCTCCTTATACTCCCGCACATACTCCATTGTTTAGGCTCGGAGGGCTCCCGTCCATGGAAATTATGCATGGACTGTGTGGTGGAGCTGTATCTACTTGAGTATGGAGGAGAAGGAGGAGGAGGAGGAGTAGGAGAGGGCCCCGGATGTGAGAGATGTGTAACAATTTGGATGCAAATTTGAGTGGATGTGATGATGAGAGCAATGATGATAGTTTTACAACAAATGGGTGCAATAGTGTTGATAGGAGGATAATACTCCGGCTTGGAGAACTCCGTTTAGATAGATACTGGAACTGACTAGGGATGGGTAGTACAAGGGACTCGAGAGCATGTACATCGAGGTAAGACTCCACTGAGGGGGGGTTGGTTGTAGGAGAAGACTGAGGAAGAGGAGGAGGAGATGAGAGAGGAAGCTCATGAATAGGGAATTGGACTCGGGGTAGCCTGACAAAGATGAGCTGTGGATAGGGATTAATAAGAGTTGGTGAAATGGATAATGATGTTCTTTGGAGGAAAGCTATGTTCTGTACGGGGGGACGAGACGCAAGTCCTTTGAGCATACATAAGTATATATATCTATAGATATATATATACAGGACATTATTTGTAGAAGGTAATCTGAGGCGGAGATGAACTGATCCCCTTTCCTTTTTGGCCTCCAGTTCATTTTCGATGGCTTATTTCACAAAAGCGGCTTTAAAATTTATGGTCTTGAGCTGTTTCCTTGTCATAAAATCTGCCGGAATGAAACCATTACATTCATTATGGGCAGACAGAAGGAAGCAAGCAATAGTTGAGGGAAGGCTTAGAAGACCAAATAAGGTAGAAGTACTTTACACACAGACACACACACACACACACACACACAGACACACACAATTCTCCCTACTTTACAAGGAATAGCTGTGGGAAAGACCTCAGCCACAGACAGATTTGCTTGTTTTTCGGCTTCAAGCATCCTCCTTCACTGTTTGCGTATACTTTGTATAATGCTAGATTCTCGGAGTTGATACTTATCTCATAGCTATTTTCAGATACCTATTTCAGATAGGTACGCATTTCAGAGAGACGCATTTTGGGATAGATATAGATAATATTATAGATATACATTCTCTATTTGAAGTTTATTTTAGTTACTCTCCGCTCCTCTCATAGACACCTATACCTCCTCTGACTGTAGAAATAGCTTCAGGTCTGGTTTCCTTGTAAATAGGTGCGGGTGATGATGGACCTGGGTAAAATGATAGTTAAATTACTCGTCCGGCCGTGGTACTAGTAGTGGTAACTAGCATGGAAAATGAGTTAAGTATGGGCTCACTCCTGGAGCATCCAGGAGCTTGTGGTTCGGAGGAAGCTTCAGGAGCTGACATGTATCTGGTAAGTGGGGTTTAACGCTGCCACTGGTCCCTGTACGGAACCTTCTAGTAACATAATTATGGAGGTAAGGGGAAGTAGGGAGATACATCTACCCGGGAAATACATATGTGAGGACTGGGAAATCCTCGACAGAGCCCTTACACAAAGTGTGGGTAATAGTGTGTACTGATGGAGGAGCCTGTGAGGAGGAGTAGGTGCATGGAGGTGCATTGCATTGAAAGCTCGGAGGGGCTGCGGACTCATTGGGAAATGGATTATTATACGGCGGGTTTTATGTATACCTATAATTATGTACACTCACGTGGAGAGTTATGACGATGTGGTGACGACGATGGGTTCTCCCTCACACGCTCTTCCCTCTCTCTCTCTCTCTCTGTTCCTCTACTTCTTGGAGTTGTTGGTCTTGGAGGCACGGTGTTGGTCGTTTCCAGACTCTTTCTCCCCTCGTGCTTTTTCCATACATTAGCACATTACGGGGCTCCATTGGCGACTCATTTTACATGGAGACGATCAGTAAAACCCTATCAGTTGAGATTTTCAAGTTTTACTACGTGCCGAAATGTTATAAAAACTTCCCCTCTCCCGACTTTGCCAATGTGGTGATATCTGGGCAAATTATGAGCCATCCTCATTTATTTCCATTCGAGCCAAAAAAGAGAGTTTTATCGTGGAAGCATCTAAGCTTTTATGGGCTGGGGTAAATGTGCTGCTGGTGTGTCTCTTCCTTGGTATTGATTCACTTACGATTCCTATTTTTCCCTATCGCACACATTCCCACATCCTGGAGAGGAGTGAGATGCAGGGAGACCCTGGCGTAACTTTGTAGATGGAAGGATGCTTTATTTTCTATAGTTATGTACGGGCGGGTGTAATGTATTGGGGAGAGAGGTTATGCCTGATACTGTAGTATGTGTTGGGGGATTTGAATGTACATGCATATATGAGTACACATCACTGTGTGTGTATGTTGTGTGTGTGTGTGTTATGTGTGTGAGTGTGTGTGTGTGTGTCGGAACTTTATTGGTAAGTGACTGGATATAGAAAGTACATGTTTATTCCTGTATATGCTTTAGTTGCCTGCGAGACAGATTGCGGAAGAAATGGGTTTTGCAATGGAGAAGGACACTGTGAGTGCTTAACGGGTTGGTCGGGAGACCAGTGTGAGCTTTTGACCTGCGATGGGAGATGCCAGGATCATGGCCAATGTAAGAATGGGACTTGTCTCTGCTCCATGGGCTGGAACGGGAAACACTGCACGATTGGTGAGTGAAGGATTTTTTTTTCTCGGTTGGAATTGCAATTGTCAGGGTCTGTAATGCTGTGATTAGCTCCTCCTAATCCAAATGATTCTTTAATGGGATTTCATCTATGGAGACAATATGTCTACGGGAGATTTTAGATTGCCTTCTCCCTCCACGAGAAAGGAGTCAAATTAGCGTGGAAAATGTAAAGTAGAGGATGCTCAAAGCTGGGGATGGATGATTCTTCTTGACAAATTAAAAAGTAAAGATAGGGAATTGAAGTTTTTTGCAAATGTTGAGGAAAAGTTGGCGGGTGGGAATTTTTCAGTTGGCTCTTCCCATTGTGTGGGTCTACATACATTGCCCGGACTGTGCATTCCCATGGTGGAGTCCTGTTTTTAGTGGTACTTGTGTCTTTGGGAAGATAGGGAGGACATAATAATTTTATTCTGCCGTAGCTGGATGCGCCAATTCATGCAGTCATCATGGTTCATGCATAATGCAAGACGGCTCGTACTCGTGCAAATGCAGTAGCGGCTGGGCCGGTCTCGATTGCTCCGTTCGGCTGGAAACCAATTGCTCCGACGATATCGATAATGACGAGGGTAAGGTCTCTTCTTCCTTTTTTTTTTATCCCTCAGTTTTTCTCTTGATTTTTTTTTCTTTCGTGAAGGAAATCACAAGTTTGAATTGGAAACCTTAAGACCTTTTGGTGTGACACTCTGATTTCCCTCGTCCTCCCGGAACCTGAATGGATGTATGTATATATACATGTGTACGTATTTTCCTTGTGGTTGCTCGCTCTGAGTGAGAGAAGCAACACACATTCTTTTCACCCTCTTCCATCTTCCACCATTTCCCCTTCAAATTTCTTAGTGTCTTTGAATGTTGTCATCTTGACTCACGTAGAAATCAAATAAATTACGGTTCACCTCTGTGGCAAAGATTGTCGTCGGAAATTGAATCACAGTCAACACAGCCTTGACTCTCCCTTTGTACGTATCATGAGGCTTGGCTTTAAACCCGGATATACATCCCAATGACTCAACTTCTTAGATATATACTTGTACCAAGCACATAATGACAGTCTCATACTCGGAAGCTCGGCTGTATATAAGTTCCTCCACTTTACACTCCCATACATATATACTAGAACCAGATATGTATCTACGTATGTATGTTATTAAAACCTTATGTAAAAGTTCCAGCATTATTTACAGTACTATGTATTATTAGTGGAGGCTCTTATACTAGACTCAAGGGTATTAAGCATTTTCTACACATATAATTAATTCTGAATATATGAATTTAAAATCCTCGTGCTAAAAACTACTACACTGGTATTTAATAATAAGAAGGCCCTAAGTATTTAATTTGAGTGTATGGGTTGCAACACTTAAGATTCAGAGCCCAGCTTTCTTTAATATGAAATGTAATGCTAACTAAATGTATCAATGGCTCTTCTTTAAAAAAACATGCAAAACTCATTTGAGAAGGAAGGAATGGAGCGGAGCACACTGGTCCATTTCACTCGTGGTTTTTTTTTTCATTCAAAAGGGAAGATGAGAATGTTGGAGAGCAAATGCTTTCCCGGTGTAAGGCTCTGGAGCTAGTATGTACGTACATATATATGGACATAACAGCTCGCCCCGTCTGGATTTTGAATATGAGTAGAATTTTTGAATTTTTTATTTTTTTAAAGAGAGAGAGAATGTGAGTAATGATAGTGGAAAGGGCCTGAAAATAGGTCATAACTTTCCATTGTAGCCAAGAAGCACTAACTTGACCAGGGATTTTGGTGGTAAGGGAATCTAACTCCATATCGGGTTCAAGAGTTGTTTGAGGAAGGGCCTATCCTGGAGAGTATGAACCATGTGCTTTTATTGTGGGTATATGTATACATATCTATGAGTAGTACGTTAGCGGTTTTTGTACTGCATGAATTATTGCGAATGCTTTATGGGGAAAAAGAGGGTCGATGGGAAATGGCGAGGATGTAAAGTGCCCAAGTTTGTATAAAGAATAAAACAATAAATTTCAGACGGGATGACGGACTGCGCCGACAGCGAGTGCTGTGAGAATCCATACTGTAGAGAGCATTTGTTATGCATGGCAGCCAATGATCCAGTGGAGGTTTTACTCCGAAAGCAACCACCGAGCGTCACATCGTCCTTCTTCCAACGTGTTAAATTCTTAATTGAAGAGAATAGCGTTCAAAGCTATGCACAGAAAGATGAGTACTCGGAAAGGTAATGATGGCATTTTGTATCTGCATCTCTCTGTGTTTTCTTGTTGTTCTTGATGTGTCTTCTCGTTGTCGGAGAAATAACCACAATACTAATTATGCAGAGGCTCTACCTCATAAAGATCACAGGGATACGGTAGACAGACTGGGCAGGATTTAAAATCAAAACTGCTCCCTGAGTTTTCAAGTGGAGCCATTCAGAGATGAACTCATCTGCCTTTTACATATACAATAGTTACCAAGTTTGAGTGAGGTAGTTGGTTCAAATTAAGGATAGCTTTTCTGGGGAGGGTTGATCTTGTGGGAATTCATGGACCTGATGATAGGGAAGGGAAATAGGGACGCCTATGATTATGCAGGGTAGTAGCGAGATGAAGGGAACTTAATGAGTACAATTTAACTTTTGATGTATGTCTGTGTATGTGTGTGTGTTAGGCTATAGAGAATATGAATGGGGAGACAAGTTGGTTGAAACGTGTCTTTTTGTGTTGTATGTGTCCTGTCCTCCATCTGTAACCGATCTGCCGGATGACAAAATCTTCTGTCATTCTCTCTGACCGTGTGCCGTCTTGAACTATCTGTCTCTTTCTCACTCGGCTCCTTCCTTGCTTTCACGTTTAACTTTCCGTTCGGTTTGGTTGGGTTAAATTTTATCATGACGTTATTACAAATTCAAATTTATTATTTTCTTATAATTTTTATAAAAAATCCTAATCAAAAATTTATACGCTCCACGCTATACATAATAATTACTCATCCAAAAATCTCTCGTCCTTGAATTGTCAATGATTATTTCTGCACTTGCAATGAACTCTCTCTCTCTCTCGTTTTTGTCAACAATCCCCTCCCTCGGAAATGAATGACTTTAATTTTCAATTTCCTCAATGTTTTGAATCAAACTCGTCTCACTCCAATGACTTTCAATGCCAAAAAAAAATAATAATAATAATTTATGAATGAAACCTTATAATTAATTAAACGAACCGACACTGAACATTTGAACGACAAACCGAACCGACGGAAATTCTGTGACTAAATCTGCAACTAATTTGGCGTTGTTTATTTGTTTCTGATCACAACTCACTCACTTTCCCCCTGTGTCCGAAACTAGTCAATTTTGGAACTCTTTCGAGCCTCGGTAAGTCCAGTCATCGTTGCTTCTTAACATTACTTCACAAGTCCATCTCCCCCCTTTTTAGTTACCCATCTTCAATTTTTATCACAGTCAGATCAAACTTATCTTTTACTTTTAAAATCCCTCTTTTTCTTGGGAGAATTTAAAAAAAAACAAATAATATTTAAAGAAACAAACAAAAAAAACAACAACAAAAACAAAAACAATTAGAAAAGAATTATCTAAAAGATAAAAAAAAATCAAACAGTAAGAAAAAACAAAATCAAACCAAAACTAAGAAGCTTGTGACAAAAATTCTGTGGCCGTACGAATTCTGTATAAGGAGTGGCTCAAAAATAGGACAATCACGTCAATGCAATGGAATAAAATTACCTGAGAAAAAAAAATATTGAAGTTGCGTTCTGCTGAGAAAATCAAGGGCCCGGAAATGTAATGACACTGTGAGACCATTGCATTTGGAGAAGGGGCCAGATTGAAATATAGGAGAGGAACGTGTCAGTGAACGAGGCTATAACATTCTGTTGATTTTTTATTTCATGTCACCTATACTTACAAAATGCATTGCTTCTCTATATATTCGCTTTGGTTTTAGCTCTCTCACCTTTGAATAACAAATTTTTGAGCAGTATTCATACATATCAATCCTTCCTATAACCCTTTGTGTCCCTGTCTTTGTCTAAAAAACATTTCCTCCTAAATATAGTACATCCTTGAATATTCGAAATCCCCGACGTCAGGAGTATATAATATATATGCTTATGTAAATCGAGAATTACTAATGTAAAAAAAAAAACCTACGCCATGGAAAAAACCTGGTCTTTTCAACAACATCAACAACAAAACTCGAAGTTTACATTATTATTAATTGTACCTATATTCCTACACGGAGTTGACTCAACTTTACTCCCATGTATAGAGATACATGAGAGACTAACTCAAAGTTGACTCGGTGTAGTAGTGCTAGTGACAAAAAAAAACCAAGTTGCAGAGAAATAGCCATGTCATTTTTTCTCTCTATCTCCTTTCTTCTTTTACATCACTTCTTACAACGTCACTCATAGTCAAAATAGAGAGACCAATTTTCTTCTCTGTGGGGTTTCCCCCGGGTTTTTACAGGAGGGTGTCGGTCATTCGTGGTCAAGTCCTTTCCTCTGATGGATTAGGGATTGTTGGGATCCGAGTGGGCATCAGTGTCGATAAGAGTCAACGTTTTGGATTTACACTCACCCGGAAAGGCGGATGGTACGAGAAAAAAAAAGTCACATAAATCAATACATACATGTATACAAGAGATATGACATTTATATATGTATCTAAATAGAAAGCATAAATTTTTCAAGGGAACTGGTGACAATACGATCTTTGTCACTTTCCCCCCTTTTCTTCTTTTTCAGGGTTTTCAGAAAGTGAAACTAATATTTTCTATTGTCTGCATATATCTCCGTGTGTAATCTGTACTCTGTATGTATGTACCTGGTAGGTTTGACATGCTTGTCAATGGTGGGGGCTCCGTGACACTCCAATTCCAACGAAGTCCATTTCGCCCGATGACAAGGACAGTTTTCGTTCCATGGAATGAAATTGTCGTTCTAGATCCACCGGTCATCATGTCCGTTGGGAGTAATCACCATAGAGACACCACTCCGGAGGATAACCCGTACATGCAGCGTCCCTGTCTTTCCCACAATTTGGAGCTCCTTAAGCCCATTGTCATGTCCTCGTGGTTACCAGCCATGGTGGGTGCCAAACCTGACAAAACTATTGTGTTCGGGGAGTCACAGGTAATTACTATCGATTTTCTCCCACCTCTCCTCCATCCTCTCTGACTTAAGAGCATTAAATCTATTTTTACACTCAAGAACTCCTCGTTAGGCTTAGCTTTTCCCCATTGTCTCAGACTAAATAGATCATTAGGTACGGCACCGGTCCGGACAAAAATAAATCCTCTATTTATAGTGTCAGAAGGATGTCACAAGCTGGGGTCTCAAATTCCAGGATTTTCTCAAGAATTCTCTCTCCTTCGTTATGAAGCAAGGAGAAAGTTGGAGAAAGTTTTTTTTTTTTGCGTAAATTGAAGAAGTCGTAAATGTAAAATAGGTTGGCATAAATCGAAGATGTCATTGTACATGGGACAATATACTTGGGGTGTGTACAGAGTTAAACGCATAAAACATTTTATCTGGCGACTCTCTCTCTCTCTCTCTCCCGTCAACCCAAATTCAAGCCCAAATGCACTTATGGAAAGGAGTTGAGAACAAAACAAATGATGTTTACCAAGAGAATACTCGATTTGGCATCAAGTCTTCCTTTAAATTGTCACTACCAATAAAATTTGAGTAGTACGGTACAAGTATAAAAGTAAAGGAGCTTTTGCGATGATACAGTAAAAATATTATGTGAGGTTTTTATTCCATCTGTGTGTGTGTGTGGGAGGGAAGCGTTGGAAATCATATTTCACTTTGAGGAACAACCATCCTTGGGACGTATGAAGTTGCACTTTTAAAAGTTATGGGCTTTTTGTATAGCGCTCGTAAGAGTCCTGGAGTATAGGAATTTATTGAATTTGCTAAAACACTTAATGTTGTAATTTGCATGAAACTTCACGTAAAGAATGTGTATAAAATTTTCTAAGGAGGACGATTTGGGCCCTATAATTCATATTTTATTGGGAGACTATGTAAAATTTCACTACATGGAAGATTCAATTGCTGTAAAAATTGCCGTAAAACCTGAAAAGTCGGGGGTTTCAGGGAAAGGTAGAAAGTTAGAAAGTCAAGGGGAAAAAAATCATGGAAAAAAAAATCTTGATGGAAATGTGTGGGGACTACTGTACAAAAGAAAAAAAAAGTGTAGTCGTACTATTCATGTTCTGTGTGGATACTTTGATCAAAGTTTTGTACTTTACGAGAAAGAGGGGATAAATTTGGATGCTTATATATATAGAACAGTAGGAGGAAAAAAGCAATTGTCTCTTGGATTTGATGGTCAGACGATTTTGGGAGGAATGATATAAAAAAGTAGTACATTTTGGGTAGGAGTAATGTAATTGTGAAGCCACGTGAAAGAGAAGGAAACCTTTTGGAGTGGGATTTGTGAGCTTGAATTGATATGTGTTTTCCTCCGTTATCTCTGTGTACTTGACTATGACTATTTTCTTTCCTCCCGACAGATTCTCCAGGAAAGCATCGTAATACCTGGCTCAGACGTACACCTTTTGTACCACAGTAGTCAATCCCCGGGATACTTAGCAACGATCTTGATGCAGTTAACGGGACCCGAAATACCACCCGGATTAGTCCTAGTTCATCTCAAGATAACTATTGAGGGAGAATTGTACACCAAAACTTTTGAGGCTGATCCGAATATTACACATACTTTCGGTTGGAAGAAGAGGAATGTCTATCAACAGAAAGTCTATGGGCTGGCTCTGGCCCGGGTTGCTATCGGCTACGAGTACAGATCCTGTGCAAAACCCATTTGGACTGTGCAGACAGTGACGCTTAAAGGATTTGACGTGGATATTGCTGATGTTGGCGGATGGAACTTGGACATCCATCACCACTACAACTTTGGGTAACTGCTTTGTTTATTCTCTCCCTCATAATCATCCACCTAATTGCTCGAGTCAGCCTGTATTTACTTACTTAGTGTTAGTACGCTCCAGACACGGAAAGGGAAGTAATGGAGCTACCAGGGCTCCCACCAGAAATTATAATTGAGTGAGATTACGGTTAATACTGTGAGCACTGTTGCTACTGACAATGGTCCTATAGCTATACATAGACAGCCTCGTCCATACTTCACATGTAACCCAGCACTACATAATCAGATAACCACTGGAATAGCCCTGTAAAGTATATGTACATGGTGTAATTACTTACTCCTGGACATCCATACATTCCCTATTCTATAATTGGATTACACACGCTGTGGCTGGAGTAAATTCCCTAAATAAAAATAATCCTGGAGTGCATAGTTACTACTCCCTTGCTTGGGAGTGGGTTGATGGAAACCATGTAATTCATTGCTTTCGATATTGTTTAGAATCAGGTTTTGAAGCAAGTGTTATGGAATGCATATAATATGGATTGTGTTTGCGATTCCACTGGAGTGTATTCACGTACCCAATAACCTACTAGAATACTTTCACTCTGATTACATCGGGAGAGAGAGAGAGAGAGAGAGAGAGAGAGAGAGAGAGCGGCGTCTCATACATTTGAATTAGTTTCTTTTGGGATCTCTCCATTTGCTTTTTGAATCCAATGGACCAAATTAGGAATTGCACACAGCTTGTAAAACCACCGTCAAGGATAGACGGGAGAGTCAGGCTTGGAGCTATATGTCTTGATTTGTAAAGTAGGGTTAGCAGCTGGTAGCTCGCATTATACAGTATTATGTATGGGGATTTGAAAGGTAATAAGCTCTTTGATATAGTAATTTATACTTGTGTGGGGTTTTGATAGACACGGGATAATTCAGAAAGGCGACGGCTCCGAAGTGCATTTAAAGGAACTCCCAAATTTAGTGACGACGGTGCTGGGGAAGAAGGGTCAGCAACGCTCACTCCTATGTGAGCCATGTGAGAGTCTGTTACTTTCTCCAATCGCCCTAGCCACTGGTCCTGATGGAAGTTTGTACGTTGGAGATTTCAACTTGATCCGGCGCATCACTCCCGATGGAAGAATCTACACCATCTTACAACTTAGGTAAGCTGGGCTTGTCTATGAGAAAATCCTATGCTTTCACCGAATGAAAGAAATCACAACTCTTGTTTACCATGATTGACACCCCGAGGAATTCCAAATGTTGGTTTTCATTCCTTGGAGGCTTCATTTCCTAAAAAGCTTGTCCGAACAAGTAACAAGTCGTTGATTTAGATAAACTTACTTCATCCCTTTATACTTTTATTTCCAGCGCTACGAAGGTGTCCCACCAGTACTATTTGACAGTATCGCCTGCCGATGGTCACTTGTATATCTCCGACCCGGAGAAGTACCAAGTAAGCAACTTTAGACTGTAGTAGCTGTCGTTCTATAAAATCTATGTGGGCTTGTACATTCTATAGGAGTCAACATTTTTTGCTACACAAGTGCCTACGCATTTGTCGGAATGTCGGCGGAGTTTGGTACTCTCCGTGATAGTGACATACATGCATATGGACAAATATATATATAGTTGTTGTACACCTACGCTGTTGTCATGTACTTACATGAGACGTAGGAGACAGACAATCTAAAAGCAATTCCTGGGTACTAGTCCAGTTGGGTGGACTTGATGTCTTATGCTTTCAAGAGTTGACAGACTATAGACGCGTAGATGCGAAGGTAAAGAGAGAAAGCTAACCTCCGGGTGTACATTTCATTGACTAGGTATTGCGGGTGAACTCAATGGAAGAAATCGAAGATCCTCGCGTGAATTGGTCGCCGGTAGTTGGGTCAGGACTGAAGTGTGTTCCTGGAGATCCTGAGAACTGTGGAGATGGGTTTCCGGCTAAGTTGGCAAAACTGAACCATCCGAAGGGACTGGCAGTAACGCAGAAAGGCTCTATTTACATTGCAGATGGGCCAAACATTCGTTTCGTGGATGGGCATGATATAATACACACGCTGGTTGGTAGTCATGGTCATCGCATGGCTAAATTGAATATGGCCAAACCGACGGACTTTGAGTCGTGTCGGTTGATACGTGAAGAGATTACAAAAGTCCAGTTACACTGGCCTTCAAACTTGGCCTTGAATTTAATTGAAAATAGTCTACTTTTCATTGATGAGGGGATCCTATTCCGAGTCACTGATGACAATCAGGTGGAGAGAGTTTTGAAGTGTGACTCATCGGAGAAAGTCTCCCGTCCAATTCTGGACCTGGCATTTAGCCCGAAAGGACAGCTCTACTTCATTACGGAGGATTCAAATCTGTTCACGGTGAGAACGGATGGTCATCCTCTCCTCGTCCGGACTGACAAAGTAGCCCCTTACGGTCAGAATCACACGGACGGAGACAGGCAGAGAAATAATTTAGACGCGGGTTTTGTGTCCGCTCTCAGCATCGGAGCTGACGGAACAATTTATGTGGCAGATCAGGCTAATTTGGAGCTCAAACAAGTCTCTCACTTCATGCCCATGCCCAATGTAAATGGGGACTATGAGGTAGCATTCCCCGCTACGGGTGAAATCTATGTATTCAATCGGTACGGTCAACATATTTTAACGAAGGATTTGAAGTCGGGGAAAATCCTCTACTCCTTCCTCTACACAAAAAATACGAGCTACGGGAAACTGTCAAAGATCAGTGATAGTGCGGAAAATAAAATACTGTTTTTACGAGATTACAACTCTATTGTGTCGACCATTGAGAATACCCAAGGAAAGAAGTGTAGCTTGAAGATCAACCACTTACGGAGATTGGTTCATTTCCAAGAGATGGAGAATTCTGAAATAATGTTGGAATATTCAGACGATGGACTTTTACTTGCCAAGACGACCACGACGGGCCTGAGCTCGTTATACACGTACGATCGTTTTGGACGGATTCGACGAATTATCGGGGAGACGGGTGTTCTTACTGACTTTGAGTACGGACTGTCAGGACCATCGATTCAAGTGGAGGTTTCGGACTCTGTGAGCCAAAGTGGAGTCACACGCTACGATATTCTCCGGAGTGAGGAGATGGACAAAGTGACAATCACCCAAGCCTCCGCTGATGACACAGTGGTTGCCAAGAAAGTTCTTCTCGCGGACGTCAAGAACGTCAGTTGCAGTTTAGCCCAGGACTCCGGCGTGGAATTGTCCGCTTTGTCATGGGGAGTTTTCCCTCTCCTCGGGCACACAATGCCCGTTCAAGGGAACCTCATGCGAGGCCCGTCCTTCCAATACATGCGAACTTCGGAAACTCCTGAAATCCCGGGTAATAAACATGAATGGAAATTCAGCTTATTGGGAGATAGAATTGGGACGGAGAGAATCTTGGATCGGCAGATGTGGGTCAATGATAGCCGAGCTCTCACCATTGAATTTGATCAATCCTTGTCTCGTGAAGTCATTTATAACCGCGATAGAGAGTCGATTTTTTCCATTCAGTACGACAACACCGGCCTTCCGCTGTACTTCATTCCTGCATCTAATATCGATCATCGATTCGCCCTCAACATTACCTACGATCGGTTCAACCGGATTGAGAATTGGAAGTGGGGGGAGAGTCGGGGAATGCAAGTCACTTACGGGAGGAATGGCTTCGCAACGGAGATGAAGACTTTGGAGGGAGTTCGAGCCAAAACTATTGAGTACAATGAGTATGGGCAGCCATCGAAGATCTCACTTCAATCAGGCCGTAACTATTCATTTCACTATGATATCCATGGGGGACTCCGGAGCATGGAAACGCCCAAGAGTACCCGTCATTCCTTTACATTTCAGTACTCCATCGGGTTTACTAAATTGATCTACCAGCCACCGGGCTATGGGTCTATCAAGAACTCCTTTGTCAAGTACTTCAACTCCTACGGTCTCCTCGAGAGTGTTTGGCTTCCATCGGAAAGTGGTCGCATACTCTATGATTACGACCTCCTCAAGAGACTAGCCCATACTCTTTACAGCGAGGGGAAAATTAGCTACAAGTATAAACCCCGGGCTTCCACCGTTTCCATCGTCGAGAACAAATTTGAGTCCACGACACACATTTGGACCAATGGCTTGACCAAAATTTTACAAGCCAAGCTCGAGTTCGGTCCTAAGTTAGGCTTTGCTAATGCCAGATTCAGCTATGAGTACGACTCCAACTTCCGTCCCACTGTCATTAGGGCTAAAGTTGGAGGTAATCTTCTGCCCGACTTTCTCCTCGGCTACAACTCTAAAACCGGACTCTTGGATCAAGTTGGTAATTTCAGGATTTCTCAGCCTAATGGAAATGAAACCGTTGTCTTTGACGGAATCGCCATCTTCACCGAGTACCAGGATGGATTCGGACAACCCCTCCAGTACTCCCTGACTTTACAATCAATGGAAGTGTTTCGTCTCCAGTACTCTTATTACCCCAATTCCCACAGATTGCACCAGTTGCGAATGGTGATCAAAACCGCGGGCTACAATGACCAGCAAACCTATGCACCTCTCAAGAACTTCAATTATGATGTGGATGGGCAGTTGATCTCCGTGGAGTCGGCAGAGCCTTGGAAATTTGAGTATGATCCTAATGGTAACCTACGGAGCTTAACCTATAGGGGGAACACCATCCCACTCGAGCATAATACACAGGACAGGATTGTTCATTTCGGGGATGGGAGCTACAAGTATGACTCCGTTGGTCGGGTCGTTCAGAATGCTAAGGAGGAATTCTACACGTACAATACATTGGGCCACTTGAAGAGGGTTTGGAAGGAAGGGCGGTTTGAAGTTGACTACTTCTATGACTCGGAGGGAAGGTTGGTGGCGAGGAAGGACAATCATGGGAACACTACCCAGTTCTTCTATGCAGATGTCATTCATCCCATGTCCGTCACGCACATTTACAGCCCACGAGAAAATAGACTTCTGCATTTAGTCTACAATGAAGAGGAAAGACTGATATTCTTTCAAGTCAATCGTAACCAAAAGTATTATGTAGCCAGTGACCACTGCGGAACTCCCATGTTAATATTCAACCAGAACGGACGAGTTGTTAGAGAACTGTCAAGGAGTCCCTACGGTCATATTGTTTACGACTCCGACCCTTATTTCTACCTTCCGATAGACTACTGCGGCGGTATCTTAGACAAGGTTTGTCAAGCGTAAATGCTCATAAATTTTCATTAATTACTGTATAATCCTTGCGATAATAAGCCTATTCTCTTCCAGTTGCATCTACAAGTTTCTCCTCGGATTTATTTGCACATGTATATACGCGTTCAGCAAAAAAAAAACAGACCTTTGCAGATTCATCTTCATAGGTCAAAAAGTTGGCCAGTGGGAAATTTTTCCCAAGACACTATTAAATTTTGGGGGCGCTGTGAGACAATATATTAATTGCAATATAGTATATTAAAATAATAGGGGAATTATCTGAATCATGTCAAGTGTCAGATGTCATATAGTGTTTTAACCCTAGACCTGCATTTTTGACCAGTTCAATTAGCTTTGTTCTATGTACATTATAGATTTTGCATAAATTATCCCCCTAGAGCACATTGCTTTACAATGTTTTCCAATTTTTCTAAAGCGCATTCCATTATGTATTAAAATCATTATCTAATCATTGACTTTAAGTCAAAGGAAAAGAACAAAACTTTTGGGAGATTCTGTAGATCTGATTGAAATGATTACTATCTATTTGGTTTTTTTTTTTGTAGGGATGTGGTGGGTGCAACGTTTTTTCATTTTGATGTACCTACTTACGGTGTTTATTTATTTTTTTATAACAGGTGACGCTCCTTATTCATACGAAATCCAAGCGAGTGTATGACCCTCTAATTGGTCAGTACCTCACTCCTGATTGGGACAGCGTTGTGGATAAAGTACAGGATCCGGAAACTACTCATCTGTATCGTCTTCACAAGAATGACCCCATAAATACTAAAGATTCGACCCTTCAATTTGGTACGTGTCAGGATTTAACTCCATGCAAATTTTGGATGTGATATTATTTACAATGATTTTTACATTGACTGTAGTAATTAGATGGGTATGTATTTTTTTTGTGAAGAAGTGAGGAAGGAAATTGAAATTGATTGAATTGATTGCTATTAAGGTTAGTGTTATTGCTGAAGATTAGGCATGTGATAATGATCATTGGTTTCAGATCATATGAGCTGGTTGGATCATCTGGGCTACAAATTAGAGACGCTGGCCCCGCAACTCTTCCCTGACAAATTAGGTGTGGAGAAAAACAGTGAGATGGGCTTAGTGGCTTCAGGGCTGGAGATCCGCATGCTAGAGAAGATGTTTGATGTTCCAATGCTACGAACAATTTCCAAGAGTGTTGTGACAAAATCTACCCTTGTTCCCAATCCAGCTGCCTTGATTTCCCAAATAGACCCACCCCTAGGTAAAAATATTCTGCTGAGTCGAACGGTAGAAGGAAAAGCCATGATCTCATGTCCGTTTTGTACCTCAAACCGAATTTACCGCGATGTATTTACGCAAATCTTGAACGGAAGCGAGTTTCTGAGCTACATTGCCTACTCCCCGGGTCAGGATGTTTTCCATTTTGCGAAGAAAGAGGCATGGAAAGCCTCGGATGACTTAGCAGAGCTACAGAGACTAGGTGGCCAAGTCAACGTGACCGTCCATGATCGCTCATCTGAGAATCAGATGGTGGATCTGAGGATTCAAATGTCCGGTGCAACCATCTCCGTCAAGTATGGAATGAGCGGGTCGAGAGAGTTGAACCGCCTTATTCATCATGCCAAATCGGTGGCGGTTCGAAAGGCCTGGACAAATATTAAGGATCAAATCCGAACCGGTTTCCCCGTCCTCGAGTTTAGTGCCAGTGAAAAGGAAGAAATTGCAAAAAATCTTCATTTGAATTCCCATCACACCGAATTTACCCACAATCCTGAAGATTTCCCTTTCTTTGCTGATGACCCCTTAAATATCCGCGTTACCAAAAAGACCAAATCGCAGCGAAACCGGAGTAATCCCAACAATCATCGTTAACTTGGTGGAGATTCCGTGAGGTGTAGTATTCAACTATCAAATCCACTCACAATCTCAAACACAGAATATGCTTTCAACTTAGTCTTTGTACCTTGTCAATCTTCAAAAAAAAAGTGTAAAAGTTCCATATTGAAATTCAGAATTTTGTCATGGAGCTCGTTTTTATCATACTTGACTCAATGAATCGAATTAAACATATATTTATCGTATAGCCCCCAAAATCCTTGAATATTAATCCCGAACAATACATAAGGTTTAGGGTATACTCGAGATCCAAGTACTAGTCGCGAAAATGTCATTAGCAAGTAGAAGAAGACTCTCATCCAGCAAAACAATCCTACAAGAGGCTAAACTTTAACCTAAAAACAAATTATATACATAGCTGTATAGTAGTCCTATTTGAAAATGCTACCCAATTAAATCCCAGGAAAGGTTTACCATCAAATACCAAACAAATATACACATTTAATTTATTCTTAATCAAACTACGTCTATTAAATTACTATGCTACAGATACTACCGTAACTACCGGATAGTGTACATTACCCACAATTGATATTACCTCCTAGCGTAGAGAGTATCCATAGTGTGTCGTAATTATTAATTTTAATAGGGAATTAGACTACCGAATCAAGTAGTTACTCCGCAGTAGTTAGCATCTAATCATACAGTACAATTTAAGTGAGGAGGGCTGAAGGAGAATAATCTCTGACGATTACATGCAAATGTGAGTTCCTCGATTGACTCCAAGTCGCAAAATCTTTTCACATCTCCTTTTATCTTTATACTTAAACATTAGGTTAGGGATACATTCTATGGATTGCCAAAGATTTCCATAGTCACTTCTGGAACATGCATTAAGGTCCTAGTTGTAAAGAGTGGGTTTTATTACCACTCCAGCAATGAATACTGAAGAGGTCCAGAAACTATTAATTGTGAATTTCTCTCCCACCCATTCCCCCCCTCTCACCCAAATCTCATCCGGAGATGGAACTATTTTCACTCAAGTGGCCAAATGTAAAGCATTTTCACCGTCTCAAGGTTTCTGGTGGCATTTTTTAATAAATTCCTCTCATTTGTATCCGTACATAGCAATATACTTACTACTTTTCATAAAATCTTCCATTTTTATATTTTCATTGTCAGGGTTGCCCTGTATGTTTGTGCATACGGTTCCCAAATCTCACGTAATAGGCATGCATCTCTCGGGTCGTTTTCGTTAACGGAGCACGTAGTGGGGTAATGATACTCGCTAACTCAAAATATTCCACCACACTCCAACATACATATATATGGAACCATTATAATTATAAGATTGTACTCGTAGACTTAATTTGTAGTCTTTTGCGGCTTCATGTAGTAACTAAACTTTAGTTTGTTGTCTCAACTGACCAATTTTTTATCGTTTAGGTTCATATATGTGTAAATAGGTCTCATTTCACACTGCACAAGCTATATAATTGCTCTTAGGGCTCATACCTTGTTTCCCCCATTCAAATTCCCGAAAATCCGAATGAGTAGTCAGGATGGATGCCAATTACAGTCGTAACAAAAAGGCACGGGTACCAGCAACGTCTTGGCTAAATTGAACACAAAGTGTGGAACCAAAAGAGCTCCGGAGTTTTCATATAGCTTTCCATAAACATCCCATTTTAGATGTATATACATACATAAAATTCTTCACCAGGTAGTAGCATGGACATGATGATAGCATTCATCCACCCTGTGCATCCATAGGATGCAAATGGCTTGAAGATTCCTAACCTGTCAGTACCAGTGTATCCAATATAAAATTATGACTTGCTGTAGAACTAACCTCGGAATTAATTTCCTAGTAACAGTCAGAATGAAAAGAGTGGCAAAACTGAGCTGTGTATTGAGAATAGATGAGTCATAGATCTGCGAGAATGTTTAACTTTTCAAGGCTGTCGGGTATATTGTAACTATAATAATTATTATTATCGGAGTGGGCTTGATCACCCCGAGGTCGGTCATCAAGATTCATCCTACCCAGACTAATTGTTTTTTGTAGTTGGAAATATAAAATTATAATAATTATGTACAAGTAATTAATTACTTAATTTATAATATATATATATATATATTGATAGGGGACAAATACATATATGTAGGTCAAACGGAGTGTCGTTTGGAATACTCTAATGCACATCGCAAAGACGGACTATTACTGCATAAGTTTCTGAATGTTAATTATTTTAATAAATTAATATACATACACGGAAATCGGACTATAAAATCATTTAGTAGATTGTAGGATATGGTAGTGCATGTAGGGGGGGGTATTTTGGTATACCTGCACTACGGAGGTGTCTGTGTTCGCGTACCTCTGGGAAAATTATATAATGGGAAATTATATGTCAGTTGTACAGAGTGGGTGAGATCAGTGGCGGTAACAATGCTGATTGTGAGACATATGTTCAAAGCACAATAGAAAGTAAAAGTAGAGAGGAGCTCTATAGCCCTGAGGGGATGAGCAGGAGAAAGCACGAAAGTAATTTATACATATTGAGGTACTTGAGTATTTTCCTAAATTACTTTCAATTGTTTCAAATATAACTATATAGACATTTAAGTCAAGGGAGGTAATTTTAAGACAGATTGGTACACAGAAGAACTTCTCAAAATGAAAGGCTTGGGAACGAGCTGAGTCAGGTTAAAATATAAGCTTGCGAGTTATTTAATTCCTGTTAATTTTCTATAACAAGTAGTCGTAAGAAACCAAGTTGAGTGTCATTTTTCTGTGCTGTACAATGATAAATTGATAAATATATGTAATTATTAATGCTAACCTTCTGTACTGTAAGATCTATCCAAATTATGGTGGAAAACATTTTAATGGCTCATGAACATAAACATGGGAATGTCAACTTTGTAATTTCAAATGTGTACACAATGTAGTACATCCAACGTAACTATGAAGGAATGAATGTATGTACCTATTTACATACCATATGTTAAGCAGTATCAGCTCTGTCTTAAAAACTAGCTGTAAGTATCATGTATGATAGTAAAGTGTGAACATTTTTTATAAATATGCATATAATTACTATACTATTTAAAAAAAAAGTGAGTGGAAAATGCCTTTGTTCCGTGAATATAACTATGCGATATAACCATTAGAATGAATTGACTATATATACATTGCTAAATATTGAATTACTAATATGTAACTTTTAACTATCAATACTACTGATGTACTAAAGGGAATAAATGTTTCGGTGCAAAAAGTGCGGCCAAAAACCAAACTTACAATAGAAATCTTGTCGTGATCTTAATTACTCTTTGCATTGCATAAATCTCCACTAAATCTTCTCTAAATGTGTACTCGCTGTCAGAGATCTCCTTACAAGACCACCTAAGAGCATGGATATTTCGAACTTTCCTGTTTACTTGCCTTAAGTTTTCTCCTTTTAAGAGTATATCAGTGTAAGACAATTTTTGGAGCTTTTACGGGTGCTCAAACAAGGAGAGCATACTGTATTCGTACAACTACTGTGACACTTGAGTCAAGGGGAAGATAAGAACTGCGGCTAAAGGTATAAGGACGGGAAAAGGGTATCCGGGACGAAGACACAGTGCGTAACGTATCTAAGTTATAGGAGCCCTCCTAAAAGTAGCAAAATTTGACTTCTATAAAAGAGAAAAAGTAACTTTAATTTTAAAATTATGTTAAACGGGACTGTGTCCAAATATTTTTGCTCATATGCAGAAGCTGCCCGTAAACGAAGCCTTCCGTAATCGAGCGATAAGGATTGGTTTAATTTTTTATAGACAGTTCAGAGACGAGATCGAAATACAAATCTTTCAAGGCTTAACATAATTACATGGAAATCATATTCACGCTCGAAATTAAAAACGGGGAGGGGGGAGAATGTTTCATTGAACCAATCCAAGGTGAAAATTACTCTATATCAGGAACAGCACAAGCACATGTTAGGGCATTATATTCTTGCACTCGGAAATTAACTCTTACAAATCAGAGCAGCCGTTGTAGTTACGGCAAGGAAGGGTGTAGCATTGGAAACACTTACTGTAAGAAATCCTTACTACAAAAAAACTACCATAACGTGAGCATAAAGGAATCCACATAGATCCGTCCAACGAATGGAGGTGCTTACACATCATTTTGAAAATCAGGCACGAAGGGAGCTGATTTTCAGCTGGCCTTGACTTTGAAATGCTCGGCTTTACATGATCTCCAAGGGTGGAAGACATAGTAGGTACATGTGCCTCATTACGTATGGGGAAAGACGCTACTTCGAATATGCTAACGAGCCGACAAAGGGATCAGTATTTATAGTGATGACCACTTTTACTTTTTCAGTGCCATTTACCTCCGATTTACAGTTTATCAATAGGATGTAAAAAGATGATAACTATAGATAAATTATGCATAACTGAATAATGCAGTGGTTTAGCAAGGCCATTTTGCACACTCACAAATAAAGCAAATATGGGGTACATTAAAATGTTTACAGGTAAAAAATGGACTTGTTGCTAATTCTGCAGAACAAATTATTTTCCATCAATGTAGCCGTTGATGAAAGTACAAAGAAAAATTGATACCCAGCTGGATATTTAATCGTAGACCCTTTGGAATGGAAACATACCATTTAATATTAGGTTGAATTTTCGAACTATATCCAATAATGATGTCCTTGATTGGTAGCTACGCCAGAAACTAAAATGATGAATAAAATTCGAGAAATGATTGAATTCGCAATATCATCTACTTAATGCTACATATTGAGTTCTTTATTTATTTCACACCGCTTACACCAACTTCAAGCTATATATTTTTTTGAATTGTAAAATTGAATCTACACATAACTATAAAGTTTTTGACAATGAGTGTTTCTCACATAATGGCTTTTGACTGTTTTTTTTTGCCAAGAGTATCTAATATTTAACTACAATGAAAAACGTACTAAGTAAGTAGCAACTCAAACAGTGTTGTCTGGCTGTTTAAAATCTTCTGGGTTTACAATAATAAAATTAAGACAAGGCAAAGTAATACCAAAACTTTCATGTCAATTATTACATTGCAAAAGTAGTTTATTGCATGGAAGTATCGACAACAGAACTCTTTGATTCATTCATGTCTACATACCAAAACCAAAATGTCCTAACTGAGAATTATTAATTTAAAGCGCACCAGTGTACAAAGCATCAGGTCTAAGGTCTACCAAAAAATTTTGATTTTTGCAAATACTTGGTAGTAAATGCACTTGCTTCATTGTATCGTGCACTAGGATGCAGGTAAGTATATTCGCCATTACAATTTCACAAAAACAAAGTAATAATCTACTATTCATATAGATTAGCTTTGCTGGGGGTCGGTCACTGTTGTTTTGTGGACGTTCTTATAAGTCACCATAGGCCAACAGTTTTTTCAATAAGCTTCGTGTGTCACATCTTGCAAGTTAATTGAGACATAAGAATATATATATAATTATATATGATATTCGCTACATCGAACATTTTTTTTGCAATTCTATCTCAGATCTCAAAATAGGAACTAACTAAACAAATTAAACATTTCCGAGGACACTTCGTCTGCACACAGAATTATTACCAAAAAGCATATTATGCTATACAAAGGTCTTGACCTTGACAAATGTGCAAGTCATACGAGAACTTCGGTATATAGCTACTAATTATTAATCTAAATATGATTACCAAACGGTGAACTAAAGTTTTTCCAGAAGTCATTTGCTCTTGTAGAGTAATACTATACATACACAAATACTTGTTATGAGCATAGTAAACGAAATACAAAAAATGTGATTAAGACATGTAATTAGAGAAAAACATATAAAAAGTCGCGGGTGCAAAACTTGCAACGATATGTATGGTGTCGTAAGTCCGACATTTTTGTTTGCACTTACTGAGCTAATATATAAGGTAAAGGCGTATCTTAATAGAAAATGAAATTATGGGTGTGTATCATATATATTAAGTCTTTGCATAAATATTGTTCCCTCAATTTAAAACCACTTCAAAAGTTGCGATGACAAGCTTAGTTATTAAGTATGTGTACTTTTTAAATTATGAGAGTTACATAGTTGTCTATTTTAAACGTTTTTACACAACAGTATAGTTGTCTCTTGTCAGTCAGAGAAATTACGGATACGGGGTGCCAGTCACAGGATATACGTAATTACAAGTAGTGTTTTAAACGGGTATTGCTTTTAGTTACGAGTGCAAAAGGTTGGACGAACTGTTACATTTACAAAAATGGCTGGTCATACCACTAATTGTCTCATTTAATAATTACTTTTTAGGTACATTAGGCACTTTAATGATTATTGTTTGTGTGACTGAGCATTCTATAGATTTGTATGCTGAACAATTATTACAATCCACACTTGACTACCAACGTTCCCGACGCACATTTCAAGAGCCCGTACACCACTTCTTTGAAAAGACACTGTAGTTTACGTAAGTTTTTCATTATTCAGATTACATATAAGCCACTAGTACACCATTATAGGATTCAAAATTTTGACAATATATGTATACATTTATATCTATACTCTGAAAGGCTATATATCTACTTTCACTGCTAAGATCCGTATATATGTAGTTTTTAGTAATACTACCTTAATTGTACATTCATATCCGGAAGATTATTTTGATATCTGAGCAGACTTATTTTAGCAGTTTACGCGGGGTGAAGCGTAACTTTGTGTTTTGTTTTTTAAGTTAAAGAATTTGGTTTTACTCCGGTAGTAGCCTGTTATCGCTCAATTTAATCAAATACTGAGTTAAACACAGCATTTCAAACTGTTTCATTACCAAAAAGTTTAAAGTTTTGAATGCAATTTTGCATCTATTTCTAGGAACGCATACATTTGTAAATCGTAAGAATTATACAATGCTTCTTATCATTTTAATTTAAAATATGATTTATGGGTCTTTAAGTTCATCGTTTTCGAACACGATTAAATAAATTAAAAACACAATAAAACATGACATAATAAGTTTTCCCTAAAATTGTATAAGTACCACATTCAATTTAGAGAACTAAACAACGATTACTTGCCCAGAAATGCCAACCCAATTGCTAGCAACGAAGGCCACTGGGGATAACTAATCGATTTTTACGGAGTTGGTTGATTTTTGAATTCGCATTTGTTAGTAAGCACCTTCGTCTTGCCACTCTGGAGCCCTCCTAATTCCCCCGCTGGTAATAGGTCTCCTGGTTATAGTTCCATTCATAGGAGGTCTAAAATTGTATGAAACATTTTACTACTGCTGATTTCAAGACTCAAAAGTGCAGACAAAAATCATAATATAATACTTTCCACGAACAGTGCAAAAATGCTGAGAGTGAGATTTACACATCGAACTGTGCGTACCGGATTCGAGATCCCGCACCAGGAGCAGGGATTCTAGACTGAATACGCATCTTCGGCTGACCAGGTATTTGACTTTCAGTGGTTGGTTTATTCACTGGGCGAAGGGTCGGCTGATCATGAACTCTCACTATAGCTGTAAAATTGATATTAAAAAGGTTTTCTGAAACAATTCTCGCGCATAGTATTTACAAATCCAGAAGAAACTGAAACAACATAAGAGGAAACTTACTGTGAGTCTCTTTGCGAGTCAGCATTTTCGGATTGGAAGACATTCGAAGTGCTACAGAAATAAAATATAAAAAATGGTTACAACTACTTTCAACAAAAGCCTATTCTATCAAGTTTATCTACAACTAGAGACAAATATATCTACAAGGTAATAGAAACCAAACTAAAATACTGTTAATATAATTTTCCAAGTATACTTTGCTCTTGAAGACGTGCCAAATTGTGAAGCTCTTCCATACTGCTGGTATGAATACTATTGCTACTCCCTGTGGGGCTTGGAGAATAGGTTCCTTCACGGGTACGAGTAAATGTGCTATTCAAATCTACAGCAATATTCTCAATATTTTCGGAAGGGTGGACAGGAGAGTTATTATTGGGTGATTCACTATCTCGTCGAATAACGTACGAGAGATTTCGAGTAACACGGCGTGGAGGAGACATTTCGTTCGTAATTCGTTGAGCTTCCATATCCTCAGTGGCCACAAACGTTTCATTCATATTCATATTCTGAAAATTAGTCTCAACTTCTAAAGTTTCTGGCTGTGGGTGCGACACAGGGACTTCTGGTTGTACAACGCGTATTGGCGATAAAGGCAGATCATGATGATCACTGTAGGTTTCCAAAGGAAGTCTGTTTTTCTTTGGTCTTGTATACGTACGACTGTCTATTTGTTTACCCGAAGGCGCTGGAACGCACAGGAAGAAATTAAAACCAGTGATTCTTGTATCTGAACAGGACTTTAGTTCTACTTTTACAGTAGCCTACAAATCAAAATTATCTTACTCGAAAAATAGAGATTATTTGTATCCGATATTTGTTTCTCAACATTGGCAGCAGAGTGGTAACCCGGTGAGAGAAACTCGAATGAACTTCGGTTAGTAACAGCACTAGACACCGGTGATGTTTCAACACTTGGGACGGTCGCTGTGATCAACGGGACTCCAGCAGTATGACGCGGAGAAAATCCGTGAAATAAATTTGGAGGTGACGCACTGCTAACCGATACTGTGGTATTGAGCGGTGGACTTTTCTTCTTGGGATACTGGCTCAAAGTAATGGTATTATACCCGTTGTTGAACCGAGGCGAATTTGTTAATTTAGCCGATTTCTCTTCTGTAAAAAACAAATATTCGTATTAGTCATTTTTGTATAATCTCAATGTACCTCTATTCTTCAAGATACTACATTCTCTCAATTTATTGAACACAACCCCAAATTTCATTTATTACAGGGTCGACACCAACTCACCTATTAATGCAGATTTAATGTAATTAAGTAGCCCATGTCGGACGTTCAATAACCCACTATCAATAAATGACTCATCTGATTCTAATTCTTTGGCACTAATTTTTTTCGCGCCCGGGACTTTCATGAGCCTGCAACCAAAAAAAAAAGATTCATTTAAATATCACAAAATTCCATTCCACTAATACCCACAAAAATATCTCCACCATCCCACCCTCCAACAAAATACTAAAATCACAAATGAAACCCATCCACGTACCACTCAGTCTCATTATCATCAATCTTCCGGTACTCCCTTTCATCCAGCATCGCCAAATCTTCCAAAGACTTGCAAATATCCACCGTCCCGTTCGCATCACCAGTATTCTTCATCATATCCTCCTCCAGTTTTTGCAAATGACGGATCATATTCTGAACCTCATCGATAGTCTGGAACTGATTTCTAATCCCCATTTTATCCGCATTTGCCCCAGCCAGCTCCATATCTCCAATATGAACTAAAAAAAAACAATCAACAAAATCAATCATCACCAATCAACCCTCACCATTTCCCGCAATTGAAATCCAACACCCATCCATGAGTCCTCAATGTCCCCATTCATTATTTACTTCCCCATTAAACTCAACGATCTCCCAAGAATTGATCAGTATCCTAAAAAATACCCACACTCCCAAAACAAAAGCAAACATTTCCCCCTCCATACAATAACTTATCTCAACTTAAGCAAATATTATTCAAACTCCCAAAATATTCACTTACGTCAACCAACTCTATTCCTTTTGCTACGTGACCAGGAGTATATTTAAAAGGACGGAATTCTCATAGACAACAAATCGCATTCCAATTTAAATCATATCACATACCACACTTTTGAAATCTATACAAATTTTTAGTATACATACACACAAAACACTTCACAAAACTCCCAACCCTAATAAATTACTCCAAGTTCTCCAACCCCGTCACCTCTCCTTTATTTTAAAAAATACTTCCTGTAATTATTTTGCACTCACTCAAAAACACACAAACACATATATATTCACAGGGACGTAGTTATTTATATTGTTGTTGGCTACTTACTTACTTTCCTTGTAGTATATAAGTAGATTTTTGCGGAAGTGTATTTTATATAGAAAAAGCGTTGGAACACAAAAAAAAATGGGATAAAAAAGTCGAGTTCCTCAGAACATTCGGAAACCTTGCGGTTATAATAAAAAATAACGCAATCCAGTCACTGTCACTGCTCAAATGAATTAAATGACTAATACACGTTAAAATAGAGACTATGAGGAAATAGGGTAGGCATATATATAAAATACATGGGATCTAATATGCCGTGTGTGTGTGTGTGTGATATGATGGTTGTCACACCGTTAGTACCTAATGTTCCCTTCCAACATATTTCCTTCCTATGTCAATCTCCGCTTTAAATCCATGTTTATTGCAAGACACTGCTCTCAAGTGCTCTGCTACTCTGCTCTAACCACTCACTCCCAATCTTACTAACGCTAATACATACTTCCTCTCTCTCTCTCTCTGTATATATATGGGTTTCATACTATGTATAGTATTTCAATTTAGGAGAATGCACAGGATTTATCACTACGATGGACTCTTCAACCCTATACCTTACACTTTATGTAGCTCCCATGCTGCTGCATTCCGACGTATAATACTCGAGCAAGAGCAGAATTCCTAAAAAGTACGAAGAGTCGAGAGACTCTCAGAAAGTCAGAGCTCCTTCCTAGCTCCTCTCTCTCTCTCACCACTCCATCGTCCCGCACTCCTTCCATTGTATGTACATATGTATAATGCTACTTAAGCTCATACTTTTTAAGTAGGTTGGTTTTTTCTACCTTATTCCGTATTCCGCTCAGTTTCTAATCATATTCTTCTAGGGATGTAGCTATGTAAGTCCATACGGGCTACTGACTACTGTGTCCTGTGTGTACTCGTTTTTACTCATCGCATGCCACACTGATGCAACTTTATCAATAGAATTCTTTAATATTCTTTGGGACCCCTGGGATATACAACTACACCTATAGCCCTACCCTGGGAACTGGGAAATATAATGTATAGAGATGTAAAGGCTCTTTAAACTTAGTTGGGTTGGAGGAGTTGAGATGTCGCTGGGAGGAAAGAAACGGGACTTGATACCTTTTAAGAGTTTCTTGTATTTTTGTCATTACCTTAAAAAAAAATAGGGACTAGAACTCTAGTAAAAATTTGTTGTTGTATTGGGCCTCTCGTCATGGCTCTATATATCTACTGACATCATACCTGTGATTAATCTTCCAGTTCCTTAAAAATTAAGAGTTTGGGTTTCGAGTTGTTAAATGTTTTTTTTAAGTTAAGTTTGTTAAGCTGAATGGAATTATTAGTATGTAGAGGAATTCATATGAAATAATTGTAATTATATGGAGCATTGTCAAAAGGGAGTGAACTGTAGTCACTGAAGCCTTTTCCATGTAGTAGTATTTTTTATTGGAGTGGAATTAAGGCTAGTCTTTAGTGTAATATTAGGGTGGCTGAAGAGGCAAAACGATTTACATGTACATTTTTTTAAAGCATGTATTTGATTACATTTTGAGTCTTCATCCACGAGCCAGGATGTATACAGTGCACGCTCTGCATGAGTGAGATCTCTTCTGTAGGAGCCAATTTTGATAGAGGCATTTGGCAGTGGCACTGACATTGACACACTCTTGTTGTAAGGAGAAAAATGAGCATATTATACGGGAATTTAGTAATTATTATTTAGATGGGGAGATAAAGTGCGCTGAAATTCAGGGCATTTTATGCGAGTCTCATATTGTTGGAGGGGAGAGTGTATTCAGTGGGCTGTGGAAATTGGAGTAAATACAGTATTATGAATATTGTTTTGTTGTATTATTGTCTTACATTACTGTAACAGTAATGTAAGATTTAATTAATACTAGTGCAGGTTGCCCCAATGGCCCCAGCCCTTACTTTTATCGTTTTGTATTACTTTGAAGAAACACTTGCCTAATTGCCTATACTCTCGTCTCATGGAATAAAGTTGAATTTTCCCCCAGATGGCCAGCTCCCTAATTTTTAGCCTATTAGTAAGATTTGGAGGAAGGGCGGAGACCGTGATGGATAATTACTTAAGTAGTTAATGGAAATATTCATGCGTGTCTGCATTATGAGATGCTTTTCCTATAGCTTTACTATTTATCTAAAGAAGATGCAGTTTGTTTTTTTTTTCTTAACAATCATTGTGGAGAGGGATGGGATTGACTTTAGTGGTACAGGCTTTGTTGAGGGGGTTCACTTTGCTCTTGTGGTATTGTTACTCATAATAACTATCGGTTGTTCGTGCTGCTACTAGTAGTCTGACTAGTAACTGTGAACATAATGCATCACAGGCACCTCTCACTATTACGGATGGCTCTATAGCGGATGTGTACATACAACGGACTTCTGGTTGTCCCAATAATGCTTGTTACCACATGATGCTTAAGAAAGGGGCATTCTTACAGCGTACACAAATAGGCCGTCTCCTGAGCATCCGTTATATCGAGAGTTGCTTGTAATGGGAAACGGTAATAGCAAGTAATAAAATCTCGTATTAAGGGAATTCTCGTTATAAGGAATGCAATGAGTAGGTTCCTTCATCGGTTTGTAGGTACACAACGCTTAAAAGGATCTACTGTCAAGGGACTACAGTATTTTTATTGGGACAAAAATCTCCTCTGTCCCTTCTGACGACATTTATTTTGTTGATATTAAACTACGATTTTAGTTCTATTCTTGTTGCTTCTACGAATTAGCAGGCAAAATTTCGGAGAACTCTGAGCACTCTGAATCGTATCTCTCTGCAAGAACTGTAATTACTACTGTCAACGTCAACCAATGTAAACATTGAGTTTCCTGATAACTCAATAATCTCATGATGATAAAATAGACTGGGAAATTGGGAAAGAAGGGGTTTAGAGTGTGCAGTTCCGTACTCATTTGAAGGAGTTATTGGGATGTTAGAGGTTAAAGAATTAGAATTATTACGAAATATAAAAACTTACTCCGATTGATACAGTCTTGCAATGGAATACGTCTCATGTTGTTAGAATCCGATGATCCAAAAATATTAAGCCCAGCAGTAGTCCAGTCATTGGAGGATGACTGGAGGAGTTTGAAACAACTCTTGGACTCCGTTTGCACTTGTTTCGTATGTGACCTATCCTTGGAGGTCTTAAATAATCGACAGTGTTTTAATCTATGCTTGAACATGGTTCCAGAACTTTGAAATCAATAACTATAACCGGTGAGCGTTGTCAGCAGAGCTCAAAAATAACATGCTTTTATAGTCTTAAGATATATAGTAAGGAATAACTCCTGGGTGTCAGGAGTTACTTTGGAGCTGAGGAGAAGTAAATCCTAAATTGTGTATAATTACTGGCGAACAAGGTAAATGTGATACATGTTAAGAACAGAAAAGGGGGAAACTGTTTATGTTGCTATTCTGGGATGATAGAATGCAATGCATTATGCATTGCAAAAGTGAGTAATCTACCACTGATTGTATTGTGCAAGTGAAGCTGTTGGGAGTCTCTTTTAGGAGAATACTTTTTTTTTAACCCTATACTTGTGTATATAACAACAACAACGTTTAGGATGAGGTCCACATTTTACTCCCATGCTAATTGCTGATACATATTGCTGAATTCCAGCTCAATGCAACTACTCATGTATTCAAAGGGTAGAAGTTGAGATATAATAATATTTAATTTTACAGAGTAACTTAGTAATTTTTGTACTTACATAATCTTCCAATAGTATTATGCTAAGCCGTATTATTATAGCTCGTGCTAAAAAGAATTCTTAAATGTATTAAAAAAAACTACTGCAAAAAATAACTAAGGTGACAAAAGGTTAGGATTTTAATGGTATCCTCTCCAATAATTTATTGCTTTGAGTTGTTACTACACAGCAAAAAAACATTTTTTTTTAGTAAAACTAAGGAAACTTATTTGAGAACGGTATATGTATACATATAAAAATCATTGAAAGGTTCCTTCAATTATAATTCTTAGGTGTCTGTATGTATGTTTACAATTTAAATTGAGAAATTCAAGGTTTCGTGAGGCGTTTTCATGCTCAGATGCTTTCACATTTGTTTTGAAAAAAGTCACGCATTGAGAGAATGCTTATCCTCCTAAAAGGAGAAGATGCTGCGGGATCAGAATTTATGGTTATATTGTTTCATATGTTCTTAGTTTTGTTATCTCCTGCTAATGAATTAGGATGATTGATATGCCCCAACGCGTAATTAGCCATTTTGAAAGACGTAGAATTAAATGAATAAAAACAATTTCATAAATTAACACTTGGACCAACACTCCTTGACTCTATAGTGTGGGGTAGGACAGGAAATCAAATAAATTTATCACCATCACTTGGAATCACTATGATGAATAAATTAATTGGTTTTATAATTATTATTAATTTTGTGATCCCTTCCAAATAATATCTCTTCTTACGCAATCTTCCAGGGTTATTTTTCTACTTCCGAAAGATTTAGCTCTTTCCCCAACTTCATACATAAATAAGCTGTAAATCATTTTGGGAATTTTTTAAGAGTCATATTACATTCATCATGATGATTGTGCTGTGTAAAGGGTCAGAAATGGAACGCAAGGAGTTTTCCATCCAGACGTACAATATGTAAATATGTATGAATGCGTCATCCAGACTGGGCTCTAAACAACATGGAAATATGAAGTAAAATGTATTTTATGATACTCATGTGTAGTAGTTCTATATAATGTCAGAAACGTATGGACAAATATTTGAAAGCATTTATAGCAACCACCAGGAGCTCTTTTTATTGTAGTAGTACTAATATCTACAAGTTAAATGTTACATGCTTCACTTGGGAGCATCAGGGGCTTCTGGACTGGACAAAGGCAGGCTAGTAATTGTAAGTCATATATAGAGGCCATATTTAATGCCCACAATGGCCTTTCATTCCCATTTAAAGAGATTACGACCACCTCGATTTTCTCCAAGCAGACCAAGTCAACATACTGAATAGCAATATTCTAACGACGTCAGGAAAAAAGGATCAGTCCAAATACTCATGCTGGTTACAAAAGCTACAAGGCAAAGGGAGATTATGCCAATCTTTTGAGTTAGCTCCGTTGTAACATCTCTACCTCCATATTTCCCCATATCGGGTGCAATTTACAAGAAAAGGTGAGAATTATAGACTTTCCCAGACACTCCAACCCTCCTTCCAACCCACTGCAAGCACAACAAGTCTTCTGAAATTAAATTCTGAAAACCTTGAAAATTCTTGTTTACTCAGTAGACAATGTGGGATCCAGAGATCAAAGGTACAAAGATACTTTGTACATGCTAGAGGAATCTTTGCACTTTTACCTCTACCGTAATGTACCCCCATTCCTAATATAAATACATCCATGTGGTTGAAATACAACCAGACCCATTTTATAAACATCAGTTAGCCAGACAATGAAACTGCAGTTTGGTGGTACAGACTGGAGTTCCCTATTTTAAAATTATGTGGACAGAATTTCAAAGAAAAATGTCGTTAGCTTCATGAGCAACACGAATTCATAATTATACCCACATGTAACTCAGAGTTATATGAGCAGAGTATATATTTCAAACAATCTATAACCCTTCGTGTGTACGGTACTGATACTTACTCTTATCATGTCATACGCTCAAAATCATCGGTGCTGGCACTTCGTTGCCAAGTCACATAGGAGCTTCTGTTAATGTCACCACAAATACAGCTTTAGAAGAATTCTTCATTTAAATGTGGTAGTGCTTACAAATAATTCGGAATTTTAAACTAACATAATATTGTATTGAGCAATCATATATATTATGTGAAACAAATTTTGCAGGTACTAAAAGGTTATGTTAAAATAATTACTAAAGGCACCGCCAGTCATTATATAGATTCGTAGTTTTCTTCCTCTTAAAAATAAAATTGTTATCTTGTTAGTGTGGGGCAGTGCTATGGCAATTATCACCGAGATTTATTTTCAATTTCTATTTTTAAATCTCGTTGGCCTTGAATTAACCTGAGCTTCAATGACCTACTATTGACGTTTTTAGACAAAACTTGATTAGTATTTAAGTAATTACAAGTTTCATTTTTATGACAATATCACCTACTGAATCTGAATTACCATTAAACTGCTTCTTCCTAATCTATAGGTACTTACAATAATTGTGAGAAAAATTCTCAAACTCGTCTTAAAAATTGAAAACAAAAAACGAATGCCTAGCAGACAACAATAATAGTTCATACAGTGGTACGACTTTTTTTATGATTGTGCTTGAATCAGGAAAGTATTGTAAAATAAGATAGAACACAAAAACCTGTGTTTCGACTTTGTCTATTGCAAAATGTGAAATGGGCTTCGATACGGTCTGACCTGGCCAGGATTCATATAATAATTATGAAGTAAGTATTGAGTTATTAGAATCTCAAAAATCATCATCGTTTATTCTATGTACTTTACAATAGCAGTTTGTAATGTTCGGATTCTTGTCTACAGGGATGCGTTAAGGGTACATGGAAGCATTCCTGATGTGTACAAGGGTCTGTGTGACTAATGTGGAGATATTAACCTGTCATATGGGCCTTCCCTGTGCGAATATATTTTACTATTGGTCATCAGTTCTGACTCCTAGCTCTGGAGATACTCTATTTACATGGAAACGTGCGGACAATCTCACAAGAAAGCTGATGACAAAAGATGCTCCTCCTGAAAATGGGTTTGCTAGGAAATCCTTGTCGCACCACATTAAGCATTCCTTTCCGCGTGTGTTCTATAAAGAGATTAGCATTATCATGAGTAGACATACACTTACGAAGTGATCTCTGATGCTGGAAAAGTGACTAACGGATTAACCTATAATACATAGTTCAGTGGAGCATGTAAAAGTAGTTAATCCGTGACATCGTAGCATTTGTCCTAACATACAGTAGTAGCCGTAATCCAAGAGTGCCTACGTAGGAGGGAGAGAGCCTCCTTCAGTGGGACAATATTGAGATTTATATTAGTCTAGTAAATATGCTGGGACTAGTAAACTAAATACCACAATAATATTACGTAAGTCTTGATAGCAGGAAAGGCATCCCTGTCAGATCTTTCAACGTCTACTACTTACGTCCTGTAAAATATTCTCAAGGAATTTCACAATTTTGTAAGTGCTGCTAGGAAAGCGAGGGTGAGGAAGAAAATCTCAACTTTTGTAAATTTAGAGCATATACAGATACTCTGTGGACACAAAGACAGAGTGCAGTTGTTTTCTGTATATTTTATCACATCCCACGGACCATGTCTGTCATTACAACTCTGATTGTCAGGTTCCTTTCCTCTTCGGGACCACAATGCCCCATTCTAAAAAAAGGGACTTGAAATCTCAAAAATACAAGTAGACACATTACACTTCATATGCTTGTATGTATGTATCTATCTATCTATCTACGTCCTGGACACATGAATTTGGGAAGGGCTCTAATTTTCCTCCCGTACCTTTCAAAACCCAGTCGGCTGTTCCCTAATCATTGTTGATGCAATGTATCCTCTCAAAAATAAAATGCTTCCATTTTTCCAGTAGGGTGAGTGTCTCAGCCGTCGATCTTGTTAAAATGTTTTCACCCTTCTGTTTACTTAAGAGACTTGTGTGAAAATCTGGAATACATCTCTTGTACAGATTGTATTATATATATATGAATCCTCCCAGTTAGAATATAATTACTACAGTAAATTGTATCATAATTAGTAAATAGACTCCTCAACATTAAAATATTCCAGTGCATTACATTATATAGAGCTTGCTTGATTTCCAGGGTAGTGAGAGGGGAAGTTAAAAAATAATTTATTCTCTCACCCCTATGTAAATGCCAGATATGCTAAATGATGTTTACATATAAATACAAACATGCTCAGAGAATATCAGAGGATCCGAGAGGCACACATGCGTTCATACCGTGTGGTGACCAGACATTATTTTTCAAGAATAGCAGGGGATTCCTTTTTAAGTCATGTCAGACAGAAAGAACCACTGAAATTATCTTGGAACAAACGTCATGTGTATCCGCATGCTAAAAAGAGACTGTTTTTCCGGAATTCAGAGAGACTCTAAGGATGACCGTATTGTACAGTTGAGAGTTGAAGCTTTCGTGGTACTTGTTTATTTTTGTGGATTCTCTCCATTCCATTTGGATTACGTCCCGATAAGGAAGAACTACGTGTGAATGCTTAAGTACTTGAATTTTCCATACTTTTCCTGAGGAATTGGGACTCTTGTAAATGTTCCCTTATAGGTAAAGGAGGATCGTGTAGCGACTGGGATATTTTACATTTGCTCCATGATTACATCTTGATTTCTGGCTATCATCAACGTCATATTAAATCAAATCCCGATGCTATGCAATCCCACAACATCCATCACCCAAACACATTACATGGGATGTACACCCCATGAGCATGTGAGGATCGGACAACTTTTTGCCTATTATTATGATATATACAACATCCAGTGACTGACTCAGTCCGTGTATAAGTATAATTATATGAAGGGTACATACAGTATACACTAGATTTTGAGAGTGAGGGAGAAGAATTCAACCCACGATCATACTATTCAGTGCACCCAAACCTGAGACATCTTCAGCATATATGCTAGAGCATTGCCTCAATTCAATTTACACATGAGTCATTTCCCCCAAAACCCGTTCCACTGGAACTGGATCACTAATTAGTTCCCCAGAGGAACTTGGAGGAATACATAGTAGGAGTCCTTCCAAATTGAATTTTTTTTTTAAGGAAGGATTAATCCTTCCCATCCCCTTGAGTCAACAGGAGTGAACTGGCTGTGCATACTCTGATAATTTTTTAGTTGGTCAAGGCGTGTGAGCAACCATGGAGAGTACAGAGGATAGCTTCGGAACTGATAAAAGATCCGGCTCAACGACGTCCGTCAGTTCGGAAAATGTGAGCATGCCACTAGACAAACCCTATTATTTGGGATATAATGAAGACATTAGTAGTAGTCCCGAACCCCTGAAAAAGAACAGGAAATTTACAATTAGTGGATCCAAGTCGGACTTGACGGACGTCATTGAATATTTCCAAGGGAAAGATTTGGATGGAGACTCCTCCAGCTGTGATGGTATTCAAAGGTAAGAATCTTTACATTCTCAGCATGATGACTCCTTCCAAGATTTTAGACCTGCTCAATATTTTTTATATATAATTATTATGTTTCTTACAAAATAAATATACCTGCATGGCCTTCCCCAACAATATTTTTTATAGCAATGACCTTCTCTCCGCTAATAATGTTCTTAGAGTAAATACGTTAAGATTAGAAAAAATTGCACTGGGATTTTTGCAATAGTATTGGGAGCACCTTATCTTTCCAAGTATCTACTGATAAAGATATGCTTAGTCTGTCCATCTGAGCAGGGTCAATCTTTATAAAATTTTATAAATCTGTGAAGGGATTTCCTGTCGAGTCCAGTGTAGATAGATAGATACTTCAACCGACACTAGAAAAAATAATGAGCTGATTTATTCTACTATGACTTTGTGTGAGCATTACATTACGGCTGGAATTTTTTATCAGTCATTCGTTTCGCTTTCCACTGAATTAACACCATAACTGCCTCGGAATTATCAGTGCCTGTCTCTGGAGGAAAACTTCATTAGTTATTATTCTGTAGGTCATAGTTCAAGTTCAAGAGTAATATGTTGGAGTGTTTAAAATTCATGTTGTAGCATGTCTTTGGTTTGTCTGTGTAGATGACGACTGACGATAGATATAGAGACATGTCATTAAGTCGATTTACTCCCCGTGAAAAACAGCTGATTGTGAGCCCTGTACTAGAGGATTGAACATGTGCAAACATCCAATAGACAGACTAGTTTTTAATACAAACACAATTTAAAATATGCAAAAATAAAGCTTAAGTCATAGAGGGGTCTTTTTTTTTAAGATAATAATGACTCTGTTCCCCGTCTTCACATTAGTGTCAGGCATGATTTATGAAGATCAATCTACAAAGGGAATCTGCGAAACATTTTTCCCGCTTAGTCTCATACAGTTTGCTATTTAAACCGTATAATGCTCCAATTATGAATATTCCGTCCCCGTAATGTATTACTTAGCGTGTAACTATGTAATTATTCACTAGTCTGGGATAGACGGAGGTGTGACGTTGAATTGATAAACGTAATTACCACAGAAGAAAAGCTATATCGCATCTGTCATAAGTACCAGTACTCATTGCTATTTAATGAACTCGTTCAAAGACCCACATTGGATTTTTTTTTACACAAGGAAATAATTTGTTTCACATTAAAATTAGTATAGGTTATATAAGCACTATTCAATGAACCCCAGTTTATTCTAGTACTCATACAAATGTTTTTTTTAAATCTCACTGCAAAAATAAATACCATAAGTATCTACTTATATAATTATATTTACTAACCCAATGAGTTTATGTTTGAGCAGTGGCTTTTGCAAAAGTCCCTTTAATGTGAGTAACAATTTTTTCACACTGTATAATTTGAGCATACATACATATGTAATTACATATCGTCGGTGAAGAGGCAAAATGATCTAGGTGCATAATCGATTAGAATCAAAATGATCTACATAACTTTTTCCCTAAAGGCAAAATGAACTGGGTGCAAGCCTCTTTAAAAGTAAAATGATCTACATACAATTTTCCATAAAAGCAAAATGATCTAAGTGCTGGTCTAATTTTTTCGTGTTCGGATATATTCCCTCCGACACAATCCCTCGGGTTATATTCCCTCGAACACATTCCCTCTGAACATATTCCCTCCTTCAGAGGAGATATTCCCTCGGACTGTTTGTATAAACACCCGATAAATTTACGCTCACTATGGCAACCAAATTTAACAATCCTCAAATACTTAAGTACAGTTGGAATTGTCCAAATTTCTTTTTAAAAAGAAGCTACATCAAGTTAAATCTCAGGCCTCACAATATCTACAAGTATAGCTACATAATTACTCTTGAATGAAATAATGAAGATTGAACTGATTGCACCAACCAATGACTAAACTAATGACCAGACAAATCAAGTTGCTGTAACGCATGGTTTCGCATTTGTTAATAACATTTCCGTAAAAAATCATCTTCCTTGATGAGTTCTGGACGCGAGTTTTCGTCAACAAATTGCTACTATGCCAACTGGCGCATAAGTTATTTGTTGAGCCGAGTCACCATACGATCCACATTGCGTTTGCTTTGCTGGCATAGTGACGAACACTTCTGCATATATGAGTGGCAAATATTTGTGCGAGGGATTATTTCCAAACAGGGAGGGGTTGTGGTCGGAGGGAATATATCCGGAGGGAATATAACCGGAGGGATTGTGTCGGAGGGAATATATCCTAACTCCAATTTTTTTTGTGAGAAAAATAGCGTCTGTAAGGAGGACACGTGGCTTATAAGGGCTAACAATGACTGTAATTGACCTTGGGTTGTGGGTTAATGTTGTCTGAATTGTTTGATATTACTAAGGATCATTCCGGCAACTAAAGTTAATTTCACTTATTGCATCTAATACATTTTTAGTTACGAAAACTGCAGTATTCATTTATTTTAAAATCGACGAATTAAAAGACGATTCAAAATCACAGTGTGCTCATGTGTTAGTGTGCACATTGAATTGGTTTTCCCTTTAATAATTCTCAACGTGGAGTTTCTTCAAATCGTATTTTACGATCATCACCATTATCATAACATTTGGAATCATTTTCAAATGTTAAATCATAATTGACAATATATTTTTTTCAATGTTACTGAAAGAATGAAATGAAGGCATTGGGGAATTAAATGCACATATAAAAGATTTTGAATACCTCACATTTTTGTACACCGGCATTAGAACGTGTTTACTTATACGAGCAGCATAGCCACCGCCTGCGTCGGTGGAAGCATGCTATGTAATGTAATGGGAGAGGACGCGGAGCTAAAGCCAAAGCGTGCTGCGTTGTGTGCTTGTACATTGCATTACTTATAGTAAAAGCGCTTTATGGCATTGTGCACTCGCAAGCCTAAAAAGCGCGTTGAGGACGGAGCGAAGATTTAAAAATGTCCCCTCTTCCACTGTCATCATCTTCAAATTATAGTATTTAGATTGTTTTTATTATAATTTGTATCTAGATCATTTTGCTTTTAGGAAAAACTGCATCTAGATCATTTTTCTTTTAAAATTCAATGCAAGTAGATCATTTTGCCTTTAGTGAAACTGCAAGTAGATCATTTTGATTCTAATCGATCATGCACCTAGATCATTTTGCCTCTTCACCGACGATATGTCAGCAAACCAATAAGTAGCTGACAATGAGTAAGTTTCAATGAATTAATTTTGAGAGTTTTCGGGCACGTGTGTCCATTATTACACGGGAGCATGCCTGATTTTGAATTTTTAGAATAATCCCTACATTGTTCGCTATTTTTAAAAGGACTGCTATGTACAATCGGAAACTTTGCTAGCTAACTTACAATTAGCGTACCCTAAACATTGAGTTCTCATTGACGAATGCTTTCCCTTTTGACTGCTTCTTACAATTTAAATTCATTTGGGAAGGAATTAGGAGGATGTAATAGGGCAATTAAAAATACTTTGTAGTAATTATACTCCTACGGATTCTCATAAAACGGATTATAAGCTCAAATCTAGTTGCGAAATTTTGCAAAATATGTACGTAAGTGCAGGGTTTGTGTGTTTTAAGTACATGGACAGAGACAGTTGCATCAATTGACTTGCAAGTGTATTAATTTGTCTCTCAAATCCCGCAGTACTAGTTGTCCCGATGGGATGTACTTGACACGTAGAATGAAGGATTTTTTGTGACTGTGAAAGGTAAGTAAGACGCTGGTGATCCCTCAGAAGGACATTCGGTCTACTTTTTAATGACTCACGATAGTGCCATAAAAGAATTAATCTGGATTATGACTCCCTCGTCAACGAACTGCATCTCATAAAGTTATTTTCAATTACTTATCCTACATAGGCTGGGTGGTTGACAAGTGTGGGGTTGTCGCAAAACAGTCGTAAAATTGTCGTCTTCGCTGTGAACATATAATCATAATTACATGGTAAACATGTAAAAAATCAATAGATTATGATAAAGGCATAGACATCCTACATGGACGGGTGTGCTGAGCACATACGACGACACGACTCATATCACGATGGACGATGGACCGTGTTCGTCGTCAAGGAAGAACAAATCTAATTTGAATGAGATTTCCCTTCTATTGGTATCTCTCCCTCTCTCTCTCTCTCTCTCTCTCTCTCTCTCTCTCTCTGGCTGGAGATTATATAGTTTAATAGTATCTATCCTTTGGATAATAAAACTTCACGCCTAATTTCTCCATTTGATACTTATACAGAACTTGTTACTACTAACACCAAGTGGTTAAAATACGCTGAGATCTTCCTCGTATTTACTCCTCAGGAACCCATCCGTACTTCAACATCTACCCAAGAAATGTATATATTGTTGACAAATGGTTCAAGTCCTATAAAGCAGTATCTCATTATATTTACATAGATACTTCAAGTAGTAAATAGACATTACTGTTATTGTATAGTCCCAACCCAGGGAGTTGTGTATATATATAGGTTGAAGTATCTATGTAATTATGTATGTGTAGAAAAACAAATTATTTATTGACGCAAAACCCGGGGATAAGGAACTTTTGATAAGTATTTGTAATATATATTGAAACTGGATCAATCCCATTGAGAAATAATTCTGAAATTTTCTATTATTGGTGTAAGACCCCAGGATTATAAACTCTAGCTATTGGAAGGCTATTAAATTAATGCGTCCTATGCTCCAAGAGGCGCTACAGAGTAATATGAGCCGCTATGAAAACATTTAGAAAAAATAATGAGGCGATGTGAATAAGGAAATGAAACTTCAAAGTAATATGATATTTCATTGTAGCCCCACAGTAGTCATGAATTTTAATTTGACGAGTTATCCAACCTTATGTAAGTAGCTGTATATATGTATGTATGTATTATATATATATAGATATATATATATATATATTATATGCTACTGCCCCTGCCTTGTTGATATTACCACTGTTTATGTTCTTACGGATAAAGATAAATATTTTTTGAAATTCTTCTGAGGATGTCTGGAATGTTTAAACATTGTCTATCACTGCCTTCACTTCAGGTGATAATTATTTATGAAGGTATTAGCCTCATAGAGAGAGTGATACAAGGGGCTCTCTTCATATCTGTCTCCGTACTGAGCCTCGTGAAGAAATCTGTTTGATAGTTACCAGGGAAAAAAAGGTGCTGGAGATGCATGAATTAAATGCACATAGCACACACACACACTCAGAATAAATAGTCAACTACCACACATGCCTTCCATGTATTCATTTTTACATCTCCTCAAAAAATGGATCAAGTCCCTATAATGTACATATGACAGGATCACGTGAAAAGAAAATGTCAAATTTACTTTCATCCTTTTTCTGCCATCCATCCCCACATGTATTTTTTTAATACGACCGATCCCAACCCATGTGCAAAGGTAACAACAACACTATTCCCATGAGCAATACATGCAGTATAGTAGTATTGTACGGGCTTACAATTTTTTTTACAAAACAGGAGGCACAGGTTCAGAAAGGATCGGAAAAATATGAAGGAGACATATTTATGTAGATTTTTCAAGTTATAATTATTATTACAAGATTTTTACGCGTTTGCAAAAACTCCGTGCGAATTAAGAATAGGGAAAAAAGATGGGATTAAATTCAATCAGTGGGAATTGCGAAGATTGAAAGGTCCTCTTAGGTAAGTTGATGGAGAATTGAAATTTACTAGTCATTCGTGCACATGCTGAAAAAAATGGAGTTGTTTCAATTATGGTCTCCTATATAGATATACAGGCTAAAGAGGTGGGAATTAACAGGCAAATATATGGGAACACAGGTATGAGAGAGAGAGGCTCTAGAGTTGTTCTCCTTACTGTGTATAGGACTCATTTGCCGAATGAGTTGATGGATCTCTCTGCGAGGTGCTTATCATCATGTGGCTGACATAATATAGATCTGAGAACTAGAGGTGTGAGAGAGGTGAGGTCTGAGGGAAGCTATATACCAAAATGACCTATTAGAAATGAGTCCATTGCATGTTCCTCACAATTATCTTCGATTCAAAAGCTGTCTACGGGTAGCTAGAAATTCAAGTCACTTAAGAGCCGAATTCGTAGTCACTTGTCTCTGTTGGCTTGACTGTGCCTTCCCGTCCTTACCCATCAGTGGCAGGCTATCTCCCAGTATTTCTCTTTTTTTTTCCTATATTTTTTCCCTTCACGTCTCCCAGCCTCTGCTACTGTATGACAAGGTAAATAGACTTGTCAGTTTTCTCCTCCATCAGCATCATAACATCGAAACATCACTATACTTCTTCCCAACTTATACCGAGTCAATCCAAGTCAGCCCATGAACGGACTGAATCAAGTCACCCTGCGTAGAGCATCTGAAACTAACGTCACGATAAACTGATTTTCTTGGTCTTCCGTGTGTATATATATATGTGTGTGTGTGTGTGTGTGTGTGTATGAGGGTGAGTGTGTTGATGTGAACTGATGTTGTGAATGTCAGGAAGCATTAGCTCACAAATCTCCCCTTATTTTAAATATATACGGAAATCCAGCTAGTCAGTCGAACCTATAGCTCCTCACAATTTCACTCGTCAGTGATCATTAAAGTCAAATTATTACTGTACATTTTGTGATCTTCGCAAGTGCGTGCACTTACATCGGTATTCTATAATTTATGTGCGTGATTGTGCTGAGAAAGAAATTATGACGACTTTGTATATCAGGTGGGTCCAGTCAAAAATTTTAACCATGTGGGGAAAAGGGTGATTAAAATATAATTTTTAGAATATTCCTATAATGCCCGATCTTCCGACGTTCAGACCAATCTTAAATTAAATTATTCGTGGAGAGTCAAAAGTAATGACGCCATGGTAACATAATTAATTACACTTAACTATATGCGAATCCCAGTAAGAAAAATGGTCGTAGAGGTAAACGTAAAGTATGTTGTTGTAGGAAATGGTATTTGGAATTGCACAAGACCTCATTGGAAAAACCCGTGTTTTATGCTAATACTTTTTTCCCTCGTGGGATCCCACTTTTGTTTTCTTTTGAAAAGCCTCAATGTATTACTATTTTTGAGCCCGTGGAAAATTATTCTGCGTGAGTATATGCTAAGGGACTCTTTTTAACGGGAAATCCTTTTGTCTCATTATGCGAGAGTGACCAGATACGTATAAATGGAGACAAGTTTAGTTACACGGTTAATTGGAGATTATAAAAAAAATTAAAATATTATCAGAATGAGCTACACGGGTTCATTAGCATTTCTCATTATCATGTTCATGGTGAATCTTTGGGCTGAGAGCCGTTATGGCTTGAGATGTTCCTCACTGACATGATGTATGTACATGTGTGTGGGATATACAAAGCTACCAGAACACATGATGATATGGATCTTCTGGGAAGAAAATGTGTGTGACAATTAATAATAGTGCTGTATTTGCGGCAGTTTAGTTGCTTATATGTAGTAATGCAGACCCATACATGACACAGAAGTGTACATACTCACAATCTTCTGTTGTTCCTTTTAACCCTGACGAGTGCTTTGCGTATGGGACTCACAATTAATCCTTTTAATCTTATCTTGAACATCAACATTACTCCTTCATACTTTTTTATATTAGGATTTCCACTTGATTCCCTGACTCTCCTCCAAGACAGTGTCCAAGTCTTGACTCTCTATCCCTTTCTATTTCTATTTCCTGATCTTACGGAAGAAAAGCGTTCACGTGTAAAAAGTTAAATAGAATAACCTTCAGTCTGCCCCTCATTGAAAGGAGTTTCTACCACCGCAAGCTTTTTTTAAAACATAATTTTCCCTGCAGTTAATTTGTTATCTGATATCTTGAAATCTAGTGATCTTGGAATTTCATTATCTTTACATAGACGTTCAGTATTGGGACAATATTAAATCTATACTGGAAGGTTTTGGAACATCACACGTGCATAGTATACTCTGACATTGCTTTTCTCGTCTTTGCGATGACGAAATGCAAGTTGTTCTCCAGTTCTGGAATCTGCTGAGTCTCTAATAATTATTAGAGGATGATTGTGTGTGCTGAAACTGCTAGTACAACCCTAGGATTCAAGTTCATTGTATAACTGACCACTCTCTCTCGATTTAATGAAAAATATACATAAGTCCTTGTTGGGAATTACAAAGTCAAACGTATAATTACACATAATATATAGGGTTTTAATATTTCACCGTACAAGCACGAAAACTTTTTCCTTCTTCAGCGACTTCCAAGTGGGAAGTTCCAACTTACGTACATAATGACTGGTCTGAATGTAAAGTGGTTACAGCACCTCGAGGGCATGATATCCAAAGACCGTCGTAATTCTGCTGCTGAAATCATCAACCGATTGCGTTCTGGTTCACTTCCAGGGTCAGACCTGTTCTATAATGATTTTATTTTAAACTTCTCGTCAACTGTCGTAATTCGCAATAAACATTTATTATTAAGAGATTAGATTTTTTTCCCTGATTCTATTTTTAAAGAAACATATTAATAGCTTATTAATAAATCCATGTTGTTGATATGTTTGGGGCTATGTGTATATGTACATAGTTGAGTGAAACATTTTAACCAAGTTTATTTTCCTCAGGAAAATAGTTTTATAGCGATGAAACAGTTGATCCTAGAAAAGTTGTTATAATTCCCACGAGTAAAATGGTGATAATTCCAATGGGACATTTATATCCCCACCCCATAATAATTGACAGAATACTAATTTCTTATTATTATGTAACTGTCGTAGTTTTCATGACTTCATGCTTCAATATTAAATTAGCCGGGAGATTAATATCTGAGGTATTTAGAGCAATTAAACTTGAGATGAAGGGCTCTGAACTAGAGCTATTTTACAAAGTATTATTGCGAAAAGCAAAATCCATGGCTTTTTTTATATCCCAATTATTAAACTGGATGAGTTTAGTAGAAGGATTATCTCTGGAAATACTATCATTCATTATTTGGGAATTATTTAAGATATAGTTTAATAAATGTTATTTTAATAAATGTGACAGTACTATTCTGCCTAATTTAATAGCTCAGAATGTCCTTGCAAATGTATTTTACGAATTAACTCATCTCTATGCACGCTTTGCTACGGCTGTTGTTATGCAGCTCTTGCACGTGCCCACTATCAGATGTTGAATTAGGAACAAATGAAACCTTGCCTGTTGAAAATTTATTGAGGTAAAATATGTAAGATGCAAGCTGTTACAGTAATTTATTTTTCTTTAGTAGGTCCTTATCAAATATTTCTCCTTCGGGTTCAAGGGATATTAGAAACTTCAGTGGTGATATTTACATTATAGGGGTATCCTGCAATGACATACACAGTAGTTTGTACAAATGAAGCTAATAACTGCTCTTCAGCGAAATTGACTTGAGAAAATTTTGAGAGTCGAATCTTCTCCAAATGATATTGTGGTTAATTATTATAAGTAAACGAAGGGGAGGGAGAATGTTCAAGAGCAATTCGGAGAATAATACAGTCATGCAAGAAATCGGCTAACGAAGTCACTAGGAGAAAGTCAGCAACAAAAAAGAACAAAACATTTGTTATGAGTTCCAAACGAATCCCAAGGCATTTTACAGTTATGTAAAGTGTACATATAAACAACTATACATCTTTCAAGTTAACAATCTCAAAGTTTGGGAGAAAACAGCCAGCGGCAAAATATATGCAGCAAATAAGTTTACCGAGTTTTGTTTTCAGTCTCTCCCAAGTATCAACTATCAAGATCAGACTATTTACTTGCGGGAATTCTGAGTGACAATGGAAGAAGATCTGATTGTCAGTAATTATACGAAAATTTTAAATGCATCATCAGACCCCAAGGTCCTCACAAAATCCAATCTGCGGGCTAATTCGGTTTAAGGCCCCTAGAACATTCTTCCAAGAATAGTTAAGCTGTGTTCTCAGAAACTTTCACCCATGGTAATAGAAATCTTTTAGGAATGTATAAACTCGGGAGTTTGACAAATAACTGGAAGACCGGGCATGTAGTACCAAAGAACATATAAATAATGGGCGAGACGGCTTCAAGACCTCACGTGCAAGAACTTCCATATGAAACCTATGTATGTATGTACGTCAGGCGTCAGGGCTGTAATAATGGAGTGCTCCATTTGGCAGGCCTACATGGAGGTAGAGAGAAACCCAGCGGAGACATTATAAAGAACATCAAGTAAACATGTACGACAACGAAAGGAACATTAGAGCTGTGAGGAACGTCCAGGTTCTCTTTGGTATACATACACAGTAATGGAAGATGACCTCCGCAAATAGTGAAATCTAAATTAAATTGTCAGCCTCGCCATAAATTGTCTACTCTCTGAGCCTCTATCAAGTCGAGTTTTCATGATGAGAACTCACAAGGGTTAAAAAATAGGGTAAAAGATGACAGTGAGATTACCATATCAGGTACTTAGTGATAAATGTCTTATGATGACACTTAGACAGAGTCTCCTGGAATAAAATGAAGTGTGTAGTCTAATTACATCAATTTGTGATAAGGTTTATTGGGATCGAGAGCAGTTGGCTGCGTATCTTCATCTTGAATAAATAAATAAAAATTATGTTACCCAATTATTACCTAAATTTGGCGGGTAGGGAATCCCCGGTCTCGCGAAATTATTTCGAATTTCCTAGAGATAAGTTTTAATATCCTCATGCTAATAATTTGAGTTTTGCGTTTACAGGTGGGTCGGGAGGTCACCACATACGACATCCAATGAATTGTCCACGGATTCTACGATTGACCCCAGCCAGTCACCTGCCTGTGAAATAGCATCAGCAACAGTAGTAAAACACCCGGTGATCCTTCAAACTCTAGCCCTTCCTAGAGAAAGATATGGGGATGATGATTTCCCGGATGACCCTCTTTTATCCAAAGATTCCACCACAGGAGACCTTAGCGCTACACTTTATCCCCGTCATAGTGGGAGTCCAGCGTCCAATGGCTCCTCTCCCATGGGGAATCGGAGACATCAGTTCACTGTGATTCCTATGAAGCCTATAAATGAAGTAGATAAAAAAATCTCGCGACAGTCCGGCAAGTAAGTATAGTAATGTCAAATTTACAACGTAACCTTTCCATTTTGTTTACAGAGCAGTTGTTGCCCTACACATAATTATTACTTCAGGAATTATGTATGACTGCACACGTTTGTCATGCCTGACTTTAAATAGTAGGCAAGTTTAATAACATTGTGAGGCAGGCTTTCACAGTATTTGAGGGGAGAGTCGGAAGGATGGAAATAACCTGTTAATTAATTTGTATAGTGAAGCCTTGGGATTAGTATTGTCAGCTCTTTACGGGAAATTGCTGGTGGTAATGGGAATCGCATTTCCAATGTCAGAGGTTATATCAACATACATCCCGCCTGCTTTCTACGATGTAAGTTATTTCGTGCTAATTGCAATAATTATTGTAGTGTTAATTTTACTCGATTCAAGTATGGAGTTGAAGCATTATGCGGCTCATGTTTTGCAAGTTTTTTGGGTCCATGCTCGTCTTGGGACTTCGTTTCCAATCCCTAGATTATGTTACAAACAATCTTCTTATGCAAACAATATGGATGCAGAGCCATATAAGTCTTTGTCTCCTCTTGCATATATGATTTTTATACTTTGACTCCCCTTGACTTTTGAAAGATATAGTTGTGTATTGTGTACATATAATTTGAATTTTATTATATACATATTTATGAATTAAATCCATGTGTAACTTTTTTATTGACTTTGTATTACTGTACGTTAAATGGATTGTTTCTTCTCGTAATACTGATTAATTTTCTGTGTGTATTTACATTTTCGTAGTATCGCATTATGCTAATATCGTTTTTTGTCCCTCCGCGGATTCATTTTTAATTCTGAAAATGTAGCCTTGAAAAACATAAGCAGGAATTTTTAAGGTGCCGCTCTCAACTGCTCTGTCTTTTCAGGGGTTTTACTTGTACCTCTACTTTGGCAGCATTACCTTTATGATATGCATTTTGGGGAACATCTTACGACAGAAGGCGACGCGTTCTGTACGGTCAACGATTCACCGTAAATACATTTTCTCTTCTTTTTTTACAACATTTTCTTTCATAAGATTTCTCTGTCATTCTTATGGACCTCAAGGCTTTATGCTCTCTGATAACTGGGAGAATTAAAAATAGGAGTAATTTTTGAAATTGTCATGTCCCAGGAATAAACACAATGAAATCCCGACTAACTTCTACAAGCTCAGCAGTCGCCCCAGACGTTACATCATCAAATGATCCCCCGGATATTTCATGCGATTCCGAAGGTTCGTGTTCTGAATCAACTCCACCAAGTCGAATTACTCCTACTTTACCCCGGAGGAAACTTCATGGGATGAATGGTTTGGAAACTTTAGGCTCGGCAAGTGTAATTGAACCATCCCCAATTGACAATGATTATGCAGTTCAACGGATTCATTTTGGAAGTTTTTATCTACGAATGGGAGCAGTTGGTAAGTATTGATTGAATTGGTATCAAGTTCAATATTTGCTCCATGATTTCCCCAAGTTGCTCACAGATTGCTTTGCAAAGTCATAAAACCGACTTTACTTATCTTATCAGGAAGGATGCTCATTGTGCATGGTTGGCAAGCCCAGCACTCGGGAAATATTGAAGGAGTAATAAGCACAATGATATCCTATTGCTTCTGCTTATTATACTGTTTTACTGCTTCCTTGCGGTTTTACCTGAAGATTAGTATCGGTTAATTTGTTTGCAATAAAGACACTTGCGGACATTGTATCAGCAAACACACGTATGTATATTGACTTAGGAAGGAAAGGGGTACAATAGGGCATAAGAGCACGAAGCCACTCATTACTACAACTGGGACCACTTAACATCCACTTTTTCCTTCACAATTTCTAATTCATTAATTTTAAGGATATATGCTCTATCGTCCGATTTGCAAGTGACATAAGAAATAGTAAATAGCAACATAATTAACATGGAGCTCATGAAATCCAAAGAGGATTCTTGAATACAAACATTATATTTATGTAAACATGTGTGCATTTCATTTATACAAAGTTTGAGAGAACAAAGTATTTTAGCACCTTGACTTATTCATGCTAAGTTCAGGTCTGTATATGTAATTACTTGTTTCATAATTAGTAATAGAGCTATGGGATAATTTATCAGCTTGTTGTACTAACGCTATTTTAATCATAGCAAGAAGTTAATAGACTGTCATTAATTATTCGGAATTTCAGCCTTTGGAATCGGGAGTATGATCTACAGTGGGTTGGAGTTTGGACAGTATTTTGAACTCGAGCCGGACACAAAGTGTCACAATGTCCTGATAGCACTCACCCCTGCCGTTCGAATGATGTTTACATTCATGCAGATGTACTTTATTTTCCTCAATTCTAAAATGGCTGTGTCAAAAGTACGTCTGGGAGCCCAATTCGGACTGATGCACATGATAGGAACTAATTTGTGCGTGTGGTTGAATGTCCTTGTTCAAGAAACCAGACACGAAATACTTCAATTCTACAATCCAGATAACAATACAATCAATTTGAACCATGGAACGCATCTTGGATTCCCAAGGAGTCATCACCATGGTGGACATTATCCCCAGGCCCATGGCCATGGTCATGGCCTATACACAACTCCAAGACCCTTCAGCAGTACAACAGAAGTCACGGCTGTGATCCAGAACCTTACTAGTTCCGTGACCAATTTGGTGGTGGATGCCGGAGAAGCTATCGCCCATCACCGGGTCAAGAGGGGATTGAAGGGTCCGCACTCCATTTATGAATGTCGGAGAACGGACATTATGGGAGCTTTAGTACAAAATGCATCACCATTCCTGTTCCCTTGTACCATCGAATACTCTTTGATCTGTGCTGCAATTCTCTACGTCATGTGGAAAAGTTTGGCCAAAGGGAGAACCTACAACAAGAGAGGTCATTCAATTTATCAACATGGCGAGATGCACATGGTAAACGGTTATGAATTTCCTGCACGCACACACATTTTGTACTTTAACCTGAAACTTTTATCACCTGAGTCAATGCGGAACTCCAACCCGTGTGTCTCAGGGATTTTTTTCACTTCACAGTACTAAATGCATTTTTGAGGAAATGTACACTGGTCGAGAGACGTCCTAGAAACAAGGATGGTCTGCAGGATGTGTACATGCACAGACTCTCGTCAGGTTATTTGATATCAGTATATGCTTCTTATTTCCAGTACCCTGGTGCCAAGAGATCTCCTCATCATTACTCGGTAGACTGTGCAAGAGCCAATAAAGGTCTCTTCCTTGGGATTTTCGTGCTCGTCTTGACCATCATTAGCCTAATTCTCTTTTTCGTTCTCATTACTCGACCGGGATATCAGGCACTGGCCACTCTCGAAGTCAACATCACGGAATTAGTTCTTTACACAACTACCACTGTGGCTGTACTTATAGGAATGTGTCAGGTATGTAGGCAAAAGTACTGTCATTTGCTAGTACTCCAGCTTTGTACACGTTATTGTATAAGGCTTTCCTCAAAATCTTGATCGAGGCGCCTTATTTTGTTAGGAATATTTTAGGAAGATTATGTAACCTGTGAATGACATGATGTATAATTATTTGTTTTTGCAACAGGTACGGGAGTTAAAATATGTTCGCGGCAGAAATCTGGAGCTCGATAACATTCTTCTGATTGTGGCACAAACTGGTTCCTTTATCTACAACGTGTTTACAATCATCGGTGGTCATTTTACAATGAAGAAGCACACAGTGTTGGTTTTAATGACGGCACTGGCCTCCTTAATTCAACTTTTATTCCAGACGCTGTTCATTCTCGATGCTTCCAAACGCTCAGCCGCCACATCAGATCAAGCAAGGAGAAAGCCCGGGAGAGAAGTTGTCACTTTCCTCCTCGTAACCAATTTAGCTATGTGGGCAATAAACACGTTAGAAAAGTCCCGAGCGGATAGTCACCCCGTCCAATTACGGTTCTATGGTGTGTGGGCCTGGACAATCATTACCCATATTTCAATGCCCCTTGCGATTTTCTACAGATTTCATTCCACCGTGTGTCTCTGCGAGATTTGGAAGAGAGCTTATAAGATTAAACCAAGCGCAATTTACCGTTAATGCCCGAGGAGTTCATAATGTTGTTTAAAAAAAAAAGGTTCAACGAATCGCATTGTTTTCCTATTATTCCCAGTTTGTTTTTGCTATGATGCTCTAGTTATTAGTAGCGTGTTTTGGGATTTGTAACCATTTCACGAAAATAATTCTACCTTTGGTACATATAGATAGTGTAACCTATGTTGGTAAACTTAAAAGGGAAAGTTACTTCTAGGGATTAAGGCTTTTGTTTTGGTGAGTCTGGGAGGGGGGGGGATATTTCCTTTTACCTCCTTGTAATGGCTATATTTACGGAGCTGATAGGCTACTACTGATGTGGTGAGATAGATAAGCATATGTAATTACCTTCCAGAAAATGTACTCCAGGTTTGTCAACGCTGGTTTTCTTGCACATCTGTAGACAGACCTGACTACATACAAATGTATACGTTGTTGGTACTGACCACTAATTACGACCACCCTACGTGGTTAAATGTCACGTTGTCACTAGAAATATTTTTTTATGTACGCATAAAATATTTTTTACAACTATAGTATGTAATATTACTCTCGTACATCCAGACGACTGGATGTCATGTTGTAAAGTTAAAGACCTCGTTAGTTTCCTGGAAACACGGAATGCATGTGTCAGTTACTTACTTGTTTTTAGGGTATATAGTGTGAGGTTTTGAAATAAACTGATGCACATTAAAAGAATGCAAGGAATGTACAATGCATAAGTTGTAAACTAAGCTGCTTGTCAAAAAAAAATACAAAAATGTGGCAGCTTTCCATTTACCATTACTCCACATTGAATTGTCATGTTGACTTCAGGAAACCAAGAGACCTTTAGTGTAAAAACAGCTTCACAATTTCCTAATCCGCTGCGATAAATATCTTGGGACATGATGTATGTATGTTGTGTATTGTCCCATAGTTCATTTAACGCTGTCCTTTTTATTAAGTCTACTCCGTGGATATCAGCTGCTAAAATTACCATAGGGCCAAATGACAATCTTATGATTCTTTCAATGTGTTTTTGTACATACAAATATAATAATAATTGTATAAAGTAGGACTTCACTTCAATAAAATATCATTTACTTTAAGTAGATTTTAACTGTAGCTAAAATAAGCTTAGTAGATTAACATGGAAGTGTTTATAGAGAATAAATAAGGCTGATTCTCGTTCGAATGCATGGGAAGTGTGAAAAATCTAAGATCATGTATTGTTGCCTGTCCTGGAATGATGATATTTGTGCCAGCGAATCAGCCTGGAACTTCAAAGCAACCCTGAATTGTCTCATCGAACTCATTCTCAGTCAATCTTACTGATGTTGGTAATTTTAAAGTGAAATGTAAATATGTAGTCTTATTTGGTAGTAATACTGACGTTCTATGCCATAAATAAATAATTATTACTCCAGAAATATAAAAGATGATGAAACTCTCCAGCAAACAGTTTTTTATATTTTAAACCTTGCATAGAACGAAATCATTTTCCAAATAGTAATTCCTGAAAAACGTTCAGACCAAGAAATAAGCATTGGGACAACGATTTTTAAATTTCCATAAAAAATTTTGGCAAGTCATAAAAAATGTGACCGCCCTGTGTGCTCCATGCTCCAACGGTCATAATTTGGGCTTAGATTGTATGGAGAACTTAAACGAATCTGACACATAACCAAATGTAAACTTTGTAAGTTCAGTGTAATGACTTCTGGAGAAGAATCTGAAAATAAGTTTTACCGGTATAGATGTAACATGTAACTAGTCACAACTACATTATTACATACAAAAGATAAAAATAACTCTAGCGCAACAACGAAATACAACATTCCGTAAGAACAACTTATTGGAACTAACTACTCAATAATGAACTGTATCATTTAAAAGTACGCAAAGCCGCTGAAATAATGTAATAACTACTAAGAAAACACAGCAGTTATTTATATTATGGAATTTGCTCCCGATAATCAGGTTAACTCCCGATTAGAAGCATTTAACGACTTCAATTAGTAGTGTGGGGATTTGAGCCACACCTTTTTTGTGTCAGAATAATAAATCACGAAAACATAATGAGGTGTGAATTACAATCGTTGCTTGAAATCTTCAAGTTCGAAGTCACTGATGGTATTTATTATCGTCATTGCCCGTTCTTCCACATCTCTGATATGCTTCATAGGGAATATTACATGAGGTAATCGCATGGGCTCGCCGATCTTGTCTAGTCTGATTGGTGAGCTAATTCTAGATGTCCCAGTGTTTTTAGGTATAATTATGGGCTACTGTTTCTGTAGGTGGCTCGCTGTTGTAAAATCATGTGTTGTTGACGGTGATAACTAATTTTTTTTTGTGAGAACATGTTACCGCTGAAAGAAGAAAGCTTGCTGCACCGTCATTAGTGAGGTGTCAGAGTAGCTGAACATACAGAATGCGACAAAAAATGAAACAGTACCTCACCTTTGGGCCGTGTAAGGGGGCACTAATGTCAAGCTTCCCTCATTTTCAAGTAAATTCTTTTCCAGATTTTCGAAAACCGGTTTCATTGACCTAGGTTAATAGTTTATGACCACAGGCCAAATGTTTTTTCAAATCTTTCGACACTCGCGTTTAGGAAATTGTATTGGCTTCTAAAGGAACTATATGACATGTTTCTGTCTCTAGGTTGACAATTTATCGGAGGTGTGAAAGGTATCTATAATAATTATAGTTAGGTTGGAGAAATTCAGCCTCGGGTGTGAAATCAAGGAAAATGTGAGAAAAGATCTCTGATGTCATGTTTTTCTCACGAATGAGTTGAAAGTGATACAAAATTAAAAAAGCAAAAAATATTTCTTCCGCTGTCAATTATTTTTTAAAATTCATAATCTTCATAATCTCACACTCTGAATTCCTGTGGTCAAAGTTTTTCATTTATGGTAACCCCCGAAATAAAATGAAAATAAATCCTCATAAATTTTGCTACAAGCACAGTGTTTCGATGTATTTTTATGAACAACAGATCGTTTGTGAGGAAATGGCAACAAAAGAAATGACTTTTTATCTCCACATTTTTCAACCTCGAACCTGACGTAGAATTTTTCTCACCTCGTTCAATGATTTTAACTTTCATGCCTACAATTCTCAACCTAGGGACATGACACATAGCTCCTTGAAAATCCAATAAAATTTTCGAAAATACAGATAGAATGTTGAAATATATGTGGAAACAATCGTTGACCGGGAATTTTTTAAAATGTAATTTCTGTAATCCTTAAAAAACCCGACTTTAGGCGGCGTCCATATATTATGTAACGGTAGGTCGATCGGTGGTCAAATGTTCTACCGTTACGCTGTAGTTATGACGAGATGGTGGTCCTATTATTGACACACACGTAACGCAAATTTCATGCATATACAAATGAGTTTGCACATCCTTAAAAACAATTGTGCAGGGAAAAGCCAAATTCGTCTTAAAGATTTCAATCATTTATTGATTTTTTTATTAATTTGAAAATTTTAAATGGCGTAATTTATTGCATTTGGAGAATGTTTTGAACCCCGGAGGGTGGTGAAGGAAGTGATGTACACGCTGTAGCTTTAAGCTGTAGACATTTACTTCATAAATTCCGCATATGGCATCATTTTTTCGAACAATTAAAAGTATAAATGCAGAATCGTTACCACGTTACTTAAACAGTTCATTATAAATAAATATGCGTTACGGTTGGTTGGTACCTCTTTATCTAAGCGTTACGTGTGCGTTACATTTGGTGGGCGGTGGTACGGATTTGAGAAATTTGGCGTTACGTAATAAATGGACGCCGCCTTACTACACTTCTGTTGCTACTGCACTGGGATCAAAAGTATTGACTTAAGTCAGTGAACCAAGTTTTGGAAAATCTGGAAAATTATTTGCTTGAAAAAGAGGGAATCCCATGTTTTGCAACATATTCCCTTGCATGGACTAGAATGTGACAATGTTTCGTGACACCCAGTTATAACTCTAAAGATGACAAAATGCAGTTCAGGGTTGTCAATATGCAATATTAGCGCTTGACACCAAGTGTTCTCCAGGTTCTACAATCTACCTAGGTATACACAGATTATGCAACAATTGTAATATCATTTCTTTCTATAAGACTCGGCACATTCAGAATACCATACTGGGGCACCGTGGGACTCAGTCCTCGGCACGGGCATGGGTAATACTAGGGTAAACGGGTACGGGTATGGGTACTACCCGGGTACCGATTTGGTGTACCCGATCAATTTCGGGTACTACCCGGGTACACTTTGGTCGGCTCAAAATTTCGGGTACGGATACGGGTACAAGGATTTCAAATCGGGTAAGTACCCACCGGGTACTGGTATAATGGGGTCATTTACTCGTACCCACGACCATTATACCCGAATATTTGGATACGTTGAGAATTGAGACATTTTGATGAATTTTATACCATCATGCCTGTACTTTTGAAACTTCTGTCCGTATTTTTAGTGTTTCTGAATACATATAGCTTAGTGTTAATACTCTTTTAACCTTAAAACATACAGTAAATGTATTTAAGACGGTGTAGCTAAAATATATGCTTTTTGGGAAATAGGTTTTATGAAGTATAAATAAATAAACACAAAAGAGGAATTATAACAAAAAAGAAGTGGAGAATAGGATTCAACAAAATTTTGTACGGTTGGTAATATTTTGATGAATCCTCAAGTATGCAATTCAATTCAATTCAATTTATTAATGTCAATCGGGTCTCGCCCATAACATATCCGTTGTTTATATTAATTTATGTTTTATACACTCTTTTATGTAGTTTACAAGATTAATCATAAATTCCTTATCTTTGACAATAAAAAGAGACCAGAAATTCTCCTTTCTTATACTTAGTAGGTAGTCTTTCAAAAACTTATCCCTAGGGGAATTAAATTTATCACAAATTACAAAAAAGTGATAAAAGTCATTTGTTGCGTTTTTGTTACATAGATTGCAATATTCTGAGTTAAAGGACAACTTACACTTATTAAAATATATAGAATCATGATTATTCCTAATTTGAGCAATTAATCTTTTAGTACTTATGTTTACGGCGGCTCTTAAATAGTTTGATGTATATGTATCCGTCTTCAGCATTTTATATTCTCTTGAGAAAGATGAGCAGAGAATTCGTTGAACGTCCTCCTCTGCACTACGGGTTTTAAGGACTTCAAGTATTGAATCCATATTTTCTTCTAAAACTTGGTCAGACTGTGTTTTCCAAATTGCATTGAATCCATTTTCTTGAAGTAATTTGTGTACTTGGGCGACCCAGTTGTTTTCTGTTCTTGCTGTTTTGAAATCCGAAAGTTCCTTTAGCCTGTCGAAGCATTTCCTGACATTTCTATTCTCATCCATACTTAAAATGCGCCTTAGGTATATCATAGTAAGTTTGAAGATATGTATTTTTGAGTTTAGCTTCCCTGTCTCTGCCCTAACCCAATACCTTGGCGTTGAGTTTGGTAGCCATAGTAGCCTTTTGAAAAAATATTGTTGAATTTTCTCGACCTCGTCCAGTAAGTTTAGACTCCAGATTGGAGAAGCATATTCGTAAATAGGGAGGACTATTGCTGTCAGAAGTTTCCCTATGCTGTCCCAGGATTCCATCGGTGCGGAGTTAATGGAGCAGATGAGGGCGTTTGATACAGACATTGCCTTTCTTCTAATGTGCCCTATGTGTTTCTTAAATGATCCAGACGGTTGGAAAGTGACACCAAGGTATGTGTATTCGTTTACAATTTGGATTTCGTCTCTGTTCAAAAACCACCTCAGGTTGCGTGGGATTCTCCCCCTAGGGGAAAATATGATAATGTTAGTTTTTAGGAGGTTGATTTCAAGACTGTTATCAGCACAGTATCTGCTTAGTACTTCAATTTTATTCTGAAGGCCCTTTTTCGTTTCCGCTGGAATACAAGTGTCGTCTGCAAAAAGTAAAAGGTCAATTTTTCTATTTCCTCCCATGCTTACAGGGCTAGAATTATTTAATTCCATGAATCTATCGAGATCACTAATATAAATTGAGAAGAGAAGTGGGCTGAGTATTTCTCCTTGGAGGACGCCCATGGTGACCGGAATTGAGCTTGTAAGCCCTTCCTTGCATCTGACTACGAAGCTTGCATTTTCGTATAAGGATCTGATTAAGTTAATGATCTTCCCTGGGATACCGATTTTGTCCATTTTCATCCATAAGATATCTTGCTTAATGGAATCAAAAGCCCTCTTAAAGTCAACAAATAGCACATACAGGCGTAAGTTCCTCGCTAGTCTTGACTGGATCATCGCATTTAGGCAGAATATCTGGTCGGGACACCCTCGAGTTTGTCTGAATCCCGCCTGGGATTCAGGTAGGATTTTCTTTGCTTCGCACCATGGGTATAACCTCTTGAGGATTATAGTGGTGAACAGTTTTGATAGGGTATTGATAAGAGCTATCCCTCTGTAGTTTCCTGGCAAGGTCTCGTCTCCTTTTTTGAAAATTGTGGTCATCTCAATTTCGGACCATTTTGCGGGAGTTGTCTCCGTATGCCAGATTTTATTGAAGAGTTTGAGCATTTCAAGTTTTGTGTTTTCATGACAATTCTTTAAGAGTTCATTTGTGACCTTATCTGTGCCAGGAGCCTTGTTGTTACTCAATTCCCTGATGGCGGATTGTAATTCCTCTAGTGAGATATCCCACTCTAGTGTTGGGTCTGAGTTTGTATAGTTCGGATAAGGACCATACATTTTTGCTGGCATATTTTCTGCGTAAAACGCGCGCCAGTCCTCTGATTTAAGAAGTTTTTGAGGTTTTCTCCCGTTTCGGAAAGAATTGAAAGTATTCCAAAATTGCGAAGTGTTTTTGCATTCTCTAAGTTTGATTTTGGTTTCCTCCCACTTTTCTCGTTTTTTTTGCTTGGTTAGGTTTAGATGCAACCTTTTGTATTCATAGTATGTGCCAATATTGAAGGGTGTTCCATTTTGTTTGACCATTCTTAGAAGTTTTTGCAGGAATTTTTTTGATTGCTTGCATTCCCCGTCGTACCAGATCTTCTTTTGCCATTTGCTATTCTTAATGGAAACTTGATATTTCATGTTGGAGGTCTCCGCAGATGATAGTAAACACTCTGTGATGTGTTCGTAGTGTTCGTTGACCTCAGGACCTTCAAAGTTTGATATAGAAGCTGTGTTGGTGTGGAACATTTCTGCCATTTCAGGTTTCCATCTTATAATGTATTTTTTGATGTCAATCTCATTTGTGATGGGATGACCCCAATTTAAATTAAGACTTCCTACAGCGTGGGCGGATTGGGGGAATCTTATGACAGAGAAGTTTTGTACATAGTTACAAAAGTTGTTGCTGACCCAGGTTAAATCAATCACGCTGTTTCCTTGAGGAGACATGTAAGTAAAGTCCGCAGGGGAGTCCGAGAGTGATCTTCCATTTAGGAGAGTGAGGTCAGCTTCTTCATTGAGTTTTACTAATCGTCTCCCTCTTTTGTTTATTTTTTCGTCTTTGGAAAAACGCATCGAATTCAATTGAGTTCCATATAAGTTATCTTGGTTCTTATTTAAGTCTCCCACCCTGGCATTAAAGTCTCCGCCAACAATTACATCTTGATACCTGGTGGTGAGATCAATGATGATGTCAGTATATCTAGTTACCAAATAGTCATATTGGGGACCTGGAGGGATATACACGGCAATAATAACTACACTTTTATGCTTATCCTTAAGGATTAGTTCAATTGAGATGAAACCAAATTCTTTGTATAAAATCTTAGGCTCTTCGAATTTACTCTTCTCGATGAGTACTAGCTGGCCTCCACTTGCTCGTCCTTTTTTATATGTTCTGCTGGCTCTAACATTATAAATTGTATAATTGTTTAGAAAGGCTTTTTGTAGTTTAAAATTATCATTGACTGACCACGTTTCGCTTAAACAAATTACATTAGCGGAGATAGAGTTAAGTTCTTCCGGAGTTAGGTCTTGAAAGTTTCTTAAACCGTCACAATTCCAGAAAGTGATGGAGAGGAGTTCGGGGCAGTTTTTTAGTGATGTTGTTATGAGCGAGGCGTCTCTTCAAGTTTTCTTTGGGCGTAGTCCAGGGATCGTAGTGACCTGGACTAGGTCATTGCCGTCAGATTCGAAGAAGGTCTCCTTTCCTCCCGGCGTTCTAACAATCAGGAACCTATTGGCGTAGATATGGGCCTTGTATGTAGGTTTTTTACCAATAATCTCTTTCTTTCGGGTGACGAGCTTGCTGATTACTTTCAACTGATGTGGATTAAGGTCATCATTAATCCATACATTTCGGTCTGGGAGATCCTTTCTTTTAATTCTGACCTTATTTGAATCTGCCAGGTCTGCGAATTTGCACTTGATGAGAGTTTTTTTCGGGGGTGTGTTTTCTTTGACCTTGGGAATAATAATCTCGCACGAGAAAGCCAAGTTTTCTGAGATCTTCAGCTTTTCTTTCAGAAAGGTGTTGACTATAGCCTTAGCTTGGTTTGGGTTGGATTTCTCTGAAATTTTCTCCAGCCCTGATATGATCAGGTTGTTTCTGCGTTCGGAGCTCTGATTATAGGATTTATCATTGTTAGAGGTAATGAGCTGCTTCTTTAGTTTTTCCACTTCTTCCTGAAGTGATTTGTTTTCTTCCTCAAGGAATTTAAGACGTTTGTTTGTGTTGTCCATGAAATCCTGTAGTTTGCGCTTTTCAGCCCTTTCATCTCTGCTGGATGAAGATGACAAGCCTGAGGAATGGCCCGACTGGCTGGACTGAGTTGAGTCTTTAGCTCCTCCCATGGCTGCTGGTCGTTGACTTGATTTGTGATTAAAATGACTGAATTTGTCAAGAGAAGTTTTCTTTCGTCTAGTGTTGGGTATTTGGACGCGGTCCTCGCATGTAATTTAAATGCAAACAGTGAAATGGTGATTATTGCGATAGTTTAGCTGTAATTAGCTTATGTTTTTGAGGGGTTAATGTGAGGAAATTTTTCCTAAAATTAAGTTTGAAGTAGTCGATCAAATTATACTAATTTGGCATGATGCCACTTACGTTTGGGCACCCCCTGGTCAGACTCTTGTGTTGGGTATGCCAATTCTACTATTACGGACTTAACCGTCTGTCTTGACCAGGGGCCAGCTATGGTTTTGCGGAGAATTTTTCTTCTTATCACTTATGTCACTGAATGTATTTTCCCGCAGCTAGATTTCGGTTAATGAATGCGTCGGCTGGGGTGTTAAAATTTCTTATGTTTTTCCTCCAGGGGGAACAAGTTATTGTCAGAATTCGGGTAAAACGGGGTTTTAAAAGTTTTAATGAGATTTAGACTCTTAAATTTAGAAAAAAATTGTTTTATTTTTGGGAGGGTTACGAAGTTACGTGTTTTTAAGTCTGGCGCCACGCAAGGATTGAATCCTCAAGTATGCAAGTTCATTTTATTTCTAATCAAAAACGCTTCTAGTTTTTCTACTCTTCAATGAAAATATACAATATCAAATACCGCTCTAGCTAGTCCAAATTACAAACTAAGCTGTCATACATTATTATACATAACGTACTATGTACTGCATTTAGAGAAATCTGGATATAAAGTACCCGAGTACGAGTACGGGAACGACATTGAGATACCCGCGTATGACTACAATTTTCGAGTATTTTTTCGGGTATGGGTACAATGCGGGTACAGGTACATGGTTTTAGATTACATTGAGGGTACGGGTATGAAAAATGTGTACCCGGATACTCGGGTATGGGTACGGGTATAGATACCAGATATTGCAATACCCGCACCTCGGGTACGGATACGGGTACGGGTATCGATTTTTTGTAGCCTTGCCGAGCACTGGTGGGACTCCGTCCATGCAGGATCCTGTCTCTCTGACTCAGCAGATACATTTGTCCATGAACGTCCCACATGCATGAAAGCAAAAGCGACCAAAAATCTTCTGCGGTAGACAATACAATTGGCTTGATCGGGAATTCAGAATTGCCTAGAAGCTCTCCTGACTTAAACCCTAGTGAACATTTCGGGGTCAACTTGAAATGCAACGTCGAGGAACTTCTGACTCAGAAAACCAACTAAGACCCCAGAATAAGTGATTTTCACGAAGTAATAATTCAGGTGCTAGAAGACACAAAAATTGACACTGAGAATCTCATATACAGCTGAAGGAGGCTAAACGTCTTGCTATGCTAATTAGGTATTCAAGTTTATTTGTTTTCAGCTTATAACTTCTAATTTATTATTGTTGAACGACTGCTATAAATATTTGTTTCCTATCCAGAATAAAATTTTGTGCAGAAAAAATATTTTCTATAATCGTGTAGCATGATTAGATCTTAGAGAACCCAGTGGCGCATATAGGTTATTGACAAGTAACTTTTGTACGGTATTCATATCTTTGGTATACGGGGAAAACAAATGACAAGCTTTATTAATTTGGGAGATTTTTTTTATTTATGTACCTACCGGAAATTCAGGGGGTAGAAGTACGCCATTAACCTGCTATATCTACGAATTTCCTATTTTGGAAACATGGGCACGACTTATGACAGAAATACTGAAATAACATTTTCCTGCGTGACTAGTGACTACCATTTCGGCCATCAATGGTGACCACACAAGTAATTACTGAATGTTCAGAGTTTATTGGCAGATAAGTAGCTTGAACTAACTGTACAAGAAACAAGATCACTTCCTGATCTACATAACGGAGCTTTTAAGGATATATAGCAAATGTTACTAAAATGCTAACTTAATTTATCCCTACTCTGCTTGCCGAGAAAAAATGGGTTTGCGAAGCAATGCCGGATAAAAAGAATCTGCTTCAGGGAATTCCTAAGTTAAATGACTTCTTGCATGTTGCTTAGTAATGCTTAGTTCCACCGCAACGTATTCACCTAATAACTGCACTCATGTCAGTAAAACTTAAATAGTTATAATTTAGATCACTCAATTCGGTACTATCACGACACGACTGCAGGAAACCCGGAGATTAATTAATTAAAGAATTAATTTAATTAAAGAATTAATTTAATTAAAGAATTAATTTAATTAGAGAATTAATTTAATTAAAGAATTAATTTAATTAGAGAATTAATTTAATTAAAGAATTAATTTAATTAAAGAATTAATTTAATTAAAGAATTAATTTAATTAGAGAATTAATTTAATTAAAGAAACTATGTACCTTAACCTATTGCTCACGGATGGTTTTAAAAGTCATATAATAATCACAGTATTATGTATAATATTTTGATGATTCTGGCTGAATTCGCTCCTGAGCAAATTTGCCAGCTAGGCAGTTTCGCGTAAAACGGTTGGTACTTGGTAACCCGTAAACCCAAATCAAATTTTGATTTTACTATTACACCGGTTTTCAAAATTTCGAGTGGGAAGTTTTGATCAAACTAAAAATCTTGACCTTTTTTTATGACAAACCATATTTTACTTAATACTATTTTACCACTTAGAAATCATCTGAAACCTGTCCCCCGTCAGGACAATCGTCTTATAATGGAGTTTTTAAATAATTTAAAAAATGCTTAAATTCATGTCGACTGGTGTTCAAAATTTCAAAACAGCATATTCCGGCAGCCACTGTGAACTTCAAAAAGCTGCAATAAAATTTGACTGGGGTGCTTTACCTCGGTCAATAATACCTCATGAAAATGGTTACTTCATTTCAACCACCATTTTCAAAACCCAGTCAACATTTCGGCGAAGTATTCAAAATCACCGATTTTCGGAACAAAATTTAAATATTTTTTCCTCCCAGAAGGAATCATCTGAAACTTGCACCCCTCCGCGGGACTAATCGTATTTTGCTGAAGATTTTAAATTCACTTAATAAAATTACATTCATTTCGACCAGCGTTTATCAAAAATTCCGGTTTTGGGGTAATTGAAGACTCGAAAAATGTTAATAATTTTATTTTGTGAACTTGTGCCTCGGTCAAGTATAGTTCATTGAAAGGTAATTTAGTTACTGCATCTCAACCGAAATCCTATTCCAAATTTTGGGGGGGGGGCATTCAAAAGTACAAATTTTCCGACAAAAGTTTCAACTTTTTCCCCCGGATTTATCTATGACCTGGGCCTGCCCTCCAGAGAATTTGTCCTGTGATAAAGTTTGTAAATACATTTAAACATTTCTAATTCGTGTCACTGGTGTTCAAAATATTCCGATGATCTCGGTCATTTCCGATGACAGAAGTCAACGAAAGAGAACTCTTGTCAAAACAACTGCAGGAGTTTAGGTTAGTTTGGTTAGACATTAATACCGTCACCATATACATCCCGAATGGCTCCTAATTGTGATATTAGCAAATTGACACTGCTTTCCAACCTACATTAACCTAACCAGAAGGTCCATAATGCCAGCTCAGGTTTTCTACTTGGCCAGATGTGCGAGCTATTTTTACTTTTTACCTGTAATAATTTTCTGTGAATGTTAACCCCTTCATTTGCCATCTGTGCTGGACTCAAATCGTGTTTCTCCACGATCCACGGATACTGTACAATTGGATGAGATATTTGTTTGTACAGAATTTTATTGTGAATATACCGGTTTTTTAAGCACAGAACTTAAAGAATGTACAGTGTATAAGCGATTTTCTAAATCAGCAATAAGTTTTAACCAAAGAAGAGACATGTCTCCGCATGCAGCGTCCGAACACACGATTGAAACGACAGGGCAATTATATGGTTTGTGAATGTTGTGCAATTTCGGTCAGAGGATGACATTGAGCATCTGTATCTCAGACGATTTTTTTGTTTATTTGTTGCGACGTCCCAAGCATCAAAATGATGGAATTTGGACCAGGAGCCTCGAAAAAATTCCCGAGAAAGAATTCGTCCGCAAGGTTAGAAAATGGATTAATGTGGATCCTTGAAATTGGAATCTTCCTCTATTTTTCCGTGAACGGAATTAATGAATTAATATGGGTGATTAAACCACAGGTACAATGATGTGATGATGATTCTTATTATGTCACCCTGAAGCAACATGTGACTCCATTCCTTAAGAATCCCAATAAAGGCATTGACCCCGATAAGTCACGTTTCTCCATGACCACTCCCCTTGCATGAAAATAAAAGCAACCATAACCCGTTGCTACAAACAGAATTGTCTTATTTGGGAATTTAGAATTGCCTGACAACCGCCTGACTGAAATCCGTTTGTGCACTTGGTTGTTAACTTGAAAACCAATGTTGAGGATCTTCTGATTCAGAAATTTTCTAACAACGACACCAGTACACGTGACTCACGTGAAGCGTTACTCCTAGTACCGGAAGACATGCAAACTGATACGGATGGTTTTGAGAAGCTTTGCATTGCAGTCCTATCCGCGAAGAACGGTTAACGTAAAAATGATGAAGGAGACGTGATGTCAGTAAATCTATTTTTATTTTGTTTGTTTGCTGGTCATAATTTTTGTAATTGTTGACTGGTTTGCAAATATATATGTAGCATGATTTGAACTTCAAAAATGGTCGCTTTTATGACGATTTATGACACCCCTGCCGGGTGTTAGCGCTGTGTAACTCCAAAGGGATTTGACTGACTATTGCAATCTTATCTTCTAAATCATGCAGGCTTTAAGCATGGAGTGCACGTTTAAATGAAATCGAAAAAGGGTTACTGAGTTGTCAAACAAACCAGGTAATTTAGGTTTGTTATTATCGTTAAAATTTGGGAACAAGAACAATGTTTGAGGAATTTAGTATCCGATGTTAAATCAAAGAAAACAGGATAATTTGTGATGTTGCCATTTTCTCATAAACGATCTGGCGTACATGTTAGACAAGATTATGCTCAAATTACTTTTTCTAATGTCAACTCTTTTTAAAAATGCAAAACTTGGCCTCACACTTTGAATCCGTGGTCAGAAGGTTTTATTTAGGGTTATAAAATAAAACGCTTAAGGACCCTAAAAAATTTACTATTACAATATTTTGACGCATATTCACGAACCCCGGAGCCTTCATTAGAGAATGGCAAAGTAAGAAATTCCTTCCTTCCGCATCTCCCTCGATTTCGCACCTCCGACCGAAGTTCTCGAAACCTTTCTTCATAAAAACGGTCATGCCAACAATTCTCAACCCCAAATAGTTTTTGAAAAATTTCCCAAGATATTTGGAAGCAACATTTTGTCCTTTCTAACATCCTTACAAAATTTCGAATTTTCCTCACATCTATTACCGCTGTGACCGTAATATTGAGCTAGGTCAATGATATTAATTTTACGAAATCTGAAAAAAAAGAAAATGGGGGAATCACATGCTTTGTAACAATGTTCCTGACATGGACCAGACGGGGCAACGTTTTGTTGCACCCTGCACATAACTTGAAAGATGTCGACATCATTTCGTTAACATGTAAGACAATACCGCAAATTCAGGCGCAACCTAATATGCCATTAATCGGCTATATCTAAGAATTTACTATTTTGCAAACATAGGCACGACTGACAGAAATACTAAAAAAAAATTTACTGCATGACTACCGTCTTGACATTCAACGGTGAATAGGCATATAGTTAATGAATGTTCAGAGTTTATTAGCAGGCAACTAAAAACAAGTACATGACTTCCTGATCTGTGTAAAGGAGCTTTTGAGAATACTTAGAAAATATTACTAAAATGCTAACTTAATTTATTCAGACTCTGCTTGCCGAACCGCGATGGCTTTGCGATGTAACAATGCCGGATAAAAAGAATCTGTTTCAGGGTATTCCTTGGTTAAATGACTCCTTGCATGTTGCTTAGTTCCACCATATTCAGCTAATAACTGCACTCGTTTCTGTAAAACCCAAATAATAATTAGATCACTCAAATCGGTACTATTATAACGACTTCAAAAAACCGGTGCACGTAATAATATATTACAAATTAAAGAAATGATATATCTCTCACGGATTGTTTTAAACAACAATCCATGAAAAATATTAGAAAAATATTTCAGAGTTAAGGCCTAGAGAGTTTACCTTTGGATGATTCCGTCTGAACTCGGTCTTGAGCAAATGATATTGCCAGCCAGGCAGTTTGGTGTAAAACGGTTGGTAAAGTCTGCGTCTAAGCGGAAGTCTTTCGTCAAACCCGGTCTATAAATATCAATCCTCGTTATTACCTCATCAGTATAAATTACACTATCTTCTATTATTATAATTATAATAGGTATAAATTTTGATTGAGCACCAAAGAGAAGTCCAGAATTTCTTCTGGTTTGACCTCCTCCTTAGTACGACAGACGTCTGGTATCCCCACAACTGTAGGAAACATTTCATTTTCTTCTCGTTGCTCTACTAAGTACAACATCTTTTTGTTGGCCAACTCATCATGAGTTTTCTAGGGAATAAAAAAACACGCAAATAGTAAAAGCAGTGCGAAAATAGAAAAGTATAATTTAATTTAAATATTCATCTGTCTAACTTGACTCAGCAGGCCGAGCATGAAGGCTTTGATTAGATGTTGCATATTCATTGACCCTTCAACTTTGGCGTATATGTCTTTGATACCAACAAGCTCACAAATAGTTTTTAACGCTCTATGACATACCAAACCATATCCTTCGTGCTTCTTGTATACGAATATTTTTGTTTGTCCAAACTGACTGAAGAAGTCATGCATAACTGAAAGTTGAACGAGAGCTAGTAAGTAGTTTCCATCCAAAACAGAAAACAGTGAAAATTAAGACATTTTAAGGTCTCACCTGTGTGTCCATTGTATCGTTGAATATATACCAGTTTTTGACCTGCACGATTCTTGGACCGCTTCATTGCAGACCGACCGTCGCCAGCTTTACCCAAGCCCACGCCCGCCAGACCATTTTTATTCCCAGTAATAGTACAACAACTAAATGTTCTTATTTTACCCAGATTACCATCTAGAGTAGTTACGGTTTTCATCTGCATAAATAAACTAATTGTAGCAACACATATTTACCGGTAAAAATTCAATTTCTAAAATACAAGTCATACAAACACTACTTGCCTCCATAACTCTAGTATCAAATCCTTCGAACGCATCTAAAATATAATAGTCCAAAATTAAAAGCACACTCGATAGTAAACTACACTTAAAAAAATCATGTACAGTGCCAAGAAACCTTACCTTGTCCAATGGGATCGGGTGGACCACAACTCCTTCCACCCATTCGGTAGCCCGACCAACCCCGTTCTAAAGGACTTAGTCTCAAAGGTTTGAACCTCCCCATGGTATCTCTCATCTTGATTAGCTTCGATTCCCGTTCCGGGTCCGGTGGTAGCTGCTGTTGGCGGATAACTTCTTTTCCACGAATTATCGGAGCGTTTAAACCAGGCCACTGAATGTTTGCTTTACCTACATAAAAAGAATACAATAACTTCAGCGCTCCTTTATATATTCCACCACCAGTAAATCAATTTACTGCCAAAAATCTCCCTCCCAATAGTCCTGCTTACCAACTCCAATAACTTGACCCCTGTTTAAATCCTTGGTCATTTTCTTATTTACTCCCATACCACGACCTCGTTTTTTCCCGGCATTGCTCACAGTAGTCACACCTTTCCAGAGTTGTTCAGCAGATACTAAAATTCAAAAAATATTATTTAACTGACATTCCAATGTACGAACACAAGCCCCAGTGTATTTCCGACGCCCAATACATTTAGGCCTCCAGCTCATCCAGCTGAGCATTATAAACCATAACAACCACTAATGACATCTTATCCAAAATATAGTTTACTTATTTCAAACATATTCTACAAATATATTTATTTACACAAACCACACATTTTTTACCTTTATTGAAAAAACTAGTGTTGGATCGTGTGAGGTTCGTTAAGACTGTATTAGCAGCTAATAATAAGATACCGTTGTTTTTGTTACTGCACTGCTCAATGTAAGGTCTTCTTGCAATACTCGAATTGGACAATTGAGCTAATTGTTGGAAATTGCTTCTTTCAAAATTGAATTTCAGATGCTGCAATACAGCTGTATTGCTTCGTAAACACCTCAACATTTTGAATAGTGTAATATTATAATTACACACTAAATCAAGAACGGTTAGTTAACCTCCTGGAAACGTTATACAGGTCAAGTTAATACCCGAGGAACGGATTAACGCATTTTGAGTGTTCTTGAAACCCTGCAACTCTTAATTTAAAATTCTTGCCGAGAAGTATTCCTTTAATTTAAATTCAACACAGTTCAATGTTAACTTTTGCTCTCTCAGTCCTCAGCCTCATCCTGCTTCTGATATTATTGCGTTCGGTTTAGTCCGGCACGAGTATGTACATGTACATACATAAACTAGTGGGGTCTCTTTCATATACGCCACAAAATTATTCCACGTGATGTAGTCACGGGCATATAACTGTGTCACGGCACGGGTATACAGTTCAACCGCACAAATTGTGAATGTATTCAGTAACTTACAATTAGCAGCGGCAAAACACATTATCTCTAACTAGTAAACTAGTAATCTCTAACTACACAGGGCTATAGGTATGGAAGTTATCCAGCAGTAATTAAATACTAGTAATTAAATGGCTTGAATTGGTAGAAAGTTTCCCCTGAACTATGACTGAGCATTTAACAATAATTATTAGCCCTATTATATTTTCCTTTTTTGTAAGTACTTAAGAAAAACCATTATTAGAAAATGTTTGCTTACTGCTTCTCTATACTTACGTTACTACTTTCTTCTACGTCTTGTTTTCAAATCACTGTCTCTATTAAGGAATAATTTTTGTGGAAGGAAAAAATTAAAATAAATGATTAAATGTACGAGACTAGTCCACCTGTGTGCTGTGGATAATGTATCGGGTTCTATTCTGTTACTGAAATTAAGAAATGTTGAGGAATTTTACGAATACGGTGTACTTCTGTCCTGGATACAATCGTAGGGGCGAAGTTCCTAATTGCTTCGTGTCCATGTTTATTTGTCCGACCTCACGATAACTGTCATGATAGTGACACCAGACATTTTCAACTTTTTGCAGAGACACGTTGCCTATAATGTGTCAAAATCCTACTGATTTAGAAGATGGGGTCATCCGTTTATCTTGAGGAAATTATAATAGGTCATGTTTAAAAACATGCCAACACATACATACGTATCGGGCAGAGGCGCTGTCCGAGGAAAGGTTCACGCACAAAGCTCGTCGTCGTTTTAATTGCCAGCCAGTAGGAGTCGCGCAAATATTACTTCACCCCCCCTTTGGAGACTGTGTTAGGTGTTAGTAGTAGTAAATAAGTAACAGGGATTTTTTGATTGATTGACCTTATTTGGTAGGGATTTAACGTCTTGTAGGGAAATTATTTTTGCCAGCAGGGATTTTGAAAATCATTGACCATTTTTTCAGCAGGGATTTTTGAAATCTTTGAGGACCTTCCTGTACTGCAGGGACGTTTGATTCAACAGGGAAATTCAGAAATGATCTTCTAGGGAGATTTACAAAATTCCGGCCCCTGGTTGGAACTTGGAAGGGTCTGGGTTGTTTGTAATTCGATGTTTTATCATTTTGATAATATAAATCGTTGAAACCTAACTTTTGGAGTGAACATATATCACATAAATACAGTTTTTTAAAGTTTGTATTGCACTTTGAAACAGTGTGATATTAGACAGTAAATACTAATACTATTACAGTTAATTCAGTTGCGTCAGTCAATAAATTTCAGCGTGCGAGAATTTGTATATTGGAGTGGCGTGTTTATTTTATTCTTCAAATTAATATTAAAATTTTGGTAGCCGAGTATGGTTGGGAAAATCAAATCATGATTTGCAAATAATTTTTAAATGCTAATTTTTAAATTTAGAAAACACTAAGTATGCAAAAATATTTGGAGAAATCTCAGATATCAACCGATAATTCCAGCTCCAATTCCACCACCGTAGAGACCAGCTCCTCCGAGAAGACCAGCTCCTCCAAGTCCAGCACCTCCAATTCCACCACCGTAGAGACCAGCTCCTCCAAGACCAGCTCCTCCGATACCAGCTCCTCCAAGAAGACTAGCTCCTCCAAGACCAGCACCTCCAAGTCCAGCTCCTCCGATAAGACCAGCACCTCCGATACCAGCTCCTCCGAGAAGACCAGCGCTTGCAATACCAGCACCTCCAAGACCTCCGTAACCAATTCCACCTAAACCGATTCCACTGCTAATGCCATAACCGAGTCCAGCTCCACCATAGCCAATTCCTCCCAAACCTCCTCCGTAACCGATTCCACCGAGACCAATGGATCCGCCAGCAGCGATGGAGGCGAAAGCCAAGACAGCAACCTGGAATCCAATCAAATAAATTCAAACAAAATTGAACACAAATAGTCAAAGGGAGAATCCATTCCCCGAAAAAATGAGTCTAGATTTGTGTAATTACAAGTTGAAAACTAACCAAAGATTTCATCATTTTGAAGTTGAGTACGTGAATTTGGAATTCAAAATTTTATGTAATGTTTAGGTCTCTCGAGACTGGAGATTGATATTGGGGAGATGACGTTGAAGAACTGGATACTTTCCAGATATTTCCATCAAGTTTATATATCAAGTAATTTTTAAGGGGGTTTCCTTCGAATCCGACTACGCAATGTATTCGAATCATTTTGGAACCACACCATTTTTAATTACCATCAGCTGATTACATACATGTACATCATTCAGGCAGTACTTCATAAACCCAACTGTCAACATCTGGTACTGGTACATGTTACCACGGGATTTATAATGAAAGTTATTAAAGGTAAAGCAAAGACATCAGTAACATCAGCTGAATTGATCTATCCAGTGTCAATAAAATACAATGCCGAGTTGCTTCTGTAATTATGAAATACAGTGAAGCAGAAAAGTAGAAAATCCGCAGTTAACAATCAGACGAGGTAAATTACGGTCGTTCTGGCACATGCTTGGAACCAAGTAAAATAAATGGTTTTTTCTGTCGCATTTCATTCAGTAAATCCTTGCAATTTTTTAATGCTGTTTTCGCGGTGTGTAAATACATGCTTATTGGGATGCTTAAAAACCTCAAGCTTGTAGTGAATGTGTGTGAGAGTTTGTGTAGAGGAGTCATTCCATGTAGAGTCATTAAACCTATTCCTCTGTATTGCACACGAGGCATGGAAGAGATGGAGGAGTCATAGTCCTTTTGATATGAGCACGTAAATAAACATCAGTTATATTGCCGTGTAAGACACTCAACTCTACCAGCAAAAACAAGTGATTCTTATTGTACAATAAAGTATTGATACCAAAATATAGATAAATATTTTTACATCTCCACTTCCACAGACCATCCTGGGAAGCTCCTGGACCTTCTCGTGCTTTGAGCTACAACGACTTTATTCCCGCAGCTTCTATATTATCTATAAAATTAATGTACAATAATATGTAGTATGTTCAAGAAAAGAATATTTATTCAAATTCATTATTATTATGCAGATTCTCAACGTAATCAGAATACTCACAATCAGCCAATGATGACTGACACAACTGGGAAGCAGTAGCAATGTCTTTTTCTTTAACAACGTATCAAGGTATTTTCTTCCCATATAGCAATGGGATTCAATTGAAACAGCACATGTTGTAGTACTCCCCTAGTAAGTTTCAGAACTCAAGTAACGTGAGCACATTTTTTGTTATTCCCTCATGGGGCCTCGAAAGTTTCAAAATTCAAAATAGTATTATAGGTAGGGGTCTTTCATGAAATGTCACATGCTAAATCTTACAAGGTTTTTTTGCAGTTTTAGGCCTTGATTTCAATTTTTGACATGAGACTAATATTGCTCAGAATTAAAAAGTACAGGTTTATAATAATCACACGGAATTTCTATTTCTAAAAGCCGAACAAGCCGTTCGAAAATCCCAACAAACGTCCTGCTAGACTGGGCCCAAATGGTCCTCTCCCATATGCCCTTTCCCATATGAACATTCCCAACAATGCAATATTGGCCCCTCCTCCCCATGTAGTTAAATATGCACTTATGATTACTATGTTCCTTATAAACTAAACAATTGTGACAAAATAAGAGGTAGAAATCAAACTATTTTGAAATAATTAAAAATTCTTTTATTCTCAAAATTGTAATGTAAAATTAAAACCATTAGAGTAAACCTACACACTACACTATAAGCTTCTCAAGCAAATACGGGAAGGGGGATGTGGTAGGATCTTGTCCTTTACTCCGCTAACCACCAAAAAAAATGGAAAAATTGAAATAAATTAAAATTGAATTAGAGTTTAATTAAGAATAAAAGTCAATCTGAAACACGAAATAGATTCGACATATGTCCCACACTTCAGTTGACCCTTAAAACTGGAATCAAGTGGACGTAACTATTGTGGAAAACAATATTTGTCAGTAATAATTAAATATTTAATTGGCAGAATTCAACAGATTTATAAAATTATCTATAATAAATTAATTTGAGAACTTTTACCCAAAATTAACCAGCAAGGAACTATCCCGCTCCAGCTTTGAAACCTGCAATATTTAAAAACTTACCTAAAGTTACTTTAAATTTTAATACCATTATAATTGTTATATCCGTCTTCAAAATAGGCTGACTGTGAGAAATTAAACTTAAACTTTACTTATAACGAATGAAAAGTTAATAAGTCAGCCGTTACATGTGCTATTTACGAATCCCGCTCAATGTATGTCAGAACTGACTGACTGGTATGTAATGCTCATGCGCAGGACAAAAAGCGCGAGTGAAGTTCCCATGGGAAATCCCGTATGGCCCCGGCCCCAATCGTATGGGTGAATAGACTAAAATCCCATGGACTAAGCCCCTCGGCACGTTCGTTTAGGAAATGTACTTGGGTTTCATATGGGGCCAATTTTCCCATAGGATTCCAAGCAAAATACTTGCGCGGGATACGCCAACGGAAATCCGGAAGCTAACCAGTATGCCCGAATTCAACAACTTCTCCAATTCTTTCAATAATGAAGCATGCATCGAAATCATATTGCTCTTTTGTAATTAACTTTTAACTGGTGTACTTTTTGAGTATTTCCTTGAAATGAATTACCTTGAAATTTACTTAGTTTTCTAATGATGAACTAATTGATATCGCTTGCTCAAAGCACCATAAGAAATACAATGTGTATCTCCTACTTTATGTAGGACTGGTTCTTACAGTACCAAATACTGGTGATTGCAGAATTTGTCCAACAATATTAATTGGAGTTAATTATAACATAATGGATATCAACAATGAGATTTAATCAAAAAATCCATACTCGTAATGAGATTTAATCATGAAATAATTTTAAATAATTTTTATTAAAATATGTAAGAATATTGTCTGTGATTGTGTGATTGCAATATATTTTCACTGTTGATCCTACTAAGGAATAGAGGGGGAACCAAATGTTTTCAGTCACCAAGTACAGTGTGACCATAATCCTTTTTTTAATCCTAAAATTTAGTGGATGCACGCACACACATTTCAATTAGACGGGAATTTTTAATTAATTTATAGTTTTATTAAGTTATAGGCCTATTTGATTGCTAAATACTTTTGGCTTCCCGGCCAACGTGTATAATTTGCGAGCTTCAAATTCTTCCAGGATTAGATTCACTGCGATGAGAGTCCATCCTTCGCTTAACCGTGGAGTCTCAGCTTACTTTTCCATATGAACCAATGTGTAGCTGTCTCAGTGCTGTGTTTGAAACGTTTAGTTGACCCTATTAAAGAAATTAATGCAAAGACCAGGAACATCTTGAACTTTTTCGGGATGATTGGGTTAGAGCCTGAAATGTAGGTTTGTTCTGCAGAATATTTTAAGGGGAAGAAATTTCATTTACAATTATTTCATTAAATATGACTCCGTTCGGAATCAAATTCGCACGTAAGTGCATAAACAATTGTTAAAACAATTTTTACCAAAATCAAATTTGCCAGAAGATTTTATTGTTTGAGGAGTCTTAAATTAATAGCTGTGGGTGCGGGAATAAGTTTTTTTAGGAATTTTTAGTCATTTAGGAATAGGAAAATTTACATGGTACAGTATAGGAATTTGTCTGAAAATTAATATTGCGCAGAATAGGAATTGATCCCAACATTTCGATTAAAATGCAAGATCAATGAAGTTTTCCCAAAGGGGGAATAATTAGGTTTATCGACGGTTATCACTAAAACTCAACCCTCTTAATGGATTGGGTTTGGTTTTTATAAAATCGGACGGTTACTTAAGAAATTATTAAGCAATATTGGAACTTTCTGATGTGGCAAGTCTAAAGAATTTATAATAGAAAACAAATTAATGAGGTTATGAGGTTGGCTCTACATCCCAAGGGGGTTGGCCGAAACATTTTATCAATTCCTAGGCATTTGGAAGAACGTTTTTGTTAATTTACATTCTAGTGGTCAAAAATGAAACTTCACAAATATGTATAGAGTATAGTTAGCGAAACCTTTTTTCAGTTCCTGATATTTTACCAATTTTTAATTAGTTATCGAATTTATTGCAATCTCCTTTAGGTACCTTTCAAAAATTGTGTTTGAATCAAACAGGTAAATTTAAAAATATTGAGTTACTAAATACATTTTTTGGTACTCATTTTCTGATTTCCCTACTTGATAAATGTCTTTCTAAATATTTTTGCTTTGTCTCTAATACTTTGCTCTCGGCTCCAGTGTTAGTAAATTGCTCAAGCATAGGGTTAAACGGGGCGCTATCTATAAGGGGATGTCGGATTTCTGTTCTGTATCGAAAATTATAGGAAAAGCAAAATTCGGTTTCAGTGGCAAAAATCATGATAATTTTTGTAGAGGTGCGTTCGTTACAGTCACATTGCACCATTTTCAGGGAACAAATTTATTCTACATTGAGAATTTTCAATACATTTTAACATGGGAATGCATTCGGGCGTTTTATATGACAGAACATTCAACTTTCTGAAATTTCATAAAATTTTCTCAAAAATTAGGGGTTTCCCGGTAGTTACGATTTTTTTTTCTCTTATGTGGATGTGGATGGCCAATGGTGTAGTTAAGTATAGTGGCTATTTATTACAACTGAATTCCTGAGTAGTTGCAAATTGTTTATTTTTCATTCCTGGATTTTTTTAAAAATTTTAGTTTTACAGGTTTGGCTGTTCCTGAGTAGTTGACGAAATGGTTTTGTCAGAATTGTATTAAAAAACTGAAATTTTAAAACGTTATTTGTATGTTTACTCAAAGATTAATGTAGAAAGAGATAATAAAGAAAAAATTGTCGCGCATTTGGAGAATATTTCACGGGCTTTCAAACGAGTAGAAAATGAGATCATTGCGTCCAATAATTTAGACACAGACTACAAAAGGGTGAAGCGGCATTTAACTAGCAAAATGTTTAAACCGAACAACCTAATAAAATCGGGTTGTGCAAAATTACATTAAAATATGATCTACAATTTGTGGTATTTTCAATGCCCTTGCATTTTTGTACAAGTTTTCCTTTGTTTCCTACCTTCGTCACTTGGGGACTTTTCCAAAATTATAATGCAGTTAGTTTAATTGTCAAATAGAGGGTGACGAGAAACGGATTACCCCTCCCCTCTCTCTATGAACTCAACCATGTTGGAGAAATATTTTTTGGAAACTGAATCTGTTTTATGGAAATCTATTTTAGTAATTGGCCGACTTTTTGCCTTAGTTTCTGGGGATTGTTTTGGTAATATTTCCCATTGGGCGAAATTATTTTGCCAATTTCTTTGAACATGCACACATTCATTTGGAAAATTTGGGAATTTGTTGAATAATAATTATATGTAATTGTTAGCATTGAGTAACTTTTTTTCCATTCTGGACATTTTCTCGGAATTGTTTATCAATTTCTCGAATTCTCACGTAATTCACTAAACTTCAACTTTTTCCCTTAATTATTAACTAGACCGCGAGACATTTTTGTTATTTCTGAGGTGTTGGAGAATGATTTTCAAGAAAAAAAATTATTAAATGCACAATTTTAAAAACAAAACAAATATTACGGTAAATGACTATAAATTCCTGGGAATTTGAATAAATTTATGTTTCAATTCTATTCGCCGGAATATTTTTGTCAATTCTCGTGTAATCGGGGAAATATTTTCTATTTTACATAATTATTTATCCTATCTTCGATAGGAAATGTGAAAGTTTGGTTGTTTAGCGATTGCATTTTTTGAATATATACTTCGGCGGATGGCTTCATTGCTAGTTTTATATATATAAGCTCTAAAGTAACCTCACGTAGCTCCAGGGAAGAGCATTAACTAAAACGTTTCACCGTTAGATTATTTCCGATAAAAAAGCTGGTCCGTTGTTTCACACATTCTGGTTAGGTTAGTTCAGTCTGGACAATCTGAGGTATTGTAATAAATTAATATTAATAGAAGAACGTCATGGGATCATTTGTTACTCAACATGACCAATAAACGAAACATTTGAACCTATTCGGAGGAACACGTGACCCAAATTACCTTGAATTACTGGAACAGATTTTACGTATGCTCAAATGTGTATAAGGAAATGCTTAGTTTAAATGCCAAGTGCCTTATTCTGAGCGCCCTGATTTCTAGGTTCGAAGCGAAGCTGAAATAATCTACATTGTACATTGCGAATGTCGGGGGGGGGGTCTGCTTGTCTGGTTGCTGTTCCGATGTTAGCTGCCGATCCAAATGCACCAGATCATTCAAATTGTTTGTAGGAGCAGATCAGGTAAAAAGTAAGAAGCTTTTATTTGGTAAATAATTAAATTTGGTCGCGTGCATTTTCAAAATTTAGTGGACACTCATTTCAATTAGACGTGGGAATTTTGAAATAATTTATAGTTTAATGTAAACCGCTCACTGGAACATTTACAATACTCGGTGGCGCTTCGCCCCTTAGTGACTTGACACTAGACGCACTTCAAACGAATGTCAATATTTACTTGTGCATTATTATTGTCACTTTTTTCGCAGTTTGTTCAATTGGGACCTTTGAGTTGGAAAATGTTTTAAAAATGAAGTTATTAATACACAGGCTATACACACTCCAAGCAGCTGAAAAACGCCTTCAGTGAAGCCTAAAGCAGGATATACCTCGAGAAATAATCACTGCGTCTTCTGGAACACTCAAGGGTATAGCATGAAAGTTACAGTTGCCATGCGTGAGTAGAACGCATGGACGCTTGAGAAGTGACCCAAAACTTTAAGTACCCTTTCACTTTTTCCACTCCGAGATACTTTAACAGCCGAGTCTCAGTTTACGTTTCCACGTGAGCCAATGTGTAGCTGTCGATCGTTCCTTTTAAAGGCAGTCTCCATGTTACGTTGGGAACGTTTGGTTTACCCTACCAAAGAAATGCAGATACCAGGAACAGGACTCATCTCAAGCTCTTGCACCCGAAGTCACCGCGCTGTTAATTGTAAGTCTTATTCGTTTCCATTTTTATTCCGCATTCTTGGTAAGACTAGGACTACGTGTTTCAGTCTAAATTGCTAAATTCGAAATTTTACCAAAGCAACGGAATGTCGTCAGCCAGGACCCGTCTCAAGTACTTGAATTCGAAGTCACCGGACAGCTAATTGTAAGTTTTATTTATTTCCATTAAATTTCCCTCCGAAGCAAAGCAGGTGCTAGAGGCTATCCTTTAAATTTTTCAGCAATCTATTAATATAAGTAAACTATATCGAAATTCAGCTAGGGTTATTTGATTTACAAATATTTTTGGTTTCCCATAATTCATCATTACTTAATTATTCATATTAATATCTAAAAATATTATTTAATATAAAGTCAACTATCTCTCTCACTTTCTACAAGGAAACCAAGATTTTACTTAAAATGAGATGCTGTGGTAGATAGAAAAACAAGAATAGCTTTACTCAGAAGTTAAGTTAATAAGGTGGTCCTTATGGTGAGAATGTACTGTATGTAATTGCATATGTCCATCCCTGCTGGTTATAATATAAAATTTGTAACCAGCGAAAAAAATGAATGACCACAAAATTAACTTTGTGCTGTTTACTAAATTAACTCAAAACTAACATTGTGCCATATAGGAATATATATGAAATTCAGATGGAGTTGTATAGTTCACGTGATAGTGGCATTGCGCAGTATATGTATTGATTAATATTGTTTTTTTTTTTAAATTAGACCGGTACTTCAGAAGATATTAAGCAATACTGGAATTTTCCCATTTTAAGCTGCTTATTTGTCAAGTCACTAAATTTTTAATTCGAAAATGTGACGCTCATTTGTAAAATATTTCACTGGCTTTCAAACAAAATGGAAAATGAGATCGTTGCGTCAAATGTTTTAGACAGACTTCAAAAGAGTGAAGCAACATTTAACGAGCAAAAGATTTAAACCGAACAACCTTGTAAATCGGACAATAACAAATTAAATTAGTAAATGATCTGTAATAATTATGGTCCTGTTAATGTCCTTGAAATATCATACAAGTTCCACATTTTATTGTATAAATATTTTACAATTTGAGCAAAAATGTAAAAACATTGAGAATTTTAGTTTCTCCTGAAAATGACGTTTCTCCATTTCCCTGAGTTCTGTATATCAAAGATCTTTGAACTACATGGATAGAAATTGTTTTTTAAATGTGGAAGAAAATTTTCTGTGAATCGAATATATTTTTACTTTTGATCTTTCTAAGGAATACCCGGGGAGCAAAATATTTTCAGGCACCTGGTACAGTACAAATCATTATTCGTTCCACCGTAGCACACGGATAGTGGAGTGTTTCACAAAATGTTTTACTTGTAACAGGGTTAGTTCCGGGTTTTGTATTCATTGACCTGGTCCATTATTAAGGTTGTTGTATTAAGGTTGTAAGAAAGGAATTTTGATTTTTTAAATTCATTTATTGACCTTCTCGTCCATTGCAAAAAATTAAACAAAACCGATTTTTCTTGGTTCCTGGGAAGTTGGTCATATTTTTACCTTCTAGTCGAAAAAAATGTCATGTCAAAAAACAGGTCAAAGTTTGGTAAACACATGTAGGAAGATCCGAATTTGATTTTGAGTTAAAAAATTGTTTTTGAGTTAAATAATGAAAGTTGAAAATAACAAGTTACTAAATACATTTTAGGAACTCATTTTCTGATATCCCGTCTTAAGAAATGCCTTCCCACATATTTTTGCTTCACCTCTAATACGTGACTCCAGTGTAAGTAAATTGCTTAAACATAGGGTTAAACGGGGCGACATCTATCACGAGATGTCGAATTGCTGTTCAGTATCGACAAATGTAGGAAAAGTAAAATTCGGTTTCAGTGGCAAAAATCTTGATAATTTTCGTTACAATCACATTGCAAGATTTTCCGTATGCATAATTATTCTACATTGAGAATTTTAAATGTATTTAATATGGGAATGCTTGCGGGCGTTATACATGACAAAACAATCAACTTTTTGAAATTTCGAAAAGGTTTTCAAAGATAAGGGATTTCCGGGTAGTTGCGAGTCTTTTATGCTTATTCAATTTTTTAGGTGCTTATTTACCTAACAGATTTTATGCCCATGGAATTTTGAAAATGTTTGCCAAATCTTAGGTAATTGTCTTGTTGTATATGTTTGTCAATTTCTATGTGAATGGCAATTGGTGTAGTCTGATAGTGGTCATTTAATACAACCTAATTCCTGAGCAGTCGGAAAAAATATTTTTTTATTGCAGGATTTTTCTCCAATTTTGAGGTTAATATTATCTAATTATTATTCCTGAAAAGTGTATTCAATGTTTTTTGAATTTATTTGCTCATTTCATCACACGTGATTTGTCGGTTGTCGTGGCTGATTGACTGGTGAACCCGAGCTGGTTATTTCACGGATTAAAATAATACTCTTGAGGCAGAGCTTTTACAATAAGTCAAACGGTACCTAAATTTAGTGTAATCTACGGAAGCGCTAGCAGCCTAGGGAAAGTAAATCCCAGGATTACAAGTTTTAAAACGAATTTACGGTCAAAATTTAAGCAACCTTTTTAACAAATTCGAAACAAAATTCGGGGCTCCCACATGCATGTATGTACAGTCACTGGCCATAATTTTGAATTACAACATCTCCGATGTACAAAAGCATGTATAAAAATTGTCCGGTAATAGCTATCCTAAAACTAAATTAAGGGTTTGTAACTCATACGTGTGCAAAGAGTTGGGACTATTTGTAACTGTCATAACTAAATAATTTGCAGTTGTACGAGTTGTCAAAGACAATTTTCCTGGGAAAATGTGTGACAAAATTTTGCATTATGCCTACTGCATTTTTTCGCAGTTTGTTTAATTGAGACGCTTGTTAGTTCGAAAATGTTTTTAAAATAAATAATTATTAATATACGGACTATACATACTCTCAATTTTTGAGAAATGATTTTAAATTATGTAGGCTGCGAATGATTTTAAAGATTTGATTGCGTAATTTTAATAACAAAACACATATTATGCTATTGAGTTTCAGTTCCTGGGAATTTGAACAAATTTATTTGTCGATTCCATTCGTCGGATTATTTTTGGCATTTTTTGTTGAGTCGGGGCAATATATGCTATTTTATATTGATGTATTATATTTTATGTATCCCACCAAAATTTATCTACGATACCAAATTAGGTATTTTCGTTGTTTAGAAATTAAATTTCTTTAAAATGAGCTCTAAATTAACCCCACAAGCCCAAAGGGATAGTAACTAAAAAGCTTTACATTCAAAGAAAATTTTACAAAATACGACAAAAAAGCTGGTCCGTTGTTTCGGACGTTCTGGTTAGGTTAGTTCAGTCTGGACATTCCGAGGTTTTGTAATAAACTCTGATGTATTAGTATTAATAGGAGATCATGTGATCATTTCTCACATGAATCTATTTCCAATGAAAACAAGCCTGCTGACTGAGGTGCTTTAATGTTAACACGAGGTTATGCCATCATTTGGCACTCATCATGCCTTCATGACCAATAATCGACCATGGAAACATTTCGAGCTATTCGGAGGAACAAGTGACGGGAACCGATTTCACGATGCTGAAATGTGGGCGAGGATATGGTAAGTTTAAATGACAAGTCCTGTCTTTGTAGGGTCAAAGTGAAACGAAGTTCCTTATTCTGAGCGTCCTTATTTCTAGGGGCGAAGCGAAGCTGAAATAATGTTTATTTCGAAGATAGGGGTGTCTCTGGCTGTTGTCCCGACGGTAGGTGCTGAACCAGGTAACTCAATTTTGTTGTAGGGGCAGATTAGCTAAAAAGTAAGAAGTCATTTTTGCTAATTAATTAAATTTGGTCACGTATAGGTGCACATCCGAATACTTATGTGTAGAAACACGAAAGGAAGCCTTTTCTGTCTTTGGTCACATTTGTCGTTAACAGTAAATTGTGTTTATGAGTCGGTAGATGCCTCATGAAGGCGCGCATGTGTAATTTAAATATATTGAAAACCTTTGTCAAAATGTAGGGGTGCTCACTCATTTAAATTAGATGTGGAAATTTTCAACTGATTTTTAGTGTTTACATTTTACTATAATAATTTCACTGGTCTATAAAAATACATATCTAATAACATAAGCATTTTAGTGTATTTAGGGGAACGTGTAGTTGTTAGTTTATGATGTTACATATTACATCCTGTGGCGCTTCGCCCCTTAGTGACTTGACATGTAGTGTTTATTAGAGACAGATTAGAGACAGGACCACTCCAAAGCTCTTGTAGAGCCCGAAATCACCTTGCAGCTAATTGTAAGTTTTTATTCGTTCTTCCAGTTGCGAACATTGAAGCCTCAAACCTCAGAATTCATTTTTCGATTCATTGATACCTTTTCTGAACCACTTGTGGGTAACAGAGTTGTGGCCGAAGGGTCGAATTGTCCTGCAAAATAAATATGTTATTGGATCAAATTCCGAAGGATGTGCGAATTTCCGAGCGCGTGTGTGGAAGTGTAAGGTATGAAAAATAATTGTTTCCATATAATTCTCAATTGACTAGCTCTGTTCCAATGTCTACAAAAATTAGTGAGAAGGCGATGCCTTGGTAGATTCACGAATCTGAAAAACATTAATTAGATTCCATTAAATTTCCATTTGAAGAAAGTTATAATTTCAATTTTGCAACAGTCTATTATATTTTTAGTTAACTATATCGAAATTCAGTTGGGTTCTTTGATTTGTTATTATTTTTGGCTTCCCGGTCAATGTGTGGCATTTGAGAGCTTAAAATTCGATCCGGATTAGATTTACTGGAATAAGAGCCTTTACTCAAGTATATTTTCACTATTCATTCGGTTAAAGGCTTAATTTAATTAATTTTAAAAATAAAACACATATTACGGTAAATGAGTGTCAATTCCCGGGATTTTGAACACATTTATTTGTGAATTTTACTCGCCGGTATAGTTTTGACAATAATTATTCTTGTTTAGTCGTGGAAATATTTCCTATTATTGTTGTTTAGCGATTAAATTTCTTTAAAATGAGCTCTAAACTAACCTCAAGTGGCCCCAAGGGATAGCAATTAAAAGATTTCACCGTCACATTAAGCTTATTTGCGATAAAAAAAAGCTGGTCGGTTGTTTCGGACGTTCTGGTTGGGTTAGTTCAGACTGGCCAATCCGAGGGCATGTAACCAACTGTGATGTGTAATTACCCACCAAGTGCGATCTTGTAATTAATTGTGGTGCATGAAGGTGAATCAAGGGCAATAAAAGTTCATAGGAATATTTGGAGCCTATTTGAGGAACATCTAACGCAAGTGAGTCATTTCAAGATATTACGTGTGCGAGGATGTGTAGGAGGAAATGGTTAGTTTAAATGATTAGAGCCTTTATTATTTAGAGCCCCATTTTTTAGGGGCGAGTTGAAACGAAGTCACTATTGTGATCGTTCGGGTGTTTGCGTGTCTGCTTGTCTGTCGTCATGGTAACCACTGAACGAATGTCACCAGACTATTCACATTACCCCCTCAGTCAGAAATTAAATTATTTTATAACAGATTTTGTCATCGGTTTGACCTTAAACACTCACTCGCCTGTAACTTACGACATATTGCGCACTGGGATATTTATGATTTTTTATTTTAGTCCTAGTCAGTAGTTACAGTATTTTTGAGAATGTGAATGTTTGACTGGAATTTTGTAATTTTAAATACCACTTGAAATATGCTACAATATTATTATTACGGTTTTCGCATCAAACATTTTCACCATTACTATTGAGAAAAAACTAAGGAACTAAACAAGTTTCCCCTCACAAAGCTTTTACCCACTCTTGCCCTAAATTCTCGTTTTTTTCCCGAGAACGGCAAACAATCGAAACACGAACAAAATCACAGCATTATCTACGACCCAGTGCTCGGAATGGGTACAGAAACCGTGTACCCGTACACATACCCGTACCCGAATATCGGGTACTACAAAATGCTGTACCTATACCCGTACCCATACCCGAGTACCCGGGTAAATTATTTCGGTACCCGTACCCGTACCTGAAAATACAATGTAGTACCTGTACCCAAAATTTACCTGTACCCGTAATGTACCCAAAACCTGTACCTGTACCCGAGTATCTATTGTATGTACCCGGGTGTTACTCGAGTACTGGAAGTTTGGCCGATTTAAAATCCCCGACGACATTATACTGCGTCAATTAATTAAATTTTAATTTGTCAATTTTTTGACCACCACGTACCCGGGATTTTGGGAATTTTCCCTAGGCGTTAAAGACATCCTATTTGAATTTTTTGAAAAATTATTTAAGGCATTTTGTGATTTTTTAATACACACTGACGAAATTCCAATCCTACTACCCCAAAATAATAACTTGCTGAATGAAATGAAATGTGTTCTCGCTAATTGGAATTGGGACGGATTCTTTAATACTAAACTCTCCATAACTTGCTTTTCAACTTGGAGAACAAGAAACAATTTTGTTTCCGGCTAATCGAACTCTGTGTATAGAAAATGTTATATGGAAAAATTGAGTTGATCATAATTTTTCCAAGTCAAATATTGCGGTTTCAGGAAAAATGTGGGAGGCAATATTGAATATTCATTTTATATTACAGCTTTATAAAACAAACATTCGTAAACTGTCTTTCACATATATGCCCGAGACGGCGATTTTCGAAAAATGATGGCAAAATAGGACTAAAATGCAACCCCATGGAAGTTTTGAACGCCAAGTTTAGATGTCTGTCAAGTTCTTTTAACATCAAAATTATCAAGATTAATCAAAGGGACTGAAATATAAATATTGCGTGCAAGGAATGATATTTTTCATTCTAAAATGTTATAAATATTCACCTCAATAAATACTCAAAGTGTCATAAATACCCAGAATTGAAAATGCTCAAATTGCCTGCATAAAATGCCTTGGCGTTTTCAAATGGGCAACCCTGGGTACTTGTAACGTTAAGAAATGGATCTGCTAATAAATGTAAATTTATTCCGATCTTATCTCGTAATACGTCTTCAAATAATTGTAATGTTACGCTCCCAATGAAGCTAATTAAATTGAATCCCAAGAACCTCCCTCTTGAAATTCTTCGTTGATGAGCTTCACTATTTAAGTCGATAAACAGATGATTTCTTTGACTCTACGCACTATTTCTTTATTAGATTCCTTGGATGAATTATTAGAAGCGTTAGATTGCAACTACCACGTAATCATAAATGAGACGAAGCCACTTGGCTCTGTCGCTAACGCAAGTATCTGTATACTACGAAATAAGCAACTCCACGGTTGGTAGGTCTTATTGTTAGCCATAGTAATCCATTCCATCAGGAACCCTTGAAGTACCCAAAAATACTCGGGTACAGCACCCACCGGTACAGGCATTTTACATAGTGATACCCGTACCCATTGGGTACTACCCGATTGCCACTGAGTGAGTACCCATACCCGTACCCGTACCTGTACCCACTTTATTGCCTAAAATCAAGAGTACCCGGGTAGTACCCGCGTACTTGCGAGTACGCAACTTCGGTACCCGGGTAGTACCCATACCTGTACCCCTACTCATTTACCCAGTATTACCCGTACCCAGTCCGAGCACTGCTACGGCCTTTACCTTATTTTGTCAAGTCATGGTTATTTCGAAAATCGTTTTGTCAATTCATGGTAGTTGTGGTCTACCGAGTATTTTCTTCAGTTAAGCCCTTTTAAGGGACCCCTTTTAAGAGTTAGTTTAATTATCAAATGGAGGGTGCCATGAAACGGGTTACCCCTCCATTCCCTCTATGACCTGCTATGAACTCAACTATGAGATGTTGGAGAAATGTTTTTTGTAATAAGTGTGGTAAATGTTGTGTTTATGATTGTCAATTGGTTCATACTTTGTCTTAATTACTGGGAATACTTTTGCTAATTCCGATAGGGCGAAATTATTTTTTCAGTTGATTTTAGTTTGTAAAAATTTATTTCAAAATTTCGGGGTATTTGGTGAATAATATTTGTAGTTGTACGATGAAGTACTATGCTAGTGTATGCCAAAAATCTCAAATTGGTTACTGACTTGAGTGCAGTGATAGAAAATGTAGCTGGGTGATGAGGTGAGATTGGTTGGGGAAACTGCAACACAAGTGTGGACAAATGCTCTACTATTCCATGAGAGAAAAATTAGAGAGATGTGAAGTGCACTGAGGGTGCTGGTCGAGTGATATTTTATTTTTACTTAAAATCTAATTCTACTGGAATAATGACCTAAAGTTCAAGTTAAAAATAGACTGAATGTTGGCTTGACCTTTTACCATAAAATATTAGTTTAGCACATAGTCAATTCTTAGGTAAAAAGGTAGCCTCATTATCAAGATAAAGATTAAGAAACAATTTGAATTGAGTTTAGAACATTCATACAACGCTCGGACCAAGGTAATGCAATCACTCATTAACATACACAAGCAACTACTTGCAACACAAACATTCACAGTTTTACACTACTGACATTTACATAAAGACATCTTCTCTCCTGTTCGGTCAGCACCGAACATCTTGCCCACCTGTAAATGAACATTTACAAAAAAGCTGTTCTCATTCACTACCACTTTCTCCGGGGGGACGATCCAATGGAAGTAAGCATAATTTAGTAATAGGTCTCTTCAGGCTCCCATCAGCCATACGAATCGTTGCTACCCGTACCAATCCGTCGCCACCAGGATGAACCTCTATAATCCTCCCCATCTTCCACTGCAACGGCGTCCGCATTTCTTCTTTGACTAACACCAAGTCTCCAATCTGCATGTTAGCCTCTGCTGTTGCCCATTTGGGTCGATGCTGGAGCCGGGTCAAGTATTCTGAAGCCCATCGTTTCCAAAAATGCTGTGTGATGCGCTGGGACAATTGCCACCGTGACAACCTATTCAGAGGGATGTGAGAATAATCAGGTTCCGGGATGGCAGTAAGTACATCTCCAATGAGGAAATGGGAAGGAGTGAGTGCCTCCAAATCTGTCGGGTTGGATGACATTGGGCACAGCGGCCGGCTGTTTAGACAGGCCTCCACCTGATGAAGGACTGTGGACATTTCTTCGTAATCAAGTGTGGTCTCACCAACAACTCGCTTCAGATGGTGCTTGACTGACCGGACTCCTGCTTCCCAAAAGCCCCGAAGTGGGGAGCACTGGGAGGATTAAACTGCCAACGGATACCTTCCTCAACTAAATGCTTCTGAACTGCAGCTCCGGACGTCAGAGCCATCACCACCTTCTCAAATTCTTTCAGCTCGCGGTCCGCTCCCACGAAGTTAGTTCCGTTGTCGGACCTAATGGACTGGGGCTTTCCTCGACGTGAAACAAAACGCTTTTAAACAAGCAATGAATGCTGTACTAGTAAGTTCACTCACCAACTCCAAATGCAATGCCCGTGTGGCAAAGCACACGAACAGAGCCAGGTACACCACAATGTAAAAATGGCCGCGACGGATTGACTCGATTCTTAGGAAGGTTGCCCATCATTTGTTTGCCCACCGTGGCTCTAAGCCTCACACATATGATGCAACGACCGATGACATGACGAACTGCATCACGACTGTTGATGACCCAAAATCTGCGGTGAAGCGAAGCTACAACAGCTTGAGGTCCCGCGGTGGTAGTCGGTGGTGTTCTTCTCGGATGACCAAGGTAGTTAGATGATGAGCTCTAGGGAGGACCATGGGGTGCCTCTGGTCTCCTGCTAAATTGGCTCTTTGAATCCTCCCCCCGACCCGCAACACTCCATAATCATCAAGAAAAGGATTGAGAGAAAGCAACTTACTACTGTGAGACAGTCTCCTGCCTTTAGCGATCGACGTGATTTCGTCTACCCAAACTTGCTGCTGGACCATTTTGATGCAGAGACGGAGTGCATGTTGTTGTTCCTCAATCCGAATGAATCCTACTTGAATTTGCCCTTGTGGGTCCAATCCTTTCTTCAATCGACTTCGAATTTGAGAATTATTCTTGAATCGTATGAATGTAGGATATTACACGTGTTAAGCCTTGAAGTGACGAGAAGCGGGATACGAGAGAATTGTCTGTGTTAACGTGCATAACCTTAGATGTTGCCTTCTCCTCTTCCAACGCTCGCTCTGGGATGTCGATGACAGTGTCGCTGACAGGAGGTAACTCTCGTTTGAGAAACGATGGCCCATGCCACCACATATTCAACGCTGCGAGTTCTCCAGGACTCACACCTCGAGAAGCGCAGTCAGCAGGGTTGAGTTCACTTGGGACGTGATGCCACTGAATGGGAATCTCTGCCTCTTGAATCACAGCGACTCTGTTTCCGACAAACGTAGACCACCTTCTGGGGTGTGATGCCAGCCAAGCTAAAACGATCTTGGAATCACTCCAAGCGTGCCAAGCTGTGAACCTTAAGCCAATGGTTGCACTTACTGTTGACATGAGATTTGACAGGAGGACGGCAGCACACAACTCCAAACGCGGTATTGACTTCTGGCTCACAGGAGCGATTTTCATCTTGGAAGTAGCCAGGTCGATTTGAGCCTCTCCATTGGTCATGATCGCACGAATATAGACGCACGCTGCATAAGCTTTCTCCGAAGCGTCGCTAAATCCAAGGAGCTGATGAGATACTGCTGTAGGATGGGACAGGCACCGAGGGATGTACAGATGCTGGACATTGGGTAAAGCCTGTCGGAAGGAATTCCAGTCTTCTTGAATAGGAGCAGGGAGCTCAGTGTCCCAATCGAATCGTCCTTGCCAGCACCTTCTAATGAGATCCTTTGGTAGAACCATGATGGGAGCAAGCCATCCCAGTGGGTCATAGAGGCTGGCAACATCTGAAGCTAGTGTACGCTTGGTGATGACCGGGTGGGCCTTTGGAAGACAAACTACATACTTGAAGCTGTCAAAGCCGAGGTGCCATTTTAATCCAAGGGTCCCAACTGTATCTTCTTTATCCAAGTTGATGAGGTGTTGGTTCCCGCGGAGATGCTGAGGAACAGTCGAGAGCAACTCCTTCGACGGAGAGAACCATTCCCTTAGATTGAAGTTCCCACGGGACAACATAGCTGGCAACTCTTCTACCATCTTCTTGGCTGTTTCAACATCATGTGCCCCTGACATCAAATTATCAACATAAAAGTCCCTCATAACAACGTTGTACGCATTCGGATACCTGGACCTTTCATCTTCAGCACATTGTCGGAGACATCTAATGGCGAGAAACGGGGCAGGTTTCATACCAAACGTTACCACTGTTAACCAATACTCCTTCAAGGGATGGAACGGCTCTTCTCTCCACAGGATGCGTTGGAAATTCCAATGGTCGCGTGAAATGCCGATCATCCTATACATTTTCTCAATATCAGCAATAAACGGAACAATGTGTGATCGAAAACGAAGGAGATGAGAAAAGAGAGGATCTTGGATTGTAGGACCATTCATCATGCCATCATTGAGGGATTGGCCAGTTGTGGACTTGCTGGAGGCGTCAAAGACAACCCTGCATTTGGTAGTTGTGCTTGTCCATTTAAATACCGCATGATGAGGAAGGTAAAAGCATTTCCCTTGTTGGCACAAGATGTCATCCTCTGGTATCTGGACCATGTGACCCAGAGCTTCATACTCACGCATAAATTGGACATACAACTTTTTGTGCAGTGGATTTCGTTGTAAGCGTCCTTCTTGTTGAAGGAATCGAATCATAGCCCTCCCTCTGGACCCACCAAGGCGTTGACGGTCCTGTTTAAACGGAAGCTCCACAATGTACTTGCCAGAACTGTCTCGTTGGTGAGTGTGAGTAAAGTGATCCTCACATTGACTCTCTTCTTCCGTGAGATGCGACTTAGATGGAACTTCTTCCATTCTCCAGAATCGTTCAAGTTTAGCGTCAAGTGAATCTTGAATCACAAGGCTGGAAACTGCAGATGATGTGGGCAAGGTAGATGTAGATCCAAGCAAGGTCCACCCAAACACGGTATTATAAGCTGCCGGAGTACCAGTTGGTCCCTTATGGATGCCTTCTAAATTAAACTCATTTAATACATTAGCTCCAAAGAGAATGTGAATCGGACCAGGGGTTCCAAATTCAGGATCCGCAAGCTTCAGATTAGAAATGTGAGGCCAGGTGGTTCGAGGTAACGGAAAGGAAGGGGTGTCCCCAGTAATCTTGGAAATAATTAGTGCTTCTACAGATGATTCGAACCTTGACAATGTAAAGGAACTTACTCGAAGGACGACCTTTCCTCGGCATGTTGTGTTGATAGAGCCACAAACTCCCGCTACGTCGACTCTTGCTCGAACCCGCGAGAGCCCCAGGTTCTGCACGCACGCTTCTGTGATGAAGGACCTTTGGGACGCATTGTCAAGAAGAACGCGGCAAGGTTGTTGCCCACCATGGGCATTTCCTATCTTCACCAGAGCTGTAGCTAAAAGGATGTTATCATTATTGTTGTCTGTACAAGTCAAAGACGGAACTGCCACACTCGTTGGAGTTGACGGTTTTTCTTCAGATCTCTCAGTGTGAACTGTGGTATGGTGGCGTTTTTTACAACGCTGACACCTGCTCTTTGATGCACAGGATGCAGCTGAATGCCCTCTCTTCAGACAGTTGTAACAAAGACTGTTATTTTTGATAATCTTGACACGGGACTCGACGGACTGTGAGCTGTACTTGTTACAGCGGGCAATGTAGTGGTCTTCTCCACAGAGAATGCACGTACTGGAGGTCTGGCTGACATACGTTGAAGTTGTGGGACGCTTGATACTCTTACTTCCCGACTTGTCCTTGCAATCTTCTATAGTGGTAAGGGCTCTGGCCCTTTGTTCCAGAAAGTCCATCAGCTCTTTCAACGTCGGGGGGTTTGTAGTTGTGAGAGAAAGTTCCCACTGCTTCCTGGTTTCCCCATCCAGTTTTTGCAGAAGGACCACGACAAGGACCTTATCTTCACACACGGGGTGATTTAAGACCTTCAAACTACTAACACATTCATTTGTGACATCAACAAGATTACGTAGGGCAACAGGTGACTCGACCAGAAGGTTGGGCTGGGAGATAAGCTTTATAATGACTGAGTGCACAATCTCTCTTATATTATGATAGCGAATTTTCACTCGCTCCCATGCGGACTCATAATTTGTGTCAGTAATTATACTTGCCTGAATAATACGAGCAGCGTCACCTTTAAGGGCAGTTTTCAAGTACTGTAGCTTTTGTGACCCTGTGAGACTCCCGTTATTGTGGACGGAGACGGTGTAGAGGTCATGGAACGCTAACCACTCTTCTGGTTTTCCGATAAAATCCGGAAGAGAAAGCTTCGGAAGTTTCACTTCCTGAACAGGGGTGGATGCACATGCAGTGTCCAGTTTGATTGTGAGTTTCTCTTGGAGATCCTCAAATTTCTTCTCGACTTCCTCATAATCGGCTTGGATAAAGTCGAGTTCATCTTCACGGGCGCACTGATTCATTTCAGACAGGACCCTGGTAGCTTCTTTAAATAACTCGTTTGTTTTCGTCAGTAACAGCTTAATCTTTTGGACGGTGTTTTCAGCGACTGCTGCCTTTGCCATGAGAGTAGATAAACTGTTCTTGTACGTCGTACGCCGACGACAGAGCTTTTCGTATTCTGAGATGGAAGGCATTTTCACTAAAGTTGCGGAGTAAAGATCCGGCTCGAAGGACCAAAAATGTACGATGAAGTACTATGCTAGTGTATGCCAAAAATCTCAAATTGGTTACTGACTTGAGTGCAGTGATAGAAAATGTAGCTGGGTGATGAGGTGAGATTGGTTGGGGAAACTGCAACACAAGTGTGGACAAATGCTCTACTTTTCCATGAGAGAAAAATTAGAGAGATGTGAAGTGCACTGAGGGTGCTGGTCGAGTGATATTTTATTTTTACTCAAAATCTAATTCTACTGGAATAATGACCTAAAGTTCAAGTTAAAAATAGACTGAATGTTGGCTTGACCTTTTACCATAAAATATTAGTTTAGCACATAGTCAATTCTTAGGTAAAAAGGTAGCCTCATTATCAAGATAAAGATTAAGAAACAATTTGAATTGAGTTTAGAACATTCATACAACGCTCGGACCAAGGTAATGCAATCACTCATTAACATACACAAGCAACTACTTGCAACACAAACATTCACAGTTTTACACAACTGACATTTACATAAAGACATCTTCTCTCCTGTTCGGTCAGCACCGAACAGTAGTCGTTGATTTTTTTTATATTTTAACATGTGGTCAACGGTTGTAGTCGTTGATATTTCTTAACTTTTTTTCAATTCCGGGCATTTCTCGGAATTATTTTTCAATTTCTCCGTAATGCCCAAGACAATTTCTAATTTTCAATTAATTCACCAAACTTCAACTTTTTTCGTTATTATTATGTAGCCTGCGAAACCTTTTTGCCATTTTGGGTCATTTGGAGAAATTATTTTAAATTATTTAGGCTGCGAATGATTTTAAAGAATTAAATTCACAATTTTAAAAACAATACACATATTCTGCCACATGAGTGTCAATTCCTGGGAATTTGAATAAATTTATTTGTCAATTATATTGAAAGAGTAGGTTATGGTCATACCATGAAATCCTAACTCCTGGATTATTTACTTATGTAATTGTCAAGAAATGGTAAATAATTGGAAATCGTGCTGATGGAAGGAATGATTATGAATAAACGATTGAGTGTGATTTTACATTAATCCGAAGACTAATTGCTTTTATTTATAATTGAAACCAAAAGGAAAAGGAAATGAAGATTAACAACTAAAAATAGGTGTTACTGGAATGACTCTCAGTTATTCACTGAAGAGTCTGGAAGAATCTTAAACTTAACAAGTGGCTACTTGAGCCTATTTTTACAATCTTAAGTCTAGACGTTACATCATAGCGGATGTAACGGGACGTTGACACTCGTCGGCTTTAGCCGATGGGAAGTGCTTACTTTGCACCTTTACAATAAGTGTTGAAGTAACTTTGAACTGACTTAACCTAAGGTTGTGTATTTCACAACTTAATTAATTATTCATGTGAGACTTAACTAATTTATGTAATTTCTATATACATACCTAACATCCCGGTCGGTCGGGGAAAATTTTGTCCCCAAAATTTAATAATTTGTATCTAAAATTCATATTGTGTTAGTACAATTGGTATGTATGTTGGAACAAAAGATAGGTAGAATAAAGAAGAGATAGTTCAAAAAAAAATTATTTTTGTGTTTTTCTTTACAAGCTAGTACACATACTGTAATCATTTAAGGCGAAGGTGATAACAGGTGTAAAATCAATATTGTATTAGTACATCCTATCGTTATAAAATCAAAGTGAGCTTAAAACTAGGCTGGAGTCCGGGCAGACAGCTGGTTGGATAAATTGTTGAGGGCCACAATGGGTGGGTACGGGTCATTGTTGTGTGGGCGGGGATTATTAATGAAGTAGGCGCTGGGTAGGGCATGAGAGATTCGGGAGTTCTGACGGTTTCTTTGACGATACCGGTAATAACAATATAAACCATATATAATTAAACCAAAACCAATAATGGTTGAAAGAGCAGTACTTGACAATGTAAAAATACGGAGGAGAACTTGGGAATCGCCCTCGCCAACGCCGATTTCCATCTTTGGAACCGGAAGAACGGGAAGAATGGGTTCCGGTGCCGTTTGCTTAGCATGTACAGGCGGAGAGAGGGTAGTAGAGAGTGTAACTGTCTGGCCGGGCTCATCCTTTTTATTCTGTAAGGAGAGAAAAGAATTATGAATAGATTTCCATTCCTCTAACATTTGAGTTATGTTAGCATCATAATTATTAACATCTTTGAATGGCTTAAAAGTATCATCTTTATAATCGTCAATCGTAAGTGGTGAATTTATCAAGAGTCGTTTTTCGAGTGGGGAAGGAGTGAGCGGAGGAGGAGGAAGGGTTTCCAGTTCAGGTTTAGGAATTTCTGGGAAGGTGTTGGAGCGAGAGGGAATAAAATCCAAGATTTTACTTATAATTGGTGGGGCAACCATAAGAGCAGCTCCAGCAGCCATAACTATGACTGCATTATTTTTCTTGGCAGGGGCAGCCTGCATGGGAAGATCAAAATTTTTGTTACCGTTTTGAGTCATGGAAGGTAATGATTGGATACTGACTGACCGTTGTAGGGGTACCATCTTATGCATTGAATTGGTCCGGGCCATGTTGAGTTTGGTTCCGGCACCGGTGATCTTGGATAGATTGGGGAGGCTTCCCCAAATGCCTAGTGGAGCACTTTCACAGGCGAAGATAAAAAGAAAAATCATAATTATTAAGGTTGAAAAGTTGACGGGGCTTCCACGAATTCCCCTTGTTCGTTGAGAACGAGTTCCGGGTAGATTCGGTGAGGTTGATGGAGAGGAGTGAGTTGTATGGTTTCCATTATCGGTTGGGGTCTGAGGTCGATCACCGTCCCAGTCGTCGGAGTCCATTGCTGCGGCGGCTTGACATGCGTCGTACCAGTCATCATATGAGTGGGCCGGGCGTCAGAGTTGGGAGAGGGCGAGTTTGGCAAACTGTCGTCATCACTTCCGGTGAAGTCACTTTCGGAAGTGAAGGTATATGTACAGGGCCTTGTTGAGGCGGCTGGGCGAGAGGGTTTTGAATGGGGTCCGGTGGAGCAGTTGTCAGGAGTTGTTGAGGCAATGTCAGAGTTGGGCCTTGACGTGGCCCGTGTTTCTTGACCCAATTGGATCGACGGGTTTGGATTGCACAAGTGTTGGCTGATTCCAACCATGCCCGAGAGATTTGTTCGAACCGAATTTGCGGATCGATGGAAATAACGGGCGTCGCTGAGACGTAATTCGGTGGGGCGTCGCGTAGTTGTAGGAGAAATTCGTTCCACATCTGAGATTGTTTCACTGTGGCTTGGAAGTATGTTGCGCTCAACTGGTCCAGAAGAGAGGGAATTTGGTCTGGTAATACAATTCCGACAGCAACATGGCGGAAGGTCCTCTTGAGAATACGAATTGAGGAGTCGTAACAATGTAGTTTGTTCCCAGACGCGTCGGCAAATTGATATGGAAATATCTGAACTGTGCAGATTGATACCGGGCAACAGATGAGTGTGTCCGGGGTGCCGGGGAGATAAACTTTGATCAATTCCGTCCATGGGTTGTCGGAGAGGCGGATAGCAGGATTGATACCCAGAGTTGTCGGGTATTGGACAATGCCTGGCACATAAGGGTACACAGGCGGGGACTGGGGATTGTTGCTGGTCATTGTGGTCAGACATGGGAAAATGTAACTTTCTTTGTTTTATTTCGTAAACGTGTGGAACGTCGAAGTGTATGATTGCTATCAACTGGTTGGGGTGATTTGAGAATTGATTTTAACTTTGTGGAGTGATAACCAAAAGTTTGAGGCGAGAAGTTTGGAGGAGGAGAAGTTAAACGCTTAACTGGACTGTCTTCAGAAGAAGTGGACGGTTGTAGTTTCATTTTGCGTGAAGGACGTGTGGAAGGTTTACGGATGGGAGAAGGGAGAGAGGAATCGGAGTTTGGGGTGTCGGAGGGAAATTGTGTCAACCAAGCGTCAAATTCGTGCTGGTCTTCCGTAGTATATACATACTCGGGATGAATAATGCCATCCCCCAAATCAATTTTTATGAGCTTGAGTTGGGAGAGGTGACACTTAATACTAGGTCTAAGCTTAGTAGAGGGAAAGGTTAAAACTAAGTCAGCATTATTGTTCTTATCAATATAAGTTATGGTATAAGGTCCAACCCAACGACAAAGAAGTTTGTCAGACAAACCAATTTTTCGCTGAGGGAGATAAAATCGAACGTGGGAACCAACTTTAAACTCTAAGGGTTGATACATAGCATCAAATCGTTCTTTGGCTTGTAATTGAGCCTTTTTAATTAACTGGGATATTCTTTGGTGCATAATTTTGACCTGAGAAGCGCTGAGCTGAGTCATTTGTAAAAGTGTATTTGGAATGGAGTTGAGTAGAGGGGCTGGAGGAGCTCTACCGAAAAATGCTTGAAAAGGGGAAAGTTTTGTAACTGAATGCTCGGAAGTATTATATGCAGTAATCACATACGGTACAAAAATGTCCCAATCTAACTGATTGTCCGAAACAAATTTGCTGAGCATAATTGCGAGAGTTTGATTTAATCTCTCTACAATTCCGTGAGAACGGGGGTGAAAGGGCATACTTACATTATGTGTAATATTAAACCGTTTTAATAATTCTTGTAGAGTTGCAGATTTAAACTCCGCAGCTCCGTCAGAAATTAATATAGACATGCCTGGAAATGTTAAAATAAAAGATTCCAAATGCATGGCTATATGAGCAGCTTCTCTGTTGGGAAGGAGGGAAGTATGTACCCATTTGGTAAATAAGTCGGTAAGGACGAGTACATATTTATTGCCTCTCGGAGTTTCACGAAAGGGGCCTAATAAATCCATAGCATATGTGCTTGCTGGAATTTTTATGGGAATGTTTTTCAGACTGTCCATGCGTAATTTGGTAAGGTGCTGGCGACTTTGGCACTCTGGGCAATGAGTGCAGTGCTTGAATGTGTCTGAGGTAATTGATCTCCACCAATAAAATGGACGGAGACGTGCCAAAGTCCTTTGAAAATTTAAATGACCACCAAGGGGATGATTGTGAGCATTTTGTAACACGATGGGAACCATAGCTTTAGGGATGACTAAAAGTTTAGGGTTGCGGGGATTAAATTGAATAAAATAAATACCATCATCATTGGGAATTAACTTTGAGCGCTTTTTCTGCAATAATTTATTTAAAGTATGATCAATGGCTTGAGCATGCTTTAAATCAGCAGGATTAATGAGAGGTATCGATGGGAGTGGAGTGGGTTTGGATGGTGTAGATTGGGCTGAAAGACCTGGAATTGTAAGATCATCCTCCGTGTCTTTTGTAGTGGAAAGAGCGTAGGGGCATCGAGAGACACCATCTACGTTCCTATGGAGGGTACCTTTCTTATACCTAATGACATAGCGAAATTGTTCTAAAATCACAGCCATACGAGTGAGTCTGGCGGTGGGGTTACGTTGGCATTTTAAATAACATAAAGCATGATGGTCAGTAACAATTATGAAAGGTTTGAGATATAAAAATTCTCGAAGCTTTCGTGTGGCAAATACCACAGCTAAACATTCTTTTTCGGTAACACCCCAATTTTTCTCAGCTGGAGTCAAAGCTCTGGAAATAAAATAAATTGGGTGTTCACCATCCTCAAATTGTTGATGTAAAATACCAGCTATGGCTAAATTACTGGCGTCCGTGTATAAAATGCACGGGAGTGTAGGGTCATAATGTCTAAGTACCGGAGCTGTGCATAGCGCATTTTTGAGAGTCAAAAATGCCTTATCACAGTCCGGGCTCCAATGATATAGTGAATGTTTCTTTAATAATCCTTGGAGAGGAGCAGCTATTTGAGCAAAGTTCCAAATAAATCTGCGATAATAGCCTATAGTGCCTAAAACTTTTCGTAGAGTTTCTAAATTATTAGGTTTGGGCTGTTCCATAATTGCAGCTACTTTTGCTGATTCAGTAGATAGACCTTTTTGGGACAAAAAGAATCCAAACACTACATGTTCTTGCATACCAAAGAAACACTTTTTGGGATTCATGCGAAAATTAACTTTAGCTAAGCGTTGAAATACAAGTTCGATGGCGATCAGGTGAGAGGGAAAGTCTTTACTATAGGGTATAATGTCATCAATATAAGATACAGCGTGTGTGTATCTTAAAGTACCGAGAGTACGAGCAGCTAGCCTTTGAAAGTAGGCGGGGGCATTTTTCAGACCAAAACATACACGTAGGTACATATATAGTCCGAATTCAGTGACAATAGCAGTTAAATGCTGATCATCCGGGTGGATGAGGGCTTGGTAATAACCGCTAAATAAATCTAAGGGGGAAAAATACGCAGCACTTCGTAACTGAAAAAGCAAGTCATCAATCCTTGGGAGCGGAAAAATTTCGTCTATCGTGATTTTATTCAGTTTTTGAAAATCACAGACGAGTCGCCATTTACCTAATTTTTGGCGGACTAAAAATACAGGGGTGGAATAATTGGAGTTTTCACAGGGAACAATTATACCTGCTTGAATTAATTTATCTAATTCTTGCTTTAAAATCTCACGCTCCGTGGTGCTCAAGCGGTAGGGTTTAGCCTGAACTGGAGTGTCAGAGTTTAATGTAATTCGCATGGGAGGCAGGGTACAAACTTGAAGATCCATAAGTGTCCATGCAAATAAATATGAATATTTATTAAGGAGACTAATGATCGAGGCGCGTTCAGCTGGCCTTAATTTGGGATTAATATTTAAGGATTGAATTTGTTCAGGAGTAAAAGGGGTTGGATTTTGAGGAATTACCGGAGCTGTGTTTAAGCTTTGGGTAAAATCATAGCGTTGAGCATGACCTAAAAGAGTATCAGCGGGAATAATCTGGGTGGATGTGGAAATGTTTGTGGCTAGCAAAACATTTTTCGCTGGATTGATGACGGGAGGAAAGATTACTTTGTATTGTTTTTCGATGAGTGGATGAGGGTTGAAAAATGTCGTGTGAGACGTGTGTAGTGGAGTAGTAGGTACATACATTTGGTGTCGAGGGGGAAGTTGTATAGTAAATAATGTTTTGACGGGAGAGGAACAGCCGCACTCAGACGAGCAAGTGGCTGAGTATGCATGCTTACGAAAGTAATGACATACGTGAGAGTTGTATAGGGAGTTGGAGTTCAGATGTATATGAAAGTCAAATTGTGTAATAAACTTACAGCCAAGAATGAGTGGAGGAGTGAGCGTTTCAAGGACATGGGCTTCTGTTGTGTAAAAGTAGCTATCAAGTTGGAACGTTAAGGAGGCTATATGGGACGTAGGAATGCGAGCCTTATCTGCTGTGCTAACAAATCTTTGTGGGCAAGGAGTGATGACTGCACTGGAGGGGATGTGATTCTTTTGTATTAAATTATGAGAAGCTCCTGTATCAATTAATGCATCAATGGAGACATCATCAAAATAGCACATAATATATGGGCACATTGATGGTGACAGGTTTATTGTGGGTAAGTTATGGAGGGATATTGAAGATTCGCAAAGTGATTCTGGGGAGTTTGATTGGTTTGGGGCGGATTGGGATTGAATGAAATTTCCAATCTGTGGGCATTTTGGTCGTTCCGGCGATTGTTGCCGTTGTTCTGCTGATTGTTGCGGAAGCCATTGTTGTTTCCGCGGAAATTGTTGTTCCGAAAGTTCGGGCGGGGACCCTGACCACGCTGGTTGGGCCCCCTCTGTTGGTTTCCCGAACGGCAGTCACGACTGATGTGACCGAACTTATTACAATTATAACATTGCATGCCTTTATGGGGGTTCGGAGCCTGTCCTCTATTATTGTTGTTGTTATTATTATTATTACCTCTGGGCTGATGGGGAACTGGTTGGTGAATGTTGCCTTGGTTACCGCGGTGATTATTATTATTATTATGGGAGTTGCCGCGGCCATTGCCACGACCTCGTCCGCGGCCAGGGACAAAAGCAAAATTAGCCTGGGCATTAGGCGCATCAGATAAGGTAAGTTTTTGGATGGTTTCTTCCAAAGACTTAACTTTTGCAGCCATATCTGAGGGGCCAGCAGTTGTATCTGCAAATTCTCGTTGTTCGCAAAAACGAACGAGAGCAGCAATGCTAGTAAATGGGAAACCTGCCGCTGCAGATTTGTACTTGGGAAGGAGGCCTTCCATTCCCCAAGCAACACGGTCAGGTTGACTCATTGTTGGGTCATAGCGAGTGCAAATACTATCAACATCATACAAAAACTTGGCACTCGTTTCATTGTCTTTTTGCTTACGGGAAATTAACTGATTGAGATAAACCTGTCGAGGCTTGGCATAGCGTTCACGGAGAGCCGTGAAGAATGTATCAATACTAACAATAGTGGGTGGAGCTATGGCGAGTTGGGTTTGCAGCCATTGAAAGGGGTCACGAGCTAATAAATTGGGAGTGTGTCCTTGGAGAGTGGGCCAATCCCATTGGTATTGGGCCACGACACGTTGAACGTCAATAATAAAATCATGAACATCATGAGTTGCGGGAAGGAATTGTCTAATCTTTTGAAAATCAACTATAGAATGAATGGGAGCGGTGTTGATTGTAACATTAACAGGGTTGGCAGCAGCAGCAGCAGCGGCCATATTGAAAAATTTTACTGTGCGAGGACGTTTATGAGGGTTTATTCGATAAAAATTTTGGCGTTTGCGGGCCTTGGAAATTTGCCGTTTTAAAGACGGAACAATGCGTGTGGGAGGAGTAACGAGCGAAAGAACTGGTAATGGTGGTGGTGGTGGGGGGGGTAAAGAAATCGGTGGAGGTGTACCTGGAGGGGTAGAATATTGTGGACTTGGAGTTCGTGGAGGTGAAGCTTGTGCGGGCGGAACTACTGGAGGAACGGGCGGTGTAGGTAAGATTGGAGGTGGTAACGGCTGAGGCTTGGGCTTTTTACTAGTGCTAGTGGTAGCTTTTGTTTTCGCTTTTGCTTGTTGTAAGACTTTTGCTAATTCAGAGGCGTCTTTTAAATCAGGGTCAGAATTTTTACGAGTGACTCTACTTGTAGAAGGTTTAGGGTCTGGTTTGGATGCTGAGGGCTTCTTTTTATCGGACATAAATTATAACGTAAGTATGTACGTACCGTGACGGTGGTTCATGGATATGAAACTTAACACTGTGTATTTACTATATGAAATTCCTCCTGGATGAGGTGGGAACGGCACGAGCTCCGTGGCTGTCCGTTTAGTATACCCAAATCCTCAGGGCATCGGTCGGTGAAGCGCAGGTAAATCCGTCTGCCTTCCGTGGGCAAAATAATAGTAACCCCGTTTATTAATAAAACTTACGAGGGGTTCTTCGACCGGTCACAGTCAATAAGGGTTGACTCCTCTGGGGGTAGTCCCGATTGTGCTGTGCGTGTTGCAACGTCAAAAATGCAGGAATGATACCTCTGCGTGGCCAAAACTGTAATTCTCAAAAATTCTCACGAAATATGACACATTATTCAAACTTGCCTGGTAATGAAATCAATTCTTAAAGTAAATCGATTGATTCCCAAGGGGAGTGATAATTGAGAGTAATTCGGGAGCATTGCCAGGGAAATAATATTTTGGCAATGTTTTACAAAGGCCACCATGAAAGAGTAGGTTATGGTCATACCATGAAATCCTAACTCCTGGATTATTTACTTATGTAATTGTCAAGAAATGGTAAATAATTGGAAATCGTGCTGATGGAAGGAATGATTATGAATAAACGATTGAGTGTGATTTTACATTAATCCGAAGACTAATTGCTTTTATTTATAATTGAAACCAAAAGGAAAAGGAAATGAAGATTAACAACTAAAAATAGGTGTTACTGGAATGACTCTCAGTTATTCACTGAAGAGTCTGGAAGAATCTTAAACTTAACAAGTGGCTACTTGAGCCTATTTTTACAATCTTAAGTCTAGACGTTACATCATAGCGGATGTAACGGGACGTTGACACTCGTCGGCTTTAGCCGATGGGAAGTGCTTACTTTGCACCTTTACAATAAGTGTTGAAGTAACTTTGAACTGACTTAACCTAAGGTTGTGTATTTCACAACTTAATTAATTATTCATGTGAGACTTAACTAATTTATGTAATTTCTATATACATACCTAACAATATTCGCCCGAATATTTTTACCGATTCTCGTTTAGTCAGACAAATATTTCCTATTTTATATATTTATTTATCCTACCCTCGATAAGAAATTTGCACGTTTTGTTGTTTCGCAATTGAATTTATTCGAAATGAGCTCTAAACTAACCTCACGTGGCCCCAAGGGATAGCAACTAAAAAGTTCCACCGTCACAGAAAATTATTTGCTATAAAAAAGCTAGTCCGTTGTTTCCAGTGTTGCGACCAAATGCAAATAATATTTGAAAATTCAATTTCAAATGCGAATCAAACCAAATACAAGTATACATTTTCTAATAAATTGGTTTATTGAATCAAATTCGGTTGTGTTTGTAATTTGAAATTGGTTTTGAAATACGGATGAACTTCAAATCAAATATGATTTTATCATTTGAAAACCAAATCAATTTCGAATCCAGATTGACTTAATGCAAAATTTGAATTTGGTTTTGAACTTGGTTTTTAATCGTATCGCATAAAGTCTAAAACATTGAAATCTTCTGGACTATTGAACGATCGATTTGTGGATGACTTACAAGCATTGCATTATTTGCAGTTACTGACAATTACTTCCCACGTGTTTCTTACGATTAAAGTTGCGATCACGATTTCACTTGATTTCTAATACCACTTTTGCAGCATATCGTACCAGGTACCAAAATTATTATAAAATAAAATTCAAATTGAACAGGAAGATACTCAAGATCCATCAGTTGACGAAACTTAAGTAATTCATGCTCAAAATACACATCCATCGCCCATGACCATTTCAAAATCAAACATTAAGTTAGCATACATAAGCAATTACTTACTAGTGTACAAACAATATGTTAAACAATCAACATACTTTTACTTATAGTTCTTGAATGCAAAGCCGGTCCGAATTTTTAAACAAGAAAAAAATGAGTATCTATTCAAAAGACAAGTAAACTAGTTGATTAGTATTATTTTTACAGTAGAATTTTTTAAAGATCCCAAGTGCACCACTAGTAATATGTTGGCACACCTAATTTAATTAAGTGTTTTTTTTTTCTTTCCTTTTTGATTCATGCTTTATACATGGTAGTTTAGGACTATTAAAACATAGTGGACATCCCCGAAGAAATGCCCACTAATGTTGAACCTGAACAATGTTCTGTATAAAAGTCAAATGGGCCGGCCTAATCTTGATTCAATGAATGAATTGAAAGCGTATTTAGCTTCGTCCAGTGCCGCTTCCTCATCTCTGAAAAATGGGGTGTTTTGGTGGTTCAAAATTCGGATTCAAATGAAACACTGCATTTGGTTTTTTCAAACCGGTTATTTACTCAATTGATTTGGTTTTTCAAATTCAAATCAATTTAAGAGGCGTGAATAAATTGCATTTGAAAACCGGATTCAAATTCAATTTCGGATTTGAAAATATTTGATTTGGTCGCAACACTGGTTGTTTCGCACGTTCTGGTTCGGTTAATTGAGACTGGCCAATCCGAGGTCATGTAACCAACTCTGATGCATTAATATTAATAGGAGGTCGTGGGATCATTTATCACTCATCACGACCAATAACGACCATGGAACCATTTGGTGCTAATTCACATACAACTGGCCAGTGTATTCGGAGGAACACCTGACCCAAGTGACCCTGAATTACTGGAACAGATTTTACGTATGCCGAAATGTGTACGAGGTAATGGTTAGTTTAAATTCCAAGTGTGTTTTATGGGGGTAGAGTGAAACGAAGTCCCATATTTGGAGCGTCCTGATTTCTAGGTTCGAAGCGAAGCTGAAATAATGTACATTGCGAATGTCGGGGTGTCTGCGTGTCTGGTTGCTGTCCCGACGTTAGCTGCCAAATCAAGGTCACCAGGTCATTCAAATTGTCTGTAGGAGCAGATCAGGTAAAAAGTATGAAGCCTTTTTTACTAATTAATTAAATTTGGTCGCGTACATTTTCAAAATTTAGTGGATGGAAGCTCATGTCAACTAGACGTGGGAATTTTTAATTAATTTATAGTTTACTGTAATCCGCTCACTGGAACATTTACAATACTCGGCGGCGCTTCGCCCCTTAGTGACTTGACACTAGACGCACTTCAACGAATTTATTATTGTTATTGTCACTTTTCTCGCAGTTTGTTCAATTGAGACGTTTGTAGTTGGAAAATGTTTTTAAAATGAATAATTATTAATTACAGACTATACACACTCCACGCAGCTGAAAAACGTCTTCAGAGTAGCCTAACGCAGGATATGTCTCGAGAAATAATCGCTGCGTTTTCTGGCAGACTCAAGGGTAGAACATGAAAGTTACCGTTGTCATTCGTGAATGGAACGCATGGACGCTTGAGATGTGTCCCAAAACTTTAAGTACCCTTTCACTTTTTCCACTCCGAGATACTTTAACCGTCGAGTATCATTGTCAGTTTACGTTTCCATGTGAGCCAATGTGTAACTGTGGATCCCTCCTTTTTCTCAATGTTACGTTGGAAACGTTTAGTTGACTTTTCAAAGAAATGCAGAGACCAGGAACAGGACCCGTCTCAAACTCTTGCACCCGAAGTCACCGCGCAGTTAATTGTAAGTCTTATTCGTTTCTATTCAATTTCGAATTTTAAAAAATCTGCTACCCTTCTAGCAAAATGGGGGTGTTTGAGGCTGGTATTTTATTTTTACAACCGCCGTTTATTAAAGGCTTTTTAAATTAAAGGTAGACAACACAATCCCTTGAACGGTGATTTTCAGGACTGAGGAGGAAATATAATAAATAATTTACGTCCACCCCCATAAATGTAAACAAGCACGAGGAAAAACAAGGAAGTACCTGAAGGTCAATTTCAGCATGTTGGACTTTTTCGAGGAATAGGGTTAGGGTCGGAAGTGTAGTGTTGTTCTGCAGAATATATTTTGGAAAAAGTTTTACGTACAATAATTATTATAGCATCAAATATGACTCTGTGGGTACGAAAACAAATGTTAAAATAATTGTTGCCGTAAGTGAAAATTGTTAGCTGATTTTATTGTTTAAGGGAAAAGAATGAATGTTTGTGTAGGTGGGAATAAGTTCGCAATTTAATTCATGCTTATACCCTTATTAGAGAAAATGCTCTTGTAAGGGATCCCATATAGTGGGAGTGTACTGTGTATAGTTCGCTGGTATTTCTACAGAACTTACGATTAAAAAGCGATGAGGATTGCTTTGCTACATTTGAACACACATTGCGGCGCTTGGACGCTTCAAAAGTGTCCCGAAAAAACATACACCGTCTCTTCTTCCACCTAACGTTTCCGTAACCTTTACCTTCGAAGTCCCAGTTTTTCATTTGGAGTAGTTCACACACCTGTTGAGCATTCCTATTAAGGACTACGTGTTTCAGTCTGAAGTGCTACATTCGAAATTTGACCAACACTTTGGACTATGGAATGGCTGCAACCAGGACCCCTCTCAAGTACTTGCATCCAAAGTCACCGGACAGCTAAATTGTAAGTTTCATTTATTTCCATTAAATTTCTTTTGGAATAAAATTGCAGCCCTTGAAGCTAAGTACTTGCTAGAGGCTGTCATTTGAATTTTGCACGTCTATTATTATAAGTAAACTATGTCGAAATTCAGCTAGGGTTATTTGATTCATAAATATTTTTGATTTCCCATTATTGATCATTACTTGTTAAGATTAATATCTTAAAATATTATTTAATATAAAGTCAACTATCTCTCTCACTCGCTACAAGGAAACCAAGATTTTACTTAAAATGAGATGATGTGGCAAATTGGAAAATCAGAATAGCTTTATTTAGAAGTTAAGTTAATGAGGGGTGGTGAGAAAGCATTTTTTGTAATTACATTTCTCACTCGTTGGAGCTTATAATATAAAATTTATAACCATCGAAAAAAATGATTGACCACAAAATTAACTTTGTGCTGTTTACGAATTTAACTCAAATATAACACTGTGCCATATAGGGATTTATATATCATGAAATTCAGATGGAGCTAGGGTATGTCGATTGAAAATGCCCTGCAGTATTTGCCCGCCCAGCTGAAAATGCCCAAAATGCCTGCCCACATGCCCAAAAACTGGGCATGTGGGCAGCTTTTGAAAATGCCCTGATTTTGGGCAATTTGGGTAGGGCAAGTTGGGCATTTTGGGCATTTTCATGGCACCAAAATTTGATTATTAGCATACATTCAGAATATCCATCCAAATGCATGAAGCGCAGGCAAGGAAAAGTTACAAATGTGAATGTCTGGTTATTCGCTTCTTCGCGTATATTGTAATGGCAAAAACAGTCAAATCAATTTAATTTCATTGACATGAGATGATATCATTTATCACTCCTATGAAAATTTTCTATGTAAACAATAATATGAAATAAATTTACATATGCGTCACTGACGGTCGGGCAGAAGTACTATTTTCTTTTGAAGTACGAACTCCTAAAGTAAAAATCTGATGGTAAGGGATCAGGCAAAATTTAAATGGCTGATGTAGCTGAATTTTATACTCATTTTGTTCTACATCACTATTGTCTGTAGTTTGCAACGATCAGCCAAAAATGGCTCGAGTAGAAACCAATATACATCCTCTATACGGGTCCCCCAAATATTGTTGTTTGTAGTTTTATGATGTAATACAATTACCGTATGGGTTCTAATTTTTACCGAAAAGACATTTCTGATCACAGTAATACATTCATATGGGTATGTGAATATTCCCAGGATGGTGGAAGATCATTTTACATCGTCTGCAGTTTGGAAAAATAGTTCCTAGAATATTTTAATTTATAGCCGTATCGTGTACTGTACAGGTGTTTCAAAAATGGTAATGTTCAATATGACCTATGGTATCCAAACGTATTTCATTACCGGTTGAATTAACTTCGTCAAAATAATGACACAGAATAAAATTTTCAAGATAATTTCGAACGCTTTTTCTCCAAAATTACAAAGAAATTTTCAAATTCATTGTCAAATTGTATAGATTGTTCAATTATATTCCACGATTCTGCCCAAAATGCCCAATTTGTCCTCGATGAAAATGCCCAAAATGCCCTTGCCCAATATGCCCTATTATGCCGCCCTCGCCCTGAAATGAAAATGCCCGAAATGCCCTGGCATTTTGGGCGGGCGAGTTGCCCAAAATGCCGGGCATTTTCAAATCGACATACCCTAGATGGAGCTGTGTAGGAATTCACCTGAAAGTAACATTGCGCAGTATAACAATTGATCCCCACGTGATAAAAACAAGGTGTTTGATTTTTTCCCACAGGGGGAACAATGACGTTTATTGGTGGTTACTACCTCAACTCATCCCTCTACGTGAGTAGCTACGTGAATAGAAGTGTTTTTTAAACGTATAAGAAAATTAATTATCTAAGGAATCGGGAGGGGGGGGAATGAAATGTTTTCAGGCACCGGGTACAGTGTGACCCTAATGATTTGTCGTTCCACCGTAGCCCTCGGATAGTGGAGTGTTTCACAAAATGTTTTATTTGTAACACGATTAGTTCCTGGTATTTATTCATTGACCTGGGTCAATTATTATGGTCAGAGTTTTCATAAATATAAAGCAAAAGTCGGGATTTTTAATGTCCTAATTGCTTCATTTATGTTTTGTTGTCATACAGAATTATTTTCCGAAAAAATGTTGTTTGTTAAAAACTTGGTGGGATTTTTGGTTGACTGATTTGTTTTTTGGGCGTTCTGAATTGACCTGTGTGCAAATAGAGGTCAATTTAGAACGACTCCATCACAACCTTTCCATCAAGAGTATACAAATTCATTTTTTGTGGAGTTTCCTGATTGTTAGAGTAGTGGTGTTTTCGCACGTGTAGTGTTTCCGTGTGCATGTTCTAAAGCCATTCATATTTTGTCATTTTTTCCTGGTGGTTCAGAAGAATGTTTTTAAACGTTGCATAGTCATTTGAGTCTAATATCATCAATTTAAGTTATAAATAGCGTTCCCTGGAACGGATTTTATGAGACCAGATAGAACCCAAGAAAGGAATCGTGATTTTTCTTAAATTCATTTATTCAATTATTTTTCCTATTTAATCATCAATTTTATCAATTATTTTTTTTACATGAAAGTTGGTCAGATTTTTGTGTATATTCACTGGAGATGCGGATTGATACTTTTTTCAATGAAAACAAATTGGCTGAAACTTTTTCCCATATTTTGCACTTTGGCCAAACCTATCGCCCAATTATACGATAGTTTGCGAAATATTTTTGTCACGAATTTTGTCGTGAAGATTTGGGAATTAGTTTTCATTTGTAAGCAAACCTTTATTTTTTCCCCCCGTTCTCAAATACTTAAATGTATTCTAGTTGCCAGAAATGTTTCCTCAGTTCCAGAAAAATTGGCCAGATTTTTCCTGAGTGGGGACCCCGAGCTCGCTATTTTTCGAAATAAGATGATAACCTTCAGCTAGAGCTTGTGTAATTGACCAAACCGTACCTAAATCTAGTGTAATCTACTGAAGCAATTTAGCAGGCGTGGGGAAAATAAATGTCAGGATTTATAATTTTAAAAATAATTGAAGGTCAAGATTTCAAAAACCTTTTTAGGAAATCGATGTTTTTCGGGGCTCCCAAATATGTCGATATATATATGTAAATAATTCATAGCTTTTCCACATTTTTGGATGTTGTAGATAATATTTGAGACGAACCGTTTAAATTTGATACGAATGGTGAATCCCAGTGCTTTCGAATATTTTTATCACGGCCCTATCTTCCATCACAGAAATTTCTGTCTCCTCCGCATTTTGTTCACCTGCGCTCCTCATTCTCAAATTTTGCTCCCTATCTCTGCCGGCCATTCATGGCGTAGAGATCAATCAAATATCTCCCAAAAGTACAAGTTGTAACGAGTGTCTAAGCATATTTTTAAAATCATTAATCCGTAATTACTTATCCATATGTTTTCACTTTGCGTGAAGACTTAGTAAGGTATTTTAATCAATTTTAAGGAAGTTGGTCAAATATTTTCGTCAACTCCTAAATAATTGGCCAAATTGTATTTGGATGATTAGAAAGTTGGCAAATAGCTTTTTATGCATTCCGTAAATATATCAACTTGGAGGTTCAATAATTGTGGAGAATTTTAGGTTGTTGTCGCAAAGATATTTTTATAATTTATTAATCCCGTGTTCTTTGTGTATCCTTTTAGTACTTGTTGGAACAATTTATTTCATTTTTTTGTATTTTTACTGGTCTTATAATCGTACTAGAGGCTTGACAGAGCTGAAAATTTCATTAGATCAAATATAACCCTATAGTCATTACACTTTGACAGTCAAGTTAAGTATTTATTTATTTCCTGCATTAATGTTTTCGCAGTTTGTTCATTTGAGACCTTTGTAGTTTAGGAATGTGTAGGACAATGTTTTTAAAAGTTCCAGGGTAGCTCAAAAAATTTTTGCCCAACTACCCCGCCGTTTCTACCTGCCCAACCGCCTTGACCATGTGCCCAACTAACCGGGTTCGCAGGATAGGGAACTTTTTCCATACCCGCACAGACTACACACCCTCGAAGCACCTAAAAACCTCCTCCATTGAAGCCAAAGGCAGGATATGTGTTGTGAATGCTGTAGAAATAATCACTTTTGCTTCTGAAAGACTCAAGGGTAGAAAATGAAGGCTGCAGTTGTCATGCGTGAATAGAACGCATGAATACTTTAGAAGTGTCCCAAAACTTCTCAGGAGTCTCATTGTCAGTTTACTTTTAAATGTGAGCCAATGTGTAGCTGTGGATGGTTCCTTTTAAAGTCTGTCTCATTGTCAGTGTTGTGTCGGACACGTTTAGTTGACCCTACCAAAGAAATGCAAAGACCAGGAACAGGGACCCATCTAGTATCATAAAATCACATTGCGCGATTTTCAGGAAACAAATTTATTCGGCCCTGAGAATTTCAAATGTATTTTAGCACGGGAATCCATTCCGGCGTTATATCAGACAAAACATTCAACTTTCTGAAATTTCGTAAAATTTTCTCAAAAATGAAGGGTTTCCCGGTATGTACGATTCTTTCATGCTTGTTAAATTTGTGCCTGTGTTATATCATATTTATTAACAGTATTGTATTAGTGTTTTTCATATTTACCAAAATTTTTTTTGCCAAATCTTAGGTGGTTTGTCCCTATATGTTTTTCGATTTCTATGTGGATTAGGGGTGAGTATCTCGTTTGTTTTAAAATTCTCGTTTGTCTCGTTCTCGTTTCTGAAAAAAATACGAGAACGAGATACTTTGAGAACGAGAGTAGCGAGAGTAAGCAACGCACGATACAAACGAGACAGGGCAAAAACATGGTTTTTGTGTTGAAATATATGCAATTTAATTGTAGCCTGGACAAATTCTGGTGAAAGAACATACAAATTTATTTAATTTCACAAATCGGAACAATCCCAAGGCGCAAAATATTTATATTTTTGTTTGGACCATAAAATATGAAAACATGGAAGCCTTGAAAAGAATTAATGAAGACCTACCGCAATAAAAGCTAGCACCAAGAACTGCAAAATGTCTTAATTGACAAAATGGTATAACAAAACACCCCATTTTTCAGCTTGATATGGGCTTCAACAAGATTTAATTCAAACGATATTCTCGTTAAATAAAGCGAGATATCTCGTACGGTCTCGTTGATAAATAAAGAGCGAGATAAACGAGATTCTCGTCTCGTTGTCTCGTTATACTCACCCCTAATGTGGATCGCCAGTGGTGTAGTCAAATTGTGGCCATTTAATACAACCTAATTCCTGAGCAGTCGGAAAATATATTTTTTTATTGTAGGAGTTTTCTCCAATTTTGAGGTTAATAGATTTAACTAGTTATTATTCCTGAAAAGTGTATTCAATATTTTTTAAATTTATTTGAACATTTCATCACACTTGATTTTTCCTGAGTGGGGACCCCGATATGGTTATTTTTCCGATTGAAAGAATACGCTTTAGATAGAACTTGTGGAATTTGCCGAACGGTACCTAAAAATTGTAATCTACCGAAGCGCTTAGCAGGCGTGAGGAAAATAAATGTCATGTTTTGTATTTTTAAAAAGAATTGACGGTAAAGATTTAAAAAACTTTTTAGGAAATTCAATTTTTTTTCGGGGCTCCCAAATACGTATCACAAGGACAAGGTAGTTGGTGAAAATGTTTCCTCAATTCCTGAAAAGTTGGTCAATATTGTTTTAAATTTCGTTAGTAGGAAGAATTCTGTAGGAGCTTTCAGGAGAGTTGTTCGATTGTTCACTACTTTTCTTTAATTTCGAGGGTGACTTTTCTGTCCTGGTGATAACGTATAGAAATAATTCATGACTTTTCTCATATTTCTGGATTTTGTAGCCCCAATATTTGAACCGGGCCGTTGACGTTTGATAAAAATGAATCCCAATGAAATTTTCGGGATTCCTAGTGATTTCGAATATTTTTATCATTTCCTTTTCTTCCATCATAACATCATCAGAAATCTCTGTCTCTGTGCATTTTTTTCCATTCCGTCTATTCTCGAATTTTGGTGCATGTCTAATCCGGTCATTCTCAACGCCAATCAAATATCTCCCCAACAAATATAATTTGCAACGAGTGTCTTCACGTACTGTCGTACAAATGGAACTTTCAAACGAGCCCTGCATTGAGTATAGGGCTTCTAATGGGGACAATATTTTTGTCCCGCAGACAATTCCGTCCCGTCCCGAAATCCTGGGGACAAAAATGTGCGTCCCCAATCTGTCCCGAAATAACATGGGGACAAAAGGACAAAACTTTTGACCCGAGACTGTCCCGGTCCCGAACCCATCCCGAAAACCTCGGGACCCGATCATAATACTTAAAAGAAATGCTCCAAATTTCCATAAATTCCACTATTTTTATAACAGCACCTCCAATAATAGCAAAAGTTTACTCTAAGAAGTATTCACATATAGAATAACAAATTTTAAACGTAACAATCCCCATACATATTCATTTTTACAGCAATAGTACTTTGTACAGGAATTTTTTCCAGTCTCGATCTGTTGTTCCGTCCCGTCCCGAAATCCTCGGGACAAAAATGTGCGTCCCCACACCGTCCCGAAATAGCATGGGGACAAAAATGTTGTCCCAAAACTTCGTAGTTTCGACAAAGTTCGGAAAAGAGCAAGTTTTAGTCAGAAAATTCAATTGCAGCCTCAAAAATCCAAAAATTGTTTAAGATCATGAGACGTTTTGCTTGTTACCTACTAAAATCTAGGAGTATTTTTCTGAGATGTGACAAAAGTACTCGGACATATTTTTAAAAAACGCCTGCAGAGAAGCCTAACCCAGGATGTGTCTCGAGAGTGCTGTACTCTCGAAAAATAATCACTGCGTCTTCTGGAAGACTGAAGGGAAGAAAATGAAAGTTACAGTTGTCATGCGTGAGTAGAACGCATGGACGCTTTAGAAGTGTCCCAAAACTTTAAGTACCCTTTCTTTTTTTCCATTCCGAGATACTTTAACCGTGGAGTCTCAGTTTACTTTTAAATGTGAGCCAATGTGTAGCTGTCGATGGTTCCTTTTAAAGACTGTCTCAGTGTTGTGTTGGAAACGTTTAGTTGACTCTACCAAAGCAATGCACAGACCTGGGACATGACCCGTCTGAACCTCTTGCACCCGAAGTCACCATGAAGCTAATTGTAAGTCTTATTCGTTTCCATTCAATTTCGCATTTTCAAAAAACTGCAACCTTCCAGCAAAATGGGGGGGGGGGGTTTGACACTGGTATTTTATTTTTCAAGGTAGACAACACGATCCCTTAAACAGTGATTTTCAGGACTCACAGGAAATGTAACAGTTGAAGTTGAAACAAGGGCGAGGAAAAACATCAGGAAGTGCCTGATGGTCTATTTCAGCATTTTGGATGCTTTCGAGGAATAGGTTTAGCGCCGGAAATGTAGTGTTGTTCTGCAGAATATTTTTGTGGAAGATAGAAATATGACTTCGTTGTTGAACAAATTATGTGTGCACACGTAGGTAAGTAAACAAGTGTTAAAGTAATTTTTGACCTTAATCAAATTTGCTACCTGATTTTATTGTTCAAGGAGCCTTCAATGAATAGTTGTGGGTGCGGGAATAAGTTCACATTTCAATTCGTGTTTCTACCCTTTAAGAGAAGATCTCTTGTAAGGGATCCCATATAGGCTTTGAACGTTTACTCAAGTAAAATACAATTTTTTTGTCGCTCATTTTGATAATGTTCCACGGGCTTTCAAACGAGTAGAAAATGAGATCATTGCGTCCAATAATTTAGACAAAGACTACAAAAGGCTGAAGAAGCATCTAAACAGAAAAATGTTTAAACCGAACAACCTTATAAATCCGAATGTACAAAATTAAAATATGATCTTTAATTTGTGGTACTTTCAATGCCCTTGAATTTTCCATGAAAGTTCCACATCCTATTGTATAAAATTTTAAAATTTGAGAAAAAAATCAAAATCTTAGTTTTTTTCCGAAAATGACGTTGCTCCATTCCGCTGAGTTCTGTCCATCGAAGTTCTTTGAACTACGTGGATAGAAATTGTTTTTTTCTAGTCAGCGGTCAATTTTGCGGAGAATGTGATTGTTTGACTGGAAGTTTGTAATTTTAAGTATCACTTCAAATATTATATTTTTGGCACCAAATATTTACTCATAATTATTGAGAAAAAACTAATGAACTAAACAAGTTTATCCTTAAAAGCTATTACTTACTCTGAACCTAAATGCTCGTTCTGTTTTTTGTTTTGAAAACGAGGAACAAACCAAACGCGGACAATTAGTGCCCCTCATGGGTACAGGTTTTACCCGGGTATTTGGGTACAGGTTCAGGTACAGGTACGTATCAGGTACATACATTTTGCACCCATCCAATTTGGGTACAGGTTCAGGTTCAGTCGTTAGATACCTGAAAATTCAGGTTCAGGTTCAGGTATGGGTACAGGTTCAAAATCCAATCTTTCGGGTATAAACCCATCAGGTACGGGTACTCACTGGGTAAATACCTGAACCTGAATGTAAAATACCTGAACTTTCAGGTACTTCTCAGTCCATCAAAATTTCCAAGTAAAGCCTGTAAATGTGTGTTGAGCTTTAAAAACTTTTGAATTTTTGACCTTGAAACATGTTACATTAAAATTTATATGTATAACCTCAGTCATGAAAACTTCCACCATATACATAGGAACGCGTGGATAGTTACCCAATATTAGCTGGAATGAGATTTTTTAGCAGTTCCTGAAACTGGAGTACAGATAGAGCGAGCCTTCTCCGATGGCCCAGTTTTTCTGACGCATAAACGTTTATATAAGAGTGGAGATACGGTAGGAAATGTTTTTTTCTACAAGCTTGGCTGAAGTTAAAATCTGGGGAGTTTGAATCTAAAAAAATGTTTTCCATTGCAAAAGCAATTTCAGGTTGCAAAACAAATTCTTAATCGTTTAATTTCTCGGCATTATTGAAAGTTTAGAAAATATTACACTGCATTTGTATTGTTGCATTAAACTTATTGATATCGTAGATTTTGCTATCTGATACCTTTTCAACCTTTATGCAATCATTTATATCTACTGATAATTCCAGTACTTAGTCATGCTTTCGAAGAATAAAAAATAAAAAAAATCTAATATGTAAATAAATTTATTTATTCAAAATGTCTTGGTGGCAGATATTTTAATTTTTTATTTCGTGTAATATCATTGGTTATCCTTTAAATTAGTACAATCGAAAATACCCGGGTAGGTTCAGGTACTTTTAAAATATACCCGGGTACAGGTACTTTTTTGGGTACTTTTTGGGTACAGGTACTTTTCAGGTACAGGTACTTCTGATTGAGTTTGAGTACAGGTACAGGTTCAGGAAAATTGAACCCAGGTATTCAGGTACAGGTACGGGTATAGGTTCAAAAAATTCATGTACCCATGATTCAGGTACAGGTACAGGTCCAGGTACAACATTTTTGTACCCATGCGGAGCACTACGGACAATATTACAGCATTACTTACGACCTTTACTTTTTTTTTGTTAAGCCATAGTCGGTAGCCAAAACTATATTTCAATAAGACGGTTGTAGGTCAAAGATGTTTGTCCTGTAAAAAATACTTGTACAAAGAGTTTTCCAAATTCCCTTGTTTTCCGGCTAATATTTTGGTCAGTTGGGGACTTTCCCAGAATTATAATACAGTCAGTTTAATTGTCGCATACAGGGTGCCGAGAAACGGGTTGCCCCTCCCCTCTCTCTATGAACTCAACTATGAGGTTGTTGGAGAAATATTTTTTGTAAACTGAATCTGATTTATGTAAATGTACTTCAGTAATTGGCCGATATTTTTTCTTAATTTCTGGGGGCAGTTTTTGTAATTAAAATTGGGCCAAATTATTTTGTCAATTTCTTTGAACTTGTAGACATTCATTTGCAAAAATTGGGGATTTGTTGAATAATATATGTAATTGTTAGCATTTATACCCTTTTTTTCAATTCCGGGCATTTTGTCGGAATTATTTATCAATTTCTCGAATGCTCACGTAATTTGCTAAATTTCAACTTCTTTCGTTAATTAAGTATAGCTTGCGAAATCCTTTGGTTATTTTTGAGGTGTTGGAGAAACGATTTTCAAGAATAAATTTATTTGTAAATTATATTCGCCGGAATATTTTTGCCAATTCTCGTGTAATCGGGGAAATATTTGCTATTTTATATAATTATTTATCCTATCTTCGATATGAAATGTGCAAGTTTAGTTGTTTAGCGATTTAATTTTTTACCTCACATAGCCCGAAGGGAAAGAAACGAGATTATTTGCGATAAAAAAGCTGGTCCGTTTTTCAGAAATTCTGGTTAGGTAAGTTCTGTCGGGGCAATCCGAGTTGTTGTAGTAAACTCTGATGTATTAACATTAATAAGAGGTCGTCTGATCATGTATTATTTATCATGACCAATAAACGCCCATGGAAACATTTGGAGCTATTCGGAGGAACACCTTAGTGACACCTTATTTAGTGGATGCACTCTCATTTCAACTAGACGTAGAAATTTTAAATTAATTTATAGTTTACTGTAATCCGCTCAATGAAACATTTACAATGCTCGTTGGCGCTTCGCCCCTTAGGGACTTGACACTGGACGCACTTCAAACGAATTTATTATTATTATTGTCATTTTTCTCGCAGTTTGTTCAATTGAGACCTTTGTAGTTGTGAAAATATTTTTAAAATGAAGTTTAAAAGAATAATAATTATTAATATACAGAATACAGACTATACACAGACTATACCATTTTGCTTTTAGACGAAATTGTATGTAGACCATATTGCTTTTAAAACTTGATGCATCTATTCAATTTTGCATTTAGTAAAACTACATGTAGACCATTTTGATTTTAATCGAAAATGCATGTATTCCATTTTTCCTCTTCAGCGCCGATATCTAATAACAGAAGCGTTTTAGAGTATTTAGGGGAACGTATAAAACTAATAACTAGTTTATGCTGTTACATCCTCTGGCGCTTCGCCCCTTTATGACTTCACACATTGTGCTGATCGCCGATGATTTCTTGTTTTGCTGATGCTTACAATTAGTTGCGACACCAAAGTAAGGCAGAGCTTGATTAGAGACAGGACCAATCCAAAGCTCTTGTAGAGCCCTAAGTCACCTTGCAGCGAATCGTAAGTTTGTATTCTTACTTACTTGTTTTATATATTTTCTTTATTTATTTACTATTACTTCTACAGTTTACTTCTACATTTAATTGTTGAACATGAAAGCTGCAGTTGCCATGCGTGAGTGGAACGCATGGACGCTTTCGATGTGTCCCAAAACATTAAAAGTACCCTTTCACTTTTTCCAATCCGAGATACTTTAACCGCGGAGTCTCAGTGTGTATTTTGTGACTGTTTCCATGTGAGCCAATGATTAGTTGTCGATGGTTCCTTTTAACGACTGTCTCAGTGTTGTGTTGGAAACGTTTAGTCGACCTTACCAAAGAAATGCAGACACCAGGAACAGGACTCTGAATCTCTTGCACCCGAAGTCATCAGGCAGCTTAGTGTAAGTCTTATTCGTTTATATTGATCTGATTCGTTCTTCTTCTAATTGAATAAAAGGTAATCTGGTCTTTTATCTCAATGATTTGGAATAAGTTGTTTCCACTCTCAGGTTGTACTTAAGACGTGAAGAAGATATTCATTTCGAGGAACCTGGTCAAATATTTTGCTCAGTTAACAAATAAATTGGGTAGCAGAAAGAATTAAAAAAACAGTTTCCAAAATAAAACTCGATTGTAACAAATTGAACGGAGGTTCAAACGAACTCTGCATTGAGTATTTTCGACAGAGTTGGGGAAAGAGCAAGTTTTAGTCAGAAAATTCAATATCAGCGTCATAAATCCAAAATTGTTAAATGCAAATTAATACAATTAATTAAAAAGTTAAATATATAAATTTGAATTAAGGTCAAACTGAGGTCATAGGACCACTTGTTACCCAAAGAGGTAAATTTCAGATCATGAGGCTATTGTGACCGACTAGGAGAGGAATTAAATACGAAGTTGTAGCAAAAGAATTTTTCTGAAATGTGTCAAAAGTACTAGAACATATTCTGATTTACCCCAACGTAAATTTGACTCGACAATGTTCAGGATCAACTTGGAACTTCAGGTATTTTTCAAGTACGGGTATTCTAGAAAAAACCCAATGAAAAATACATATTATATAAATAAAGCAGTATCCACTTGGAAGTCCAGTGTTTGAGAATTGTAGGTTGTAGTCGCAAAGATATTTCCCATGTTCTTTGTGTACACATTTAGTATTTGTTGGATCAATTTATATCATTTGTTTTGTATTTTACTGGCCATATTATCGTACCTGGTAGCTTGACAGAACTGACAATAAAATAAGTATTCCTAGAGGGAGTATTCCTAAAATAAGTAGTCTCTAATACTTTGCTCTCGTCTCCAGTGTTAGTAAATTGCTGAAGCATCGGGTTAAATGGGGCAACATCTATCAGGGGATTCGACTATCTGCTCAGTATCAACAAATATAGGAAAAGCAAAATTCGGTTTCAGTGGCAAAAATCATGATAACTTTCGTGCGCTCGTTACAATCACACTGCACGATTAACAAATTTATTCTACACTAAGAATTTTAAATGCATTTTAACATGGAAATCCATTCCGGCGTTATATTTGACAAAACATTCAACTTTGTGAAATTTCGTAAAATTTTCTCAAAAATCAGGGGTTTCGGGGTAGTTGTGGTCCGTTTTTCTCTTATGTGGATGAAGTAGTCAAATAGTGAATATTTTGTACAACTTAATTCCTAAGCTGTTGCAAATTCTTTATTTTTCATTTCTGCATTTTTTTTAAATGTTAGACTGATAGGTTTGGCTATTCCTGAGTATAGTTGGTAAAATGGTTTTGTCAGGAATTTTATGAAAACGCATACAGTTTAAAAGGAATGAACATTGAATGTTTACACAAATTTTAAAATAAAAGAAATATTTGACGCCCATTTGTTGAAAATTTTAAGGGCTTTCAAATGAGTAGAAAATGAGATCGTTGCGTCCAATAATTTAAGCATAGACTACAAAAGGGTGAAGCACCTCTAACTATTATTGTGATATTTATATCTTATTGTATAAATATTTTACTTTTTGAAAATTCAAAAATAGTGCAAGTTTTAGTTTTTCCCGAAAATGACGTTGCTGCATTTCGCTCAGTTCTGTGTATGGAAGTTCTTTGAACTACGTGGATAGAAATGGTTCTTTAAATCTGGAAGAAATCTTTCTGTGAATTGAATATATTATTATCGTTGCCCCTTCTAAGGAATAGCGGGGGGCAAAATGTTCTCAGGCACCGGGTACAGTGTGAACATAATCCTTTGTAGTTCCGCCGCAGCCCACGTATAGATGTGTGATTCTCAAAATATTTTATTTGTAAAAGTTTAGTTACGGGTTTTGTATTTATTGACCTGGGTCAATAATTGAGGTTCATAAAGATCAAGCAAAGTCGGGGTTTCATTTGCTTCATTTAAATTAATGTTTGATATTGGAAATGATCTCAGTTGGCCCTGGTTATTAAAATCTCAAAGAAAAAATAAAATAAACCCCAACCCTTATAGCACAATTATTTGTTGAGCGTGGTATTTTGTTTTTGTCACAACTGTTAATTACAGGTCAACTAAATGAAAGGTACACAAAACGATTCCTTAAACGGAGATTTTCAGGACTCACAGGAAATTATTTTACGTCCACCACCATAAATTTTAATAAGCGCAAGGAAAAACAAGGAAGTGCCCTCGTGGTTCAGTTCAACAGCTTGGATTTTATCGGGTAACAGGGTTAGGATCGGAAATGTTGTTTTGCAGAATTTGCTTTTGCAAAGAACTTGTTTTACAATTATATCATCACATGTGCCTCCGTTCTTGATCAAATTAAGTGTACACACGTATGTACGTTAAAAAATGTTAAAATAATTGTTGTCGTAAATCAAATTTGTATTTTTTTTGTTTAATGAACCTTAAATGAATAGTTAGGGGTGCAGGAATAAGTTCACATCTCAAAAGATTCAAAAGTGATGAGGATGCTGCTGCCACGCTTGAGTACACAATATGGCACATGACGCTTTAAAAGTGTCCCGAAACATTACGCACCGTCTCTTCTTCCATCTTACGTTTCCGTAACCTTTACCTTCCAAGTCCTAGTTTTTCATGTGGAGTATTTCACACACCTGTTGATCATTCCTATTAAGGACTACGTGTTTCAGTCTGAAGTTCTGCATTCGAAATTTGACCAACACTTTGGACTATGGAATGGCTGCAACCAGGACCCCTCTCAAGTACTTGCATCCAAAGTCACCGGACAGTTAATTGTAAGTTTGATTTATTTCCATTAAATTTCCCTTTGAACAAAATTGCAGCCCTTGAAGCAACGTAGGTGCTAGAGCCTGTAATTTAAATTTTGCAATAGTCTACTATTATTAGTTAACCATATCGAAATTCAGCTAGGCTTATTTGATTAATAAATATTTTTGGTTTCCCGGTCAACGTGAGGCATTTGTGAGCTTAAAATTCCTCTCAGATTAGATTTACTGGAATAAGACACCGCTCATGATCTAAATGTGAATGCGTTTCTACAGCACTTATTCGACCATTTTGCCTCTTCAGCGACGAACAGTCCTATCCTTCACTTAAGCTTCCTGCAATTTTCCTGATTCATTTCGTTATTCGTTCTGCTAGGGCTGTGTTTAGTCTGAGGTCATGTGAATTCTTGCTACCCACTAAGATAAATCTGGGGTCATATCACTACTTGTGACCCACTAACTTAGGTCACGTAATCAATTGTGGTGCATGAAGGTGAATCAAGGCTAATAAAAAGTTCGAATTCCAAGGGCGAATTTGCGAAACGTCTAAAGCAAAGTGACAAATAATAACTAGGGGCGATTCTGCGTCTGTGGTGATGTGTACGAGGAAATGTTTAGTTTAAATGCCAAGCCCGGATTTTTAGGGGCACAGTGAAACGACGTATCTTATTCTGAGAGTCCTTATTTCTTGGGGCGAAGCGAAGCTGAAATAATGTTTATTTCGAAAATCGGGGTGTCTGCTACTCTGGATGTTGTCCCGACGATAGCTGCCGTACCAGGTAACTCAAATTTGTTGTAGGGGCGAAACAGATTAGCTAAAAAGTAAGAAGTAATTTTGTTAATTAATTAAATTTGGGCACGTAGTTGCACATGCGAATATATATGTATAGAAACAGGGAAGTAAAGCTTGTGCCGTCTTTAGTCACATTTTTCGTTAACAGTAAATTGTGTTTATGAGTCGGTGTTGTGAAGGCGCGCGTGTGTAATTTAAATATATTGTAAACCTTTTTCAAAATGTAGGGGTGCTCACTCATTTAAATTAGAAGTGGGAAATGATTTTTAGATTTTAGATTTCACTATAATACGCTCAATGGTCTATAAATACATATCTAATTACAGAAGCGTTTTAGAGTATTTAGGAGAACGTGTAGTTACTAGTTTATGCTGTTACATCCTCTGGCGCTTCGCCCCTTTATGACTTCACACATTGTGCTGATCGCCGATGATTTCTTGTTTTGCTGATGCTTGCAATTAGTTGCGACGCCAAAGTAAGGGCAGATCTTGATTAGAGATAGGATCAATCCAAAGCTCTTGTAGAGCCCGAAGTTACCTTGCAGTTAATCGTAAGTTTTTATTCGTTCTTACTTATTTTATATATTTTATTTATTTACATACTATTACTTCTACAGTTTTTCATTGATGCGAACATTAAAGCCTCCTACCTCCGAATATTTTTTTCGATTTGTTAATTTTTTTCCGAATCACTTTCGGGTAACAGAGTTGTGGCCGAAGGGTCGAATGGAAGTGTAAAGACTTGACAAGCTGTTTTAATCTATTTCAAGGAAGCTGGTCAAATTTTTTGTGCAGTTTGCAAATACTTTTTAAAGCATTTTTGCCTCAAAAACATTAGTCCGCAATTACGTGCGTAAACTCTTTCAAACGAGGACTCCGTTGGGTAGTTTCGAGAAAGTCAGGAAAAGATCAAGATTTATTCAGAAAATACAAAATCAGTCTCATAAATCCAAAAATTGAAATTAAATATATACATTTATATTAAGAGCAATCTGAGATCATCGGACCACTTGTAACTCAATTTAGGTGATTTTGAGGTCATGAAACTTTTTACTTGTTACCTACTAAAATCTAGGAGTATTTTTCATAAATGTGTCAAAAGCGCTAGGACGCATTTCCATTTACTCCAATGTTAATTTGACTCGATAATGTATAATAATAATTAATAATAATTTTATTCAGGTCGATTTTTGGCCAAAGCCTTTACAACCATTACGACTCATCTTCATTTTCATTTACCAGAAATGAATCCGTAATCGGTTAGCTTTCCATATTTTAATTGCTTAACAAGTATGTTAACTTTATGTAACATTAGTAATGCAAAAAGAATTGGGGTATCTTTAAAAAAACAAGCCACTTCGTGGCTTGTTTCTGTTGTCTGGGACCAACGTTCAGGTGATGTAAGTACAAAAATAACCTACTGATATTTAATAATGATATGAGAATTCTGAGTTGGATTGCACTTGTATTCTTCTCCTGGAGCAATCAACTTGCTTTAAATAACCAATAAAGACAATGTGACAACCGTGTCAATATTTATTCCAGCCTTTAATTAAATAGCTTCTAAATTTACAACTTTTAGAAATTTTAAGCCGTAGTAAAAATGATTCTGAAATTGTTTAATTTATTAAAAAATATGATTAAAGGATATAACAATGAGTCCTGGATGGGAAGTCGTAGTCTCAGATTAGTGCAAATATTGAAGGAAAGGACGAATTTTGTTAGAAAAATATGTGCTTTTGAATACCCAGCGGTTGACCGAGTTTGTAGAAAATCATATCCAAGATGCGAAATCTTTTGCATACCAGTCGAAGTATAAATTAACAAACGAGAAATAGCATCCGAGACAAACGTCCATTTGAATTAATTTCGTTTATGTTATCCTGTCAGGGGCAAAGATGGGCAAATGAAGCGCCTAAGCCTATAGCCTGCCTATTTTCTTTGAAAAAATTCCGCCATCCTATATAGGCCAATAGGCTGTTTCAACGAAAAAAAGACCCTTAATCCAAGGATCAAGTACTCTAACTGCCTGCCTGTTAGCCTATAACTGTCCTAGTGTACATTGCTAGTTGTACATACACACTATATTTTTGTTGTATAGCTTCTGACAGCGCGTTGTCAGCCTATGTAGGCGATATAATTGTGAGTTTTAGATAGTGCAAGTGCGAGCAGTATGCAATGATCACGTGCAATTTGAATACCAATGTAGGGTTTTGATTAATTCTGTAGTAAACTACATAGTATCCAGTGGGAATAAATATGGGACGTAATTACATATACTCTGGCAATTAAAGGTATCAAGTAATTCCCGCCTCATTGTCAGCCCGTTTCTGCAAACGTTTTCCCAAAGATCTTGTAATCCTATCCTAACCAATTCGTGCTTTGAGAATGTTCACCACTAACGCCTAGCCTTTACTTGACCGAACTTGTAGCCTGCCTGAATAGCCCAGTCCGTTGTTCGGAAATATCTGAATAGCCTAGATTTTCCTTAAGCCTATATTGTAGTGGTGATTGCCCAGCCTAGAACCTCGCCTAGATTTATATCCCAACTTGCCGCATCCTTGAGCCTTAGCCTATTATAGGGCCTAGAATCTAGGCAGGCGCCCATGTTTGGTCAGGGGCAAGTTATGGTCATAAAAGGTAGGAATTAATTATTTTATTGACCTGAATCATTACGGATTCTACTAGTACCCTTAAACTTGCCCAATAATTTTGATTTGGTCCTGAACTTCCACAAACAGTTCAATCAAAATTTTGAACTTACGTGTAGGACAGTGCCTGTCATGGGAACGGGTCACACCCGGGTGTTTGGGTACAGGAACGGGAACGGGTATGATATGGGTGCAAAATGTTTTCACCCAAAAGTTTGGGTGCAGGTTTGGGAACCAGCCCTTCCCATTATAGTATGTGGGAACAGGAACGCATATGGGAACGGGTGCAATATAGGCTGAATGGGATCTGTACCCAACAGGATCGGGAACGGTATGCTCAAAAACCCGTTTCTGTTCATATGTTCCTGTGTACAGAGGAATCTTGTGAGCATAATGATAATTACATGATTGATTTGTATTTGCGTGGTGTGACCGACTACTTTTGTCGTTATTACAGTTTAGAGGCAAACGCTCTTTGTTTAAACAGATCATCCCACGTCGAATGATGAAATGTGACAATAAAAATTAACTGTATACATATGTTGTGGTTAGCGGTTGTAAAGTGACCTAAAAATTACCAAATTAATTACCTGATTTGTTTAGTGCATTCAGCCCTGTGCCTATAATCTGTCGGAGTAAATATTGAAAAGAATGGATCTAGTAGTAGACTTGGAAGAATATTTTAGCGATGATACTGCTGCTGTTAATAACGAAGCTAAAAAAAAGAAACGATCAGTTGTGTATAATCATTTTACAACTGAATCCAATTCTTCAAAAACATTATTCAAGTGCAACTACTGCAGGTATAATATGCATGGCTCATTATTTAAATTATCTCGATACCCAGATTAAATTAAATGCTAAATATAATTACCACATTACAACTAAATGCATTTTATTCAAGCACAAGATTGAAAAAGGATCCATCAGGCTCTACTGGAAATCTGATGAAGCATATAAAGAGATTCCATAAAAATATTAATATTGGAGGATCCGATCCCGCACCTGTGGGTCCCTTGCAAAAATATTTCAAGACTGCACACGTAAAGCTACGAGATTGTAAATTGTCTGAGAAATATTGCACCATATAAAGTAGTGCTGAAATATCTCTATTATAATACAGGGCTTCAACGAAGTTGAATTTGAAAATCGACTTCTCGATTTCATTGTAATGGACAATCTGCGGTACGCAGTAGGAAATTCGAGCTTTTTCAAAAATTTCGTATTGTACGACAGAGATAAGGGAAAAGCCACCATTCCCAGTTCATCAACAATAAAACGAAAATTAAGCTCTAGGTATGAAGTTCAAAAACAAGAGCTCAAAGCAATTTTGAAGGTAATTTATTATGATAATTATTGTAGTTGTTACTTTCGTTATTCCAGATCATTTTAAAATAAATAGTTTATTTGCATCTATTGATTGATATTCAAGGAAGCCCCGGGAAAATTTTCCCTTATCGTTGATTGTTGGACATCCAAAAATTATATTTCATTTCATGGAATAATAGTTTGCTGGATTTCCTTGGAATGGGAGTACAAGGAAGTACTTCTCGATTTGGACTTTCTACACGGCCGACATTCCATTAAAAACTTAGCCAAATCCTTAGTTAAAGTTTTGGAAGAATACGAAATTTTGGATAGAATTTTGGCAATTACTACGAACAACGCCTCTAACTGTGACACAATGCTTGTTGAATTCCAAAAAGTGTTAAAAGCGAAGGTGGACCCTGAGACCTTTTAATTTGTGTATTATATTGTAGTGTATTGTATCATTATTGAGTTTATTTAGAGTAAACATTATTTCAAGTAATCATCTAAATGGATTTAATATAGGACTTAGCATTCCTTCCAAATAAAAGTCGCGTACGATCTTTGGCTCACGGTGTAAATTTAGCCTGCCAGAATGCGTTATTGATTTTGAAACAAATCTGTCCAGTTGATGTGAGCACCGAAGAATCTACAGAAGCAAGTGAGCAAGATTCTGATTTTGCTGAGATTACGTTCGAAACACACGAAGAGCGGGATGTGGAATTAATGGATACTAATGAACTTTCTGACAGCGAGATCGATACTGACACCGAGGAAATCTTACAGCCGAAAATGTCCCTATACCAGAGAGTTTGTTGTCGAACTTGTCACTCTGATCATGAATTAGTAAAATTGGCCCCAATTTACTTGTTAAATATTATTTGTATGTAGATTCGCGCATGCATTCAGAAAATACGATTGTCTACCAGGCTACGCCAGGATTTTGAAAATGCATGCAAGCTCCAGAAAATAAAACCCAAAATGTTGCTTCGAGACAACCAGACGTGCTGGAATTCAACATTAAAAATGTTGGAACGTTTGAGTGAGCTAAGAAAGGTAAGTTTTTAAACCGTGATGATTTAAGATAAAGCCTGTTTGTTACCAAATTTTGCCGTTTTAGCCGTTCGAATTGCTTAGAAGAAACGAACCAGCCATGGCCAAATTCAGCGTTTCCGATGCAGAATGGGAATTCATTGACGAAATGATCAAGTTCTTGAAGGTAGTTATTATTATTAGTAGCGGAATTTTCTTTCCGGGTATTTTTCGTTGGGAGATGTTCTTCAGAACATGTAAATTAGAGGGGGAGTTTTTTCCAAGCTGGTTGGTTTTCTTTCAGCCATTTGAACACGTTACACTCTTGTTGTCCAAATCGACGGGCCCAACAATGTCACTTTCAGCAGCTGTTTATATAGAATTATTTAATCATTTAGAATCTTTCACGGTAACAATTATATTTGTCTTTTCTCTCTTGAATATTTTGAATTGGAAATAATTTGATATAATTTGGTATAATCAATTTTATAACTTGTATCCCAATTTACAATAGCCACAAAAACATTGCTCTGGTATAGTCAAAGCGGCAACTTCGGCGTGCTCTAAACTCAACAAATATTACCCTCAAACCGATTCTCCAGTCTACGTTATTGGATTAGGTAATGTGTAATTTAAAATTCATTTGCTTGGAACCAATTGATATGACCATGAACACAAATCTATTTTTATATACTTAAATGGTTTTGCAGTTCTCGATCGCCGGTGTAAATTTTACTGGTATAGAACTGTTGGCATTTCAGAGGACATTGTTAAGGCAAACAAGAAGTACGTTGGTAAAACATTATTTATTATTTTATTTATTATTATCGGTTTACGATGCTCCGTACTTTGAGGACGCGTTTTAAATTCTGTTTTTAGGGAGGTTATTTCTAATTGGAAAACCTTTTACAAGGTTGCCGCCAACCCAAATGCAAAAGTCAAATGTGGACAAGTTTGACGAACTTCAAACCTACTTATCCTTTCCTGTTGTGGATCCGTCCAAATGTACTAATGTACTTACCTGGTGGAAGGTACTAAGAATTACAAAACTAATATAGTAAAAGTTGGGGATTGGAATGGGCGCACATTACACGTATATTATATTTAAATTTTACAGGAAAATGAAAAGTTACTTCCCGCAGTATCCACCATGGCAAGAGATTACTTGGCAGTAAGTGCCACTGGACTGCCAATTGAAAGGACATTTGCATTTGGATCTGATTTGTTGAAGCCGAAAACTTTGTTGTTAGCAGCGGATTCAATTCGAAAAAGATTTTGTTTAAAAGCATGGGGTAAATACAAACTCGAGGGATTTGAAACAAATAGAATGAGGGCAATCGCAAAAACAATGTACGGATGCAAATAATATTGTTTTGTGTAACCATTGTAAGCAACAATTAAAGCAATAAATATATAATCTGGTCACTTCTTTTATCCTTAATTATATGTATTCCGGTTCGGGTACGGGAACGGGATCCATGGTTTCGGGTACGGGTTTGGGTGCACCCAAAATTAATTTTTGGGAACAGGAACGGGAACGGGTTTGGGTGATATAACTTTTAAAATTTCGGGTATGGGTGCGGCACATTTGTTCACAAGATTTCGGGTGCAATATGGGAATTGTGTTCTGCCTTGCACCCAAACCCGAACTATGGGAACGGGAATAGGAACGGGAACAACTTTTCTGTTCCCATGACAGGCACTGAGTGTAGTAGTGTAGTGGTTCAAAACATCTTTAGCATTATCATTTAACTATCTGTGACATACCAAGGTCTTTTTGAGGAATACAACAGGACAACCAACCATGGTGCATGAACGTCAATACTGTCAATAGAAGATCATCTGATCATTTTGCACTCATCGTAAAAGTATATTAAAGCAATTTTATGAATTTCATTTTAATGCAAAAATAATTCTTATACTTGCCACTGTTTGCTTTTCTCTGTCCCACGTTACACACTGGAATATTTCTCTTCTGCCGTTTGTGGCTGCAGATTTTAGTCCTAGTTGAATTGACAAATTCAACAGCACAAATTGCAAACAAATTCAATATAAAATTACTTAACAACATTAAACAATTACTTATTGTTTAATAGATTTTGATTCCCAGTCGTGACGAATTATTTTTTAATTATTTAAAAAATCTTTAATCCATTTCAATTATTCCAGAGGACAGGTCTCACGTGATACCTTGTAGGCGAAAAAAATATCATGCCTAAAAACAGGTCAAAGTTTGGAAAACCCGTGTAGGAAAATCAGAATTTGGTTTTGGGGTAACATGACGGTTAGGAAGAACTTCCAATCGGTTCTGTACTTGGTATTTCCCGAGTTACATTGAGATTTGCATTTCTTCTAGAAATTGTAGAGTAAAGAAAAGTATGGAAACGATTACAGGGTGTTGCTTTGCTTTGACGTGTCACGAGTCCAAGGGGTGTACAGGAGGATTCGGAGAGAAAGTCAAAGTAAAACTAAATGTTATTGTGATTATTAATGTACCACATATTGTTGCGTCCAATATTTCATAAGAGGACAGCCACCGGACGTAAGTAATTTCAAAAGCTAGCTTTGAATCCATAGGGATTTTAAGGAATTTCCAGTGTATGATTGTACATGAACCAAAATTTTCGCCGTGAAAAGTTAGTCGACCAAATATTTTTGGAAATTTGTCGAAAATATGAAGGTAATTTTTCGGAGTATTTTTCGTATTTTCTTATTGTTGGTAAGTTGTTGGTTTTCAATATCTGGAAATTTTGCCAAAAGTGTTGTGAAATTCCCAAAATTGTGAACGTATTTTTTTCCAAAATAACTTCTGAATGATGACGAGTTGGCCCAAACAATATCTCAATCACTGAGAAGTTGGTCGACTACGTTCCTTTAATTTCGAGGAAAAAGTTTCGTCCCTGATGGCAACCTGTAGAAATAAGTCGTAACATTTCTCATATTTTCAGATGATAATAATCCTACTGTGTCGATAGGTAGTGTCGTAAGGCAAATACCATTGTGGTATCAGTGAAATAAATTATTTCTTTCTCTCCCTAAATCTATTTCTTGTTTTTAGGGGCAATATGAAATCGAAGTCCCTTACTCTGGGGGGGTCCTAATGTTTAGGGGCGAAGTTAAGCTGAAATAATGTATATTGCAAATGTCGGGGTATCTGCTTATCTTCCTCCTGATTGGTGTTCTTACGGTAGCTGTCGATCCAGGGGGCCCAGGTCATTCAAATTTTCTGTGGGGTTAGATCAACTAAAAATAAGAAGCCATGTTTGCTAATTAATTAAAGGTCACGTTCATTTTCAAAATTTAGTGGATGCACACTCATTTCAATTAGACGTAGGCAATTAGATCTAGGGTATATCGCATTTTGGGCAACTCGCCCGCCCAAAATGCCCTGGCATTTTGGGCATTTTCATTTCAGGGCGAGGGCGGCATAATAGGGCATATTGGGCAAGGGCATTTTGGGCATTTTCATCGAGGACAAATCGGGCATTTTGGGCAGAATCGTGGAATATATTAGCACAATCTATATAATTTGACAATGGATTTGAAAATTTCTTTGTAATTTTGGAGAAAAAGCGTTCGAAATTATTTTGAAAATTTTATTCTGTATGTCATTATTTTGACGAAGTTAATTCAACCGGTGATGAAATACGTTTGGATACCATAGGTCACATTGAACATTACAATTTGTGAAACTCGTGTACACGATACGGCTATAAATTAAAATATTCCAGGAACTATTTTTCCAAACTGCAGACGATAAAAAATGAACTTCCACCATCCTGGGAATATTCACATACCCCTATGCATGTATGTACATATATTACTGTGACCAGAAATGTCTTTTCGGTTAAAATTTGAACTCATACGGTAATTATTTTATGCACCATAAAACTACAAACAACAATATTTGGAGGATCTGTATGGAGGATGTATATTGGTTTCTACTCGAGCCATTTTTGGTTGATCGTTGCAAACTGCAGACATTAGTGATGTAGAATAAAATGAGTATAAAATTCAGCTTCATCACCCATTTAAATTTTGACTGATCCATTACCATCAGATTTTTACTTTAGGAGTTCGTACTTCAAAAGAAATTAGTGCTTCTGCCCGCCCGTCAGTGACGCATATGTAAATTTATTTCATATTATTGTTTACATAGAAATTTATTTTAATAGGAGTGATAAATGATATCACCTCATGTCAATGAAATTAAATTGATTTGAGTGTTTTTGCCATTAAAATATACGCGAAGAAGCGAATATATAAACAGACATTCACATTTGTAACTTTTCCTTGGCTGCTCTTTCATGCATTTGGATGGATATTCTGAATATATGCTGGTAATCCAATTTTAGTCCGTGAAAATGCCCAAAATGCCCAACTTGCCCTGCCCAAAATGCCCAAAATCAGGGCATTTTCAAAATCTGCCCACATGCCCAGTTTTTGGGCATGTGGGCAGGCATTTTGGGCATTTTCAGCTGGGCGGGCAAATACTGCAGGGCATTTTCAATCGACATACCCTAATTAGATCAATTAGGCGCTTCGCTCCTTTGTGACTTGGCACGCAGTGCTGATTGCCGACGATTTTTCGAGTACAGCATTGACTATTTAACGCAGGGAATTAAGCACCTTGTGCAAATAAAATGAAATCCCGATTGTAATTTCATTCAGATTTAATTCTTATACTTGTCAACAGTAGTAGAATCAATCTGTCACACGTTACACACTGGAATATTTCCCTTTGGCCCTTTATGACTGCCTTTTAGTGTTATATTATGCTTTCCAATTTCTAGGAATTTTTGCAACTGTGTTTTCGATTATCCTGTAGGTTGTGAATTATTATCGTGCATTTTAAAAGTTATTGAAATTAATTTTGTCAAAGAAAATTCGATGTTAGAAATTGAAATGATGAAATAAAGTGTGCATCGTGAAGACTGTTGCCATGCATGGGTAGAACGCACGGACGCCTTAGAATTGTCCCAAAAGCAAAACATTAAATTCCCTTTCACTTTTTCCACGCAATGTTTATTTAACTTGGACCATCCAAGTCTTATTGTCAGTTTACGTTTTCATGTGGAGCAATTGCAGCTGTTCATCGTTCCTATTAATTTCAAGATTTATCCGAATTTGAAGATTAATCCCTGACGCAAAGCTAATGTTAGAAGCAGTAATTTCAATTTTGTAACAGCCTATTATTATTATACGTTAATTATATCGTAATACGGCTAGGCTTATTTGATTAATGCAGTTTTTTGGCTTCCCATTATTAATAATTACTAATAACTTTTAAGTAATTAATTAAAGACTTTAAACTTCTGGAATGCAACCTCTGTCCTACTTTACACATAGGAATATTTCACTTCGGTCGTTTGTGTCTGCAGGTTTTAGTCCTAGTTGAATTGACAAATTGAGCAAAAAGAAATTGAATTTCGGGCCGAAAAGTTGGAAAGTTTGAGTACCCCCCGAAATTTCAATTAGGCTCTCGAAATTTTGGCTGGCATTATCTTATCTGGTAGAGCACGTATATAAAGTGAGGTATCGGATCGTGATTCAATATCTCATCAAAAGTTATTAATTAATGAAATTAACAATCGCTCCCAAAATGTAGTTTTCGGAGATTGGGGAGTTTTAGATTTTAGAGTGTCAGAAACAGTGCTCGGACTGGGTACGGGTAATACTCGGGTAAATGGGTACGGGTACAGGTATGGGTACTACCCGGGTACAGAAGTTGCGTACTCGCAAGTACGCGGGTACTACCCGGGTACTCTTGATTTTAGGCAATAAAGTGGGTACAGGTACGGGTACGGGTATGGGTACTCACTCAGTGGCAATCGGGTAGTACCCAATGGGTACGGGTATCACTATGTAAAATACCTGTACCCATGGGTGCTGTACCCGAGTATTTTTGGGTACTTCAAGAATTCCTGATGGGATGGATTACTATGGCTAACAATAAGACCTACCAACCGTGGAGTTGCTTATTTCTTTGTATACAGATACTTGCGTTAGTGACAGAGCCAAGTGGCTTCGTCTCCTTTATGATTACGTGGTAGTTGCAATCTAACGCTTCTAATAATTCATCCAAGGAATCTAATAAAGAAATAGTGTATAGAGTCATCTGTTTATCGACTTAAATAGTGAAGCTCATCAACAAAGAATTTCAAGGGGGAGGTTCTTGGGATTCAATTTAATTAGCTTCATTGGGAGCGTAACATTACAATTATTTGAAGACGTATTACGAGATAAGATCGGAATAAATATACATTTATTAGCAGATCCGTTTCTTAACGTTACAAGTACCCAGGGTTGCCCATTTGAAAACGCCAAGGATTTTAGGCAATTTGAGCATTTTCAATTCTGGGTATTTATGACACTTTGAGTATTTATTGAGGTGAACATTTATAACATTTTAGAATGAAAAATATCATTCCTTGCACGCAATATTTATATTTCAGTCCCTTTGATTAATCTTGATAATTTTGATGTTAAAAGAACTTGACAGACATCTGAACTTGGCGTTCAAAACTTCCATGGGGTTGCATTTTAGTCCTATTTTGCCTGCATTTTTCGAAAATCCCCGTCTCGGGCTTCCTAAATGTGAGAGACTGTTTACGAATGTTTGTTTTATAAAGCTGTAATATAAAATGAATATTCAAATATTGCCTCCCACATTTATTTCCTGAATACGCAATATTTGACTTGGAAAAATTATGATCAACTCAATTTTTCCGTATTACTTTTTCTATACACAGTGTTCGATTAGCCGTAAACGATTAGCCGGAGAAAAAAATGTTTCTTGTTCCCCAAGTTGAAAAGCAAGTTATGGAGAATTCAGTATTAAAGAATTCGTCCCAATTCCATTTAGCGAGAACACATTTCATTTAATTCAGCAAGTTATTATTTTGGGGTAGTAGGATTTGAATTTCGTCAGTGTTTATTAAAAAAATCACAAAATGCCTTAAATAATTTTAAAAAAAAATTTAAATAGGATGTCTTTAACGCCTAGGGAAAATTCCCAAAATCCCGGACACTTTTAATGGAGGTAAAAAAATTGACAAATTAAAATTTTTCAGCTGGGCAGGCTAATGTCGTCGGGGATTTTAAATCGCCCTAACTTCCAGTACCCGAGTAATACCCGGGTACACACAATAGATACTCGGGTACGGGTACAGGTTTTGGGTACATTACGGGTACGGGTAAATTGTGGGTACAGGTACTACATTTTATTTTCAGGTACGGGTACGGGTACTGAAATAATTTACCCGGGTACTCGGGTATGGGTACGGGTATAGGTACAGCATTTTGTAGTACCCGATATTCGGGTACGGGTACACGGTTTCTGTACCCAGTCCGAGCACTGGTCAGAAATTAGAGACACCAATGAAAATTTGCCGGAGGTGGGAAGTCTCAGACGATTCTTTGAGGACATTTTGGTTGAAAGATTAATGAGTCTGAAATGTCTGATTGCCCCGTCAAAGATTTGACTAGAATGTTCAAATTTCGGCTGACATGACTAACTTTTCGGGGAATTAAATACGTTTTCAATGAGCTAATATTATCCGAACGGTGTGTGGAGAGACTAAAGTTAGTTCAGTTTTTTGAAATTACTTCGAAGTCTCAAAATCAGTGTTTTATAAATTTTGATTCCCAGTCCACTCTAATTCATTTTTTTTTAATTATTTAAAAACTTTAACTCATATTAAGTCAATTATTCCTGAGGGGCAGGTCTCACGTGATTCCTTCTAGGCCAAAACAATGTCATGTAAAAAAACAGGTCAAAGTTTGGAAACCCGTGTAGGAAAATCAGAATTTGATTTTGGGTTACGACGGTAGGGAAGCTCATGGGAACAGGACCAACCCGGGTATTTGGGTACAGGAACAGGAACAGGTCCAAAATAGGTACAGTTTAAAAGTTCTCAATTGTAACAGGAACATTACAGGTACTTTTATTTTGTACCCAGAAACCTGTGACCACAATCACAAACAGGTACAGGAACGAAAGTCGTTCCTGTTTGTGTGTTCCCAAAAGGAACAGGTCCGCACTGTGGAATGACCCATATTTAAACGTGTGGACCCGGATACTTTGACGTTTTTGAACTTCGATCATTTTCAAAGCACCAATGAACGCTCGAAATGAATTTTGAGCATGGCCTGATTGTAAGAATGCAAAAATTGTGCATGCATGGCTATGAATACCATATGCCATGCTCGTTAGTTGCTTTAAAACTAATTACCTCATTGGACTTATTTTGCATTAAAGTAATTATTTCAGTTTAAACATAGATTCAACAAACGCTTCCATTGAAATAAATCTTGATAGTGACCACAATAGTGATACAGAAGAAAATGTGAACTCAAAACAAAGGTCTGACGTGTACAGTCATTATAAATATGACAAGAAAAATCTAAAATTCCAGTGCAATTACTGCAGGTGGGTTTTATTGTAATATAAAAGTAGCATTAAAAAATTATTTATTTATTTCCACTGGAAACATTCGGAAGCATTTACGAAGATAAACTTAGCAGCAAAAAAGCTTAAAAGTAAAGTTGCTTTTCCGCCCTTAAAAGTAATAAACAAATTACGGTACAATAATTATTTTATAGTACAAAAATATGCAGGAACAATGAAATTATTTATTGAAAAAGCAAAAAAATAGTAAAAAACGTTTAGCGTAAATTCATATGTTTAAACTAAAGTACCCGGGGACGCACCCGGGTACTTGCATAACTTTTGGGAATGGGTACACGTTTTGGGTACTTTTAAGGAACGGGTAAAATTTCAGGAACAGGTACAAGATTTTGGAAGTGTGAACAGGTACAGGAACGGAAAATTTGTACCTGCAAAATTTTAGCATAGGTACAGGAACATAAATTTTGTATCTGTATTTATGGGTTCGTGTTCAGGAACAGGAACAGGCACCAAGTTTTTGTACCTTTGCGCTTCCCTATTGCAGTCTCATCGTTAGGTTAGGTTACGTAAGTTTACATAACTTAAAATAGAGCAGTTTTAAATTGCAGTTTTCAATTGCTGTTTCTATTTGCTGTTTAAAATTGCATTTTGAAATTGAAGTTTCGAATTGCAATTTCAAATTGCGGTTTTGTACTGCAGTTTAAATTGCAGTTTCAAATTGCAGTTTCGAATTGCAGTTTCGAATTGCAGTTTCGAATTGCAGTTTCAAATTGCATATTCAAACTGCAGTTTCAAATTGCAGTTGGCTATTGAAGTCTCTTGGTTGGGTTAGGATAGGTTAGGGTATTTTGGTTTAGGTAAGGTAAGGTTAGGTAAGGTTAGGTTACGTAAGTTTACATTACTTAAAGTCCAGCAGTTTTAAATAGCAGCTTCAAATTGCAGTTTCAAATTGCAGTTTCAAATTGCAGTTTCAAATTGCAGTTTCCAATTGCAGTTTCAAATTGCAGTTTCCAATTGCAGTTTCCAATTGCAGTTTCAAATTGCAGTTTCAAATTGCAGTTTCAAATTGCAGTTTCAAATTGCAGTTTCAAATTGCAGTTTCAAATTGCAGTTTCAAATTGCAGTTTTAAATTGAAGTTTCTAATTGCAGTTTCATCGTTAGGTTAGGTTAGGTAAGGTTAGGCACGTAAGTTTACATTACTTAAAATAGAGCAGTTTTAACATGCAAATTCAAATTGCTGTTTCAAATTGAAGTTTCTATTTGATATTTAAAATTGCGGTTTGAAATTGAAGTTTCAAATACCAGTTTCAAATTGCAGTTTTAAATTGCAGTTTCCAATTGCAGTTTCAAATTGCAGTTTCAAATTGCATTTTCAAATTGCAGTTTCAAATTGCAGTTTCAAATTGCAGTTTCAAATTGCGGTTTTAAATTAGCAGTACATAATGGTTCGTTTTTTCGCTGATCCCACTTTCCCCTAAATTAGGAATAGAGAATAACAACAGGATGCTCATGGAAAAATCCAAAAAGCACAAAAATACACTTCGTGGGAATGGAAAAACAGTGCAATAAAATGCGTCCATTCCCTTGAAGTGTACATTGTCCCAATTTGATGCGGCTCTAACTGCAGCTGCATGCGGAGCCTTTGACACTTTGAAACTCAAAAATACACTTCATGGGGATGGGAAAACAGAGCAATAAAGTGCACCCATTCCCTTGAAGTGTACTTCGTCCCAATTTGTCGCGGCTCTTGCTGCAGCTGCACGCGGAGCCTTCAACACATTACTGGAATTTGTCGAATTAATTTATTTGGGCCTTAAGCACAGTTCATGGGAAGCTCCAGTTTTATGTTTCCCTGGAAGAGCCTGCTGTACATTCAGTTTGTGTTTGTGACCTGTCGTGCAGATCTTGCTGGGCGCAGAGTGGAAAATTAAATTCAAAATTGATTCAGTAATCAGTTTAAGGGAAGCCGAACTCTATAATAATTACATCAGTAAATAAAAGTAGATTCACTATCAAAATTATCCCGCTAATTTGGCTGAACTGTAGATTCAAAATCGTGTGGTGAGACAAACAATTTCTCTCTTGGCAATGAAAGTCACGGCTATGAAGATCTCGGAAAAGGTTATTACATTTACTGTACAATTAAATTTTCACTTTGCTAGCTGATGTGCTTGAGCATATAGTTATATTATGTATGTATATGTCCAGAAATATTTCTAGATTTTGGGGTACGTTCCTGTGAAGGAAGTACCTTAGAATCTTTTAAACCAATCTTTCTAAATACCTTGTAAAGTAGGGATAACGTTCCTAACAAGGAAGTTACCAAACTCTTAAATTATCAATATATTAAATAAGGGTAGAGGTTCACTTTTTAACACAAAGCTTATATTTTATTTCGCAGCAATGTTTCGAGTTTTTACTCTTAGTCGGGCAAATATGATATACTAGTAGTAACATTCAATTTTTTGCATATTACAATCAGTAAAAATTGAAAAAATGAAATTATTGATTTTTCGATTAATTAAAATAATCATTAGTTTTTTTAAATATGAATTAGTTAAGCCATTAAAAATGTAATATAAGAAGTTCAAAATATTTTGAGGATGGCGAGTTTTTATGTGAATGTGCCTGTGCTTTAAAAAATTAACACATCCTAATTTTCTGGATACTGCATTTAACTTGCATTCGCACAAAAATATTAAGTTTCTGATGTTGCGCCTGCAAGGGCGGTTCAAAGATCTGGTGCGTCTCGTAGCGTCTTATTATAATCTATCTTATTATAATTATTGCCTGCCTGTCTAGAATTCGGTCTTTATTGGTAATAAAATAAGAGAGTTTAATTGATTAATTAAGATTTGACTTTGTCTATGTCTGCTCAACAAATGGGATACAAAGATTGGTGTTACTTATAGTATCTATGCTATGGATAGTCATGTCAGAATTTGTGGGCAGGAAACTTTGAGACTGGTAAAGTGGGAAAATGAGGGCACCCAATTCAATAATATTGTAGGTCTCTAATGAATAGAATTATGGAAATAATCTACCCGGCGAAGGTATTTCTTGAAAATAAATTAACTCCGGCAGTCATGCAAATTTATTGTACTCAGTGTGAGAATGCATATTTCAGATGCTCAATGTTGATCATCGTAAACTAAAATCATTCAAGTTATTCAAATCTTAGTTTGCAGTTTTTAAACCATATTAGGTATATTTGTGCATCTGGGCAGTATTTAATTGTATACGGAAACGTGAATATATTCCAAGTTCGGTGCACCCAGTTTTTAACCTCAGGTGAGTAGGCATGTATACACGGGAAAAATGTTGAGTACAGAACTAAGCACATATGTATGTTGTATGTGATCACTCGATGGCTCATACTTACTGTAACCATGTCCCCAATTAAGGAAATGTTTTGTAACTCCATAATTTATAATTTTTACTTAGAATCACACTTACGAAAATCTCTCTAAATGATATTAATTTTGTAAATGCAATTGAGCGGTGCAGGTTGTAAGGGCTAAGGCCAAATTGTCCAATAAATTATCTATCTACTTAATGTAACGTGCACGGGAGTTTTCACATAATGTTTAGCATTAATTTTGTACAAGTAATAACAATCAATTCGTTTAAAAATATGACTACATCAATAAACAATTGCGAGTGTTTGCTGAGTAATTGTTGCATACGAGGGCTTAGTCTAAATTTTATCTAAAGTAATTTTATACGTACAAAATAAATTTGCAAAAACACAGCCAAAAATAAATAATATGAATTTTTAAAAAATATAGTTTAATTCTGCAGTATAGGGAAGGATCTACTGTAGGGAGGGGCTAAGACTTTTCCGTTACCTTATATAGACAGAAATGTAGGCAGTCGCGAATGCTTACTTACATGCGAGGATATAGGCCGTTGCAATTGCACAAATAGGTGAGAAGAAACGTCCTTGCTCAACTCAATTTATAGGTACAATGAAGGATAAGTAGAATCAGTTTAGCAAGAACATACTGAAATGGTTAAGAAGGAGAGAAGCATTTTAATGTACATTGTAATCACTCGTATTGAAAAAAGCATTTTAGTTAAGTATTTTGAACTTGAGAAATGGGTATTGCAATGTTGTGAAGCTTTCCAAACAATTAATTGAAGCCAATTCGTTGTTGTTGATTACTTAAAGGTTTCTTTTATTACAAGTAAAAAAATTCTGAAACCTGGCACGGGCCCCGTAAATAATATGATTCACACAGTTCAGAACCTGGCGTTAAATATTAAATTTATCTACAGAATGGTGTTGCATCCCAAAAGTTTGCTTCTGTTTGTTAGATAAAAGGTCAGTAGGAAAAACTAAAAATTCCCGTTTACATTACATCAAAATCATAATCAGAACCTTGAAACCCGGAGTCAGACAATTATCCTACGTATGTACAGATATTCTTAAAAACATGGAGGCTACTCAAAGTAGGCACTACAAATATGGAAAGTGTAACTAGGCAATTAAAAACGGGTTGAGAAATATTTGTAAACGACATGTATCTGTAATATGCCAAAATCCCTGTCTTGTTATCTCCGAGGGGTTCATAGTACAATGTACAATATATACATAGGGTATTACTTTAACAAAGCTGAATATTCTCATATACCCTCAATCCGTCGTTCACAATATTTGATTGGACTGGAGGAGGAGGAAACGGTGACTCGTACGTATGTTCATCATCTGCAAAGCTGTTCAGGATGCTTGCGCTACTAGTGAAGGAGACCAGCCGCAAATCTTCTCCTCTTGACGGCTGCACTCGGGGGAATAATCGCTGTTGACAATACCAAATGATGATCCCTAAAAAGCTGCTATCAATACCATCAGCCCAAAGATAGCTGCAAGTAATAAAATGAGATTTTATACTTTTTGCAGCCTTCAGGTTTCCTTTTCCTTGTTTCCGAAATATAGAAAAAAGCATACCCCAAAATATGGTGGCTGCAGACGAGTCCTTTTGGGGGCAATTAGTCACGGATTTGATGACTGATTTAACGGGATCGTCAATGACTGCGAGGTTTGTGACACAACATATCCCGTCATGGATAGTTTGCGCAAACTTGCTCCCTCCTTTCACACAATCAAAGCAGCTGCCCGTGTAGTGGCACTCTGGAAGTAATGAAAAGAAAAACTCGTGGGAAATAATTTTTCCTGTACATAATAAGAGGTGCCGAAGTAAGGTAAAATAAAAATTTACTTGTTCTCACCGTTTAACGGATTCATGGTCCCAAAACCGTGGAAATCTAGAATTCCCGAACTTCAGTTGGTTTAAAATCAATGAAAAGGAGATGCTCTGGTCTTGCACTCAGTAAAGCAAATGACACTTGTACAGAACAGAAAAGGTTATGAAGAAACTTATTTTAACGTCGGTCACTCTTGCATTGAAATCTTATCGTTTGTAAAAACTAATTAGTCACGTATACAGAGCAGGGAGTTGCATCTCTCCTATGTTTACACTTTTACAGCTTTGTGTATCGCCCTATTATTTAAGATCCCGTTTTGTAATGTAAGTGATAATGTTAGGATGATTTCCTTTAATTTCCAAATCAATAAGCCTTTGCTCTTCAAATCTCTGAAGGTGGGACGTTTGCCCATTGTACTCTAACCTGTCAGATCTGATCCATTGATCTAAAATCATAAATTGATTAGGTTCACGTACCCTACTTAAAGCTACGTAATCGATCCCAGCAGAGTTTTGTCTTGCTCCCAAGAAAATTGCTATGGAATTTACAGTGAGACCCATTACCTTATGTATGGTTAAACCATAACACAGTCGTAAAGGGTACACCTCAAATTTTCTGACATTCCTATCCCATAGGCTGTATTCACTATATTTGAAGACGGGTATTCCTCTTGTTCCCCTACTTGTTGTATATTGATGAACCCCTGTATACTGCGGAAAATCAACTAGTATGCAGAGTGGTGTGCTGCTTTTTTCACAAGTATTAAATATAATGTCAGTTACTTTACCACAACTCCCGTTACACAACCCACAAGGTGTCATTATGTTTAGTATGTCAGTAACATAACAGGACACCCAATAGCTATGTTTAGAATTTGGAAACCATTAGGAATGGAAACAATTTGATCTCGACTAAACTGTTTTTTCAACATAGTTTCGTTGTGCTGAAAAACTTGGAAACGCCGCGGAAATACATGGAGACTGTATGCAAATTTTTCCTGCTCTTCCAAACTTAAGTTGCACTCTGGAACGTAAGAATAACACGTCACGTTTGTTTGCCTCATTTTTTCTCACTCGTTCTAGAAACTGGCGAAACTCGGCCTGTTCATTACTTTGTCCAATTTGTCTAAATATAGTTTTTAGAACAAAAACTTTAGTGAATAAGCTGTATAATTCGTGACCCCTCTTACAATAAGGAAATTCACTCGTATATTTTGAATTAAAAAGTGAGGTGTCGCCTATTGGCCCAATTTGGAAAATATCTCCCAGGAGACACACCGACCGTCCTGCAAAGGGTTGTTGGTTGTTGGATGGATCATACTTTCTCAATAGTTGATCAATGGTGTAAAAACTTCTTGTACCAACAAGTGAAAACTCATCAATAAGAATTAGTTTTATTTTCCCCAATTCCTCGGCTCTCTTGGATTGAACATTTACTGCACGTATAAAATTCTCCAAGTCTTGCTCCTTGCAATGAATTGGCAAACCTATTACTGAATGTAGTGTGCGACCTTGCACGTTAAATGCAGATACTCCCGTGTAAGCGCAAATTATAAACGAGAAATTTTTATTTTTAACTGCGTGTCTTTCCAGTGTGTATTTTAAATGATGACAAAGAAGACTTTTTCCTGTTCCACTACTGCCTACTACAAGCAGTCTTAGAGGATTTTTAAATTGGTCACACGCCGGCCTTTGCACGTGTTGTTTTACAATGTGTACAATTTGCCTTTGTTGAAGTGACAGGTCTTTGAAGGGAATGCTAGGTGGCTTTGCTACAGGTGGGAATCCAACCTAGTTTCCAAGCGTCAAAAATATTTTTGTTGAGCTCAAAATTACTCATTGTGATTAACTGAATTGTGGTCAAAAACTGTTCAGTTCCATAGTAGGAAAATACGGTTCATAGATAGGGAAAGTAATGTATGCGCCAAAGTGTTGCATAATGAGACCCTCATTCTTGATCGGGCGAAGTTTCATATTTCTCTGATATCTCTCACTCAGAAACAACTCGGGGCAAGCAGGCTTGGGGTGACTCATGTTAGTGGTATATAAACTCGGAAAATTGTTATCATTATCTCAAATCTTTGATATCATTCGCGCTTAAGCAAACATTTTTTCTAAACATGAAAAAATTTAACCTTACTCAGCGTTTCGGCAAAGGTGAAAATGGAGAAATCTCAAGTGAAACGGAGAGATTTTTTCCAAAGTTGAAATCATTTGATACGCCATTGCCAATATCCTCGGGACCAACAGTGATTTGTTCCGAGTCCCCATTTACGTGGGCATTTTTTGAGAAACATAATGGGTCTTATTTTATTGACTCTGAAATTCTTGTTCGCAAAGCTTTCAACACTCGTCACCGTTGTAATTTTGTTCATCTTCGTCGCCGGAACCGTACCGGGACTGTAACCACGATCAACTTCAGTGAAAACGAAGGACAGCAGCTGTTGGCATTTATGGGCCCCATTCTGGACCAAATTAATCGCCATCCCATACCTGGGAATGCTTTCGAGGATCAGATTCCATTTTTTGAGAAAAGGCCATCACGTGCAGTGGACCACCCTGACTTGCTAAAACACAGCTTCTGGGACGAACCGGACTTTGAGAGCTCCTCGGTTCGAGGAAGGATTATTTACAACCGTATAAGAGGAGCTTATGAGCTTATTCTCAATCGCCCACTTAGTGAAGCATTGGCTATTAAGTACAAGACCTGGCTCGGGCCTACACTAACATTTAACTTACAAGCCATGCGGAACTTAGAGTCCTATCTAAGCAGTGTAGTCAATTCTTTAAACACTGGTGAAAATGACGGAGAAGGAGCGCTTATAATTGCTGACTAAACACACTGCTCGCAATTGTGTATATATGTACAATGTGCATTACAGATTCCCTATGTAATAGAAAGTACAACTTTTCATAATACTTTAATTCTCTCCTTTGATACTTGCGTTACTGTATTATAATAAAACCTCGGTTTGAAAATCTCAAATATTAGCATGACAAATCGTAAATGCGAGCATTACATATTAAACTCATTGGCAGTGACGGGGTAAAAATGAGTTTTATTTTGGGAGGTTTTCATTCTTATTGCAGAGAAACGTTGGACGTAATGAAATGCGGCTGCATTAGCATAATCCATAAACTGCAGATTCAGGGTTGCATTGACGGACTCCTGGTTTTGGGTGATTTTTGGAAAATGTTTTACAAACAGTGGGAGAAACCATAAAATATCACCTAATATGTCAACAACTCTTTGGTTTTGTCAGGTTCATTCGAGGGTTTGTCAGTTTAGATTATCTACCAACATTGACAACAGAAATCGTTTCTGAATTCATTATCTAGTACTTAGATTTTGCGTCATTTTTACTACCCGGACAAGTGTCCAGTCTATAATTCCCTCAATTATTGGAAAGACAGAACTTTGGGACATCTCAGTTCAAGTTTAACGTTTGTGTGAGCTAGATTTTCTCCAACTTTCAGAATGTATTGCAAAATCTGTGAAAGGCATATTGACATGCCATCCGGTTACAGACTCGACCAGAAAATCATTATTCCTTTTATAACACCTACCTACTTACAGGAGCCAGATGCAGTCGTCACTATTTTGGACGACTTCAATATTTTTGGGAAAAATGTGTGGAGCAATTTTCATTATTGCCAACACAGGAAACCACAAGGTGTTAACCAGCGAGTTCACGCTTTCCATTTTCGGTGTCTTCTTCTTAAATTTCGTGAGGGCTACATAGACGAAGGGGGTATGTACACGGGAGAGTTGTGGAAACTAAAGTGTCCGGCTGACAATTGTGAGGCTCGTATTCGCACATTTTGGGATACTGTCCCGAAACACCGTATGGGTAAACCGAACTTTAATTGGTTCACCACATTAAAAAGTAAGTTAGGTTTTAAATCTACATCGTTTGTCTATAAAGTTAACTCAGAGTTGTTCACTCTACAAGATTTATGACGCTTATTTATACCAATTTTTAAACCTAAAACGCAGTGTCAACCCCCCGATTCGGTGTTCCTGAACGGAGAAAGTATTGAGTCAGCACCCACTCTTGTGAGATTGAATGAATATGGATCGCCAACTGGCACAATTTTTTGTAATTTTAACAATTATCTTATTTGAATACTTTTTGGGATGGGTACTTAAATAATTTAAATAAATCATATTGCTGCAGTGGGACGAGATGTGGGACTACTAATTCCTAACGGATTTTTAAGTGTTGATCCTCCAACCACAGTTTCAGCCCACTTGCGGCGTCAGGTTGAGGGCAGGAGAGAAAATTTAGCTCTCGCAATTCCTAAAGCACACAAGCCACCACAGCAGAGTAACGATAAAAATAGTTTTTCAATACTTTGAACTAAAATAAATAGCAATAGATGAGCACATTAATTATTGATAGATGCTGTCGAGCCAGTTGCCGGAACGTCATGTATAATTGATTACCCACTGAGGGCACCGTCGTATATTCCTGAAAGCAACATTTCTTCACAACAAAGTAATTGAGTGCATATAATTGTTTAAATAACTTAAGATACTTGGCGTTAGGGTGCAAGATCATTATTTTTCATAGACATAGCTGAACCAGTTGCCGGTCCGTCATGGAGAATCGGTAATCCGTCAGTAGCACCACCTAATTCTCCCGGAAGTCCTACCTTTTCCAAAATATTGAATGAGATTTTGAGTCTGGATGAGAGTATTGACAACTTTGTGACACCTGACGCATTGTGTGAGAGAGACGCTTCTAAAATTTCTCACGGCGTTAGCATTTCGCAAGATATGAGTTTCGAAACTTTTTTTGAAAGCAAAGGTGCAGTCTCCCTTGCATCTCTATCTGATCGTGCAGAAAATACGAGAAACATTGACACGGGGAATAACTTCGCTGATGACGATCCCATGGACGGGTGCACTACTGTTGTAGCCAAAGCTGTGGATGGTGCGACACTACTGTGTCCGGCAGAATCACCACCACAGGACTTTGATGTGAGCGATTTTTACGAATTGGTTTCTCCTGCTGAGTCAGAGGATGAGGTAGACGCAGATGCCATAATTCCGGAGGAACAATTTTTTGGTTTGAGCAAAATTGTTGACACAGAAAATCCTTTCATTCGCGGAGTGCTTCCAGTTGAGCACGCAAACTATAAAACCTCTGACTAAATAATATACATCGTTTTCTCAGGTGTTTTGTTCGTCTGTAACAGTATTTAGCGAGTTATAGTAACTTTCGTGATCAATCAACAACAATATTTAGTACTTTAAAGATAGTTACTTGTGAGTTATTTGTGTATTTCAATAAGCCAAGATGAGACAGGGGACGACTGTACCAATAAAGACGGGTGGAAATAATACGGTAAGGAGAAGAATTTTATAAGTAATGTATTTTCGAATTCTACTATTAGAGATGCTATCACGAACGTATTGTTTACAGGTGTTCAGGTGTAGTGTAGAAAACTGCCCATTTTTTTGTAGAACGTACGTAAATTACGAAAGTCATTTAGAAACAAGACATTTTTGTATCGACTGTTCTCGTTACTACAAAGATATAGATGAGCACGGCTGTCTAATGTCCGGACAACGAACAGGTTATGTAGACGCTGGTGCAAGGCTGGATTTGACTAACTTTCACGAGTACAGTCGCAGTCAAGGAGGGAGCATGATTAGCTACAAATATAGGCATGAATTAAATACTCCTGACATTGAGTCAACTTTCTCAGACGTTGAACCTGCAATTAAAAAGCTGCTAAATGAATTGTATGCAATACATACTCTTTCTAAGGTAGAAATTAGTCTGGGCATTCAAATGGAAAAAGAAATTGTCCAAGAAAGTGGGCAAATAGGTTTTAAACAGGCGCTTATATATTTCAAATCTTCGCATTATGAACTGCAAACTCCAGAATCAATAGATTCGATTTTATTAAAAAGTGCGTCTGATATAGTGGAGAAGAAAAATACTTTTTTAGACAACGGTTCTTCATGGTATATAGTGAAAATTGATTCTTTAGAGGTTAAAATAGGTGAAATTCGTTTATTCATGAACTCTAGGGCAAGTGGTTACTTAGAGATGCCATTTAAGCACAGGCAGGGCTATATTAATTTCAAAAACAAGGATAATAATTGTTTCAAGTATTGTGTGGCAGCCGCTTTGTTCTAGGACGAACAAATTGAAGAGAATAGGGTCACTGGGCAAACTAACAAAAACCTTGCATCTCATAATACTTGGATAAAATATTTTTCTAAGATTGATTTTTCAAATATTCGCAATTCAGTTAACATTTACCATGATTTGCCAAAGTTTGAAGAAAAAAATGATGTCGCTGTTAATATACTAAGTCATCATCAGGGAAATGTTGTCATGATTCGAAGCAGCAGCGCCCGAGCAAAAACAATTATAACACTTTTTTTGATTCATAAAAAAGAATCCAAAGTTAAATCATACCATATGGCTTTGATAACAAATGCGAATAAATTTTTAGGTTACCGTAGACCTGCAAAAACTTTCTTTTGCGAGCTCTGTTTCCGCTCATTTTCATCCCTGAAGCATTGGAGTGATCATGAAAATGTGTGTAAATCAGGGGATGAGATAATTGAAAAACTACCAAAAGAAGGCGAGAAATTAAAATTTAGTAGGCCAGAACTAACCGTACCATATCCTTATGTTTTATACTGGGACTTTGAATGTTTTTCCATTGATCCAGATGATAAGCATTTATTAGGAAAACAAACAACTATACAAAGTAAATTCGAGCCCGCAAGTTATTCATTTTGCATTATCAAGAGCAGCAGTGAAGGGCAGCATATTATAGCACTTGAGTATTATGACGGTGAAAATCCCGTACAGCATTTTTTCAAAAGTGTATTCAAGTATGCTCAGGAGTTACTGTACTCCATTCGTACAACAAATAATTTTGTTGTACCTATAAAGGAGGAACGCGATAAGCATGAAAGGACAACTCACTGCGAGTTTTGTAAAAGCAAATTTTCTGGATGCGTAGACGAATTAGAAACAAACAAACGGAACCATACAAAGCAAACAAAAGTTATAAAATGTTATCATCATTGCCATGACAGTGGCAAGTATTTGGCCACTATTTGTGCTCGATGCAATATGCGTGTTAAATTTAAGCATGAATTGGTATGCATTGCCCATAACTCGGCAGGATTTGACATGCATTTGTTAATTAAAAATTTTGAAAATTCAATTTTTAACGTAGGTGATGTTAATGTTATTAGTAAGGGAACAGAAAAATTTGTGCAACTTGAAATCCCAGCTCGAGATCTCTTCGTACCTGTCTTAAATTGTAATTATAACATGGCTCATCACCAGACCAAAGGCTGGCAGGGAAACCGTAGGGTGAAACTGCGCTTTATAGATTCGTGTCAATTCTTACCGGGCAAACTTAGTTCATTAGCTGAAGCTCTGAAGAAGGAAAATGCGAGCACATTAAATCTTGTGCATGAAAGCATACCTTATATTTTAGGAGGTAGCAGCAAACGAATGCAGAAGCGGCATAAGCATGAAACAAAAGATTCGGCCCAATTATTATTTGAAAAACTTCCGTATCCATACCGGTACTTATCATCCCCAGACGTTTTGATAGATGGGCACCCTATACCGAGTCAATCTCATTTTGATAATGATCTAGCAAATGAAAAATGTACCGATGAAGAGTGGCTCGTAGTCCAGAATGTAATTAGAACATTTAACATACATGACTTTAGAAACTTCACTCGCCTTTACACAATGAATGATGTAATACTTCTTGCAGTTATATGGGAAAATTTTCGCAAAAATGGGCTAGAAATGTACGGGCTAGACCCGACATATATGTGCACAGGGTCAGGGTACTCATTTCAATGTTTCCTGTATAAGACACGGGCTGAAATTGAGTACATTAGAGATGCTAAAATGCTAAAATGGCTCTCCAGCGGAATCCGTGGAGGAACTTCTTTTTGTACTATAAAAATGCATACCGCTAATAATGAGCGGTGCCCAAATGGGTACGATCCTTCGAAGGAGAGAACCCATATAATTTACAATGATAAGGTTAGTTTATATGCAACTGCGCTTTTAGACAAATATCCACAATCCAATTTTAATTGGGAAGATGTTAAGATCCTTGAGAGTATAGATTGGAGGACATTCGAAAGCATTGATGACACTGGATACTTTCTTGAAGTTGATCTTGGATACCCTCATGACGTACAGGATACCACGTCTGATCTACCTCTTGCTCCTGAGAAACGAATAATTACATTCGAAGAATTATCTGATAAGCAAAAATGTATAATGACCAATTTGAAAAGATCCACTCAAAGGTCCTTTACTACTCAGCCAAGATTATTGCTCCACTGTTATGATCGAAATAACTATGTGCTACATTATAAAGCACTAAAATATTATCTTGAAATGGGATTGGTCCTTAAAAAATCCACAAGGGTATTTCATTTACAGAAAGCAACTATTTCCAAGATTACATACAGTTTAATATTGAAAAGCGTCAAATTGCGCAAAGCGAATCCATGCGCCAGTTCCTAAAAAATCAGAATAATCAAATATTCGGGAAATGTTTACAATCCAACAAAAACAATGTTCAGGTAAAATTTTGTGGATCAAGAGCTCAATCACGGCATCTTTTATCTAAACCAGAATGTATAGATTTTATGCCGGTGTCCGATAATGTTAGCATAGTTATGCTAAGGCCAAAATGTGTGATTTTGAATAAACCTATACAGGCTGGTGTTACAGTCCTAGACCTTGCAAGTTATATTTTATAAGGGATACTATCAAGAATTAAAGCAGGTATTTGGTGATAGAATATCAAATGCGTACATGGATACCGATTCCAGTATAGGGATTGTCCGAGACCCCGATAATACATTCTGGGATGATTTGATCAAATATCGGCAATTCTTTGATTTTTCTAAACTACCTACTGATCCTGACTTCTTCAAAAACTATTCATACCTGGATAATTTACGTCTGTCAAATGCAGGTATTTCCGGGAAATGGAAGATAGAATCGTTTGATATTGCAGAAATCATAACGCTAAAAGCTAAACAATACTCAATAAAATACTTTAATGAAAAAGAGGAAATGAAGTGTAAGGGTATCACGTCCGTAGCTTTTAAATCATTCTCACACGCCAAATACGCCGAAGTTGTGAAAGAAAATAAGGTGGTAAATCTAGATGTAAAGTACATACGCAGTTTTAAGCACAGCTTGTTCTGCATTTCGGTCAACAAGACTGCATTTCATAATTTGGACGTTTACAGAGTTTATTGTGACCCATCCGACATTAATTTTAGTCTTCCTTTAGGGCACCACAGATTGTCTTCCTACATGACAATATAAAACAAAACGTCAAGTGTCGCATTTTTATAGTATAAATTTGGGTGTGACTAACGACACATGGATTTTATTGACTTTAGAATTGCCCACCCCTGTACAGCAACAATACAGGGCCCAACTGCCTCGGGTAAAACTGTTCTCGTTCTTGAGATCATCCGCAGAAGAAGGGAGCTTTTTGATACTCTAATAGAAAAGGTCATATTTGTATATTCGGATTACCAACCGAGCTTTCGGAAGCTGCAAGACGAAGATCCTGGAATTATTTTTACAACAAATGTTAAAGATATAGAAGATCTAGCTTCTGGTCCCTGTTTAATTATACTCGACGACTAGCAAAGTGAAATAGGGCGGGGAGAGAACAACAGCTTAGTGACAAACTTTTTTACCAAACACTCCCACCACAGAGGAGCGTCAATATTCCTTATACTTCAAAACAGCTATGCAAAGGGTATGCGGGACATTAACATAAACACTCAGTGGGCATGTCTTTTTAACCAACCAAGGGACAAGTCTACAATAACTACTCTTGCAAAACAGATTTCCCCTGGTAACGTTTCATTCCTGAAAGAAGCATACTTGAAGGCGGTGACTTCTAAAGAATACGGTTACTTGATTTTAGACTTTCATCCAAAACACAGACAATACAAATATTGGGTTAGGTCAGAGCTCTTCCCCTCCACCGATTGCTTAGTGTTTGCTCCAAAGTGATTCAGTCCGTCACCATGAGTCCCAGAGGAAACATCCCGAAGACAACACGGCTCGAGTCTAATATTGAATTTATTCGTAAGCTTTCGCTCGCTACCAACAGGCAGTTTTCGAAGTTTATCAACGATTCAAGTGAGGAACAACTTAAAGCTAGCTGCGAGTGCTTCGATAATATCCGTTTATTTTTTCCTCGATCAATAACAAGAGTTAGAAATTTTAATCCGCGTTTGTTTAAGCAACAAGTTTTGATAAATCCGAAAGTCAATAAAGCCCTGCTCGCTGACATCATACTCCAAATTGAGACTGGCGAACTTTTAAGAGTTTTTTGTGATGGCAAAAATAATGAGAGTAATTGATCCCCAACTTTATTCCGAACTAATTAAAATATTGAACAGCGGCGAGTCAATTTCCAACGACCTGAAAAACGACCTTCAAGAAAAAATTCAGAAACAAGAACCTATTTCATCGGTTCCAGACCCGCCTCAGGATACCATTAGCAGTCAAAAGGCGTTGAATAAAACATCTGTACAGGAAGCTAAGAAGAAATTTAAACCACTTGAAATTTGCTGCTGCAAATTCAAGCGTGGGCACCTTAACCTGGAGCCTGAGTGGAGAGCATTTGAAGATTTGGACGAGCCCGTTAACCGTGTCAAAGAAGATAAGCACTCATGCATTAAAACATCTGCAAAAACTGGGCAGCCACTTACAGATAAACCCGCAGCGATGTTTCAAATTGCAGTTTCAACTTGCAGTTTTAAATAGCAGTATCAACTAGCAGTTTTAAATTGCAGTTTCATGCTGCAGTTTTAAATTGCAGTTTCAAATTGCAGTTTCTATTTGATATTTAAAATTGCAGTCTGAAATTGAAGTTTCAAATTGCAGTTTTTTATTGCAGTTTCAAATTGCAGTTTCAAATTGCAGTTTTTTATTGCAGTTTCAAATTGCAGTTTCAAATTGCAGTTTCGAATTGCAGTTTCAAATTGCAGTTTCAACTTGCAGTTTTAAACTGCAATTTCATACTGCAGTTTTAATTTGCAGTTTCAAATTGCAGTTTCTATTTGATATTTAAAATTGCAGTTTGAAATTGAAGTTTCAAATTGCAGTTTTGTATTGCAAATTCAAATTGCAGTTTCAAATTGCAGTTTTGTATTGCAGTTTCAAATTGCAGTTTCAAATTGCAGTTTCAAATTGCAGTTTCAAATTGCAGTTTCAAATTGCAGTTTCAAATTGCAGTTTCAAATTGCAGTTTCAAATTGCAGTTTCGAATGCAGTTTTAAATTGCAGTTTCAAATGCAGTTTTAAATTGCAGTTTCAAATGCAGTGTCAAATTCCGGTTTCAAATTGAAGTTTCTATACATTGTTTAAAATTGAAATTTGAAATTGCAGTTTCAAGTTGCAGTTTTAAATTGCAGATTCAAATGCAGTGTCAAATTGGGGTTTCAAATTGCAGTTTCAAATTGTAGTTTAAATTGCAGTTTCAAATTGCAGTTTCAAATTGCAGTTTCAAATTGCAGTTTCAAATTGCAGTTTCAAATTGCAGTTTAAATTGCAGGTTCAAATTGCAGTTTCAAATTGATGTTTAAATTGCAGCTTCAAATTGCAGTTTCAAATTGCAGTTTTAAATTGCAGTTTCAAATTGCAGTTTCAACTTGCAGTTTCAAATTGCAGTTTCTAATTGCAGTTTTCAATTGCCGTTTTGAATTGCAGTTTCAACTTGTGGTTCCAAATTACAGTTTCAAATTGCAGTTTCTCTACATTGTTTAAAATTGCAGTTCGAAATTTAAGTTTCGAATTGGAGTTTTAAATTGCAGTTTCAAATTGGAGTTTCACATTACAGTTTCCAACTGCAGTTTCAAATTGCAGTTGCAAATTGCAGTTTCAAAATCAGTTTCAACTTGCAGTTTTAAATAGCAATTTCAAATAGCAGTTTCAACTTGCAGTTTTTAATTGCAGTTTAGTTGCAGTTTGAAATTGAAGTTTCAAATTGCACTTTAAAAATAAGTTTCGAATTGGAGTTTCAAATTGCAGTTTCAAAATGCACTTCCAAATTGCAGTTTCAAATTGCAGTTTCAAATTGCAGTTTCAAACTGCAGTTTCAAAATGCACTTGCGAATTGCAGTTTCAAATTGCAGTTTCAAATTGCAGTTTCAAATTGCAGTTTGAAATTGCAGTTTGAAATTGCAGTTTCAAATTGCAGTTTCAAATTGCAGTTTCAATTTATAGTTCTGAATAGCAATTTCAAATAGAAGTTTCAACTTGCAGGTTTTAATTGCATTTTAATTGCAGTTTCAACTTCCAGTTTCAAATTGCAGTTTCTAATTGCAGTTTTCAATTGCCGTTTTGAATTGCAGTTTCAACTTGCGGTTTCAAATTACAGTTTCAAATTGCAGTTTCTCTACAGTGTTTAAAATTGCAGTTCGAAATTTAAGTTTCGAATTGGAGTTTTCAATTGCAGTTTCAAATTGGAGTTTCACATTACAGTTTCTAATTGCAGTTTCAAATTGCAGTTGCAAATTGCAGTTTCAAATAGCAGTTTCAAATTGCAGTTTTAAATAGCAATTTCAAATAGCAGTTTCAACTTGCAGTTTTTAATTGCAGTTTAGTTGCAGTTTGAAATTGAAGTTTCAAATTGCAGTTTCTATATCGTCGGTGAAGAGGCAAAATGATCTAGGTGCATAATCGATTAGAATCAAAATGATCTACATAACTTTTTCCCTAAAGGCAAAATGAACTGGGTGCAAGCCTCTTTAAAAGCAAACTGATCTACATACAATTTTCCTTAAAAGCAAAATGATCTAAGTGCTGGTCTAATTTGTTTTGTGAGAAAACTAGCATCTGTAAGGAGGACACGTGGCTTATAAGGGCTAACCATGACTGTGTAATTGACCTAGGGTTGTGGGTTAATATTCTCTGAAGGGTTTGCTATTACTAAGGATCATTCCGGCAACTAAAGTTAATTTCACTTATTGCATCTAATACATTTTTAGTTACGAAAACTGCAACATTCATTTATTTTAAAATCGACGAATTAAAGACGAATCAAAATCACAGTAAGCTCATGTGTTAGTGTGCACATTGAATTGGTTTTCCCTTTAATAATTCTCAACGTGGAGTTTTTTCAAATCGTATTCTACGATCAGCACCATTATCATAACATTCGGAATCATTTTCAAATGTTAAATCATAATTGACAACTTTTTTTTTCAATGTTACTGAAAGAAAGAAATGGAGGCATTGGGGAAGTAAATGCATATATAAAAGATTTTGAATACCTCGCATTTTTGTACACCGGCATTAGAATGTGTTTCCTTATATTGTTTTTATTATAATTTGTATCTAGATCATTTTGCTTTTAGGAAAAGCTGCATCTAGATCATTTTGCTTTTAAAATTCAATGCAAGTAGATCATTTTGCCTTTAGTGAAACTGCAAGTAGATCATTTTGATTCTAATCGATCATGCACCTAGATCATTTTGCCTCTTCACCGACGATATGCTGTTTAAAATTGCACTTTAAAAATAAGTTTCGAATTGGAGTTTCAAATTGCAGTTTCAAAATGCACTTGCAAATTGCAGTTTCAAATTGCAGTTTCAAACTGCAGTTTCAAAATGCACTTGCAAATTGCAGTTTCAAATTGCAGTTTCAAATGCAGTGTCAAATTGCGGTTTCAAATTGCAGTTTCAAATTGCAGTTTCAAATTGCAGTATCAAATTGCAGTTTCAAATTGCAGTTTCAAATTGCAGTTTCAAATTGCAGTTTCAAATTGCAGTTTAAAATTGCAGTTTCAAATTGCAGTTTCGAATTGCAGTTTCAAATTGCAGTTTCAACTTGCAGTTTTAAATAGCAATATCAAATAGCAGTTTCATGTTGCAGTTTTAAACTGCAGTTACATACTGCAGTTTTAATTTGCAGTTTCAAATTGCAGTTTCTATTTGATATTTAAAATTGCAGTTTCAAATTGAAGTTTCAAATTGCAGTTTTGTATTGCAGTTTCAAATTGCAATTTCAAATTGCAGTTTCAAATTGCAGTTTCAAATTGCAGTTTTAAATTGCAGTTTCAAATTGCAGTTTTAAATTGCAGTTTCAAATGCAGTTTTAAATTGCAGTTTCAAATGCAGTGTCAAATTCCGGTTTCAAATTGAAGTTTCTTTACATTGTTTAAAATTGAAATTTCAAATTGCAGTTTCAAATTGAAGTTTTAAATTGCAGTTTCAAATGCAGTGTCAAATTGCGGTTTCAAATTGCAGTTTCAAATTGTAGTTTAAATTGCAGTGTCAAATTGCGGTTTCAAATTGCAGTTTCAAATTGTAGTTTAAATTGCAGTTTCAAATTGCAGTTTCAAATTGCAGTTTCAAATTGATGTTTCAAATTGGAGTTTCAAATTGGAGTTTCAAATTGCAGTTTAAATTGCAGGTTCAAATTGCAGTTTCAAATTGGTGTTTAAATTGCAGCTTCAAATTGCAGTTTCAAATTGCAGTTTTAAATTGCAGTTTCAAATTGCAGTCTCAAATTGCGGTTTCAAGTGGCAGTTTCTAATTCCAGTTTTCAATTGCCGTTTTGAATTGCAGTTTCAACTTGCGGTTTCAAATTACAGTTTCAAATTGCAGTTTCTCTACATTGTTTAAAATTGCAGTTCGAAAATTAAGTTTCGAATTGGAGTTTTAAATTGCAGTTTCAAAATGCACTTGCAAATTGCAGTTTCAAATTGCAGTTTCAACTTGCAGTTTTAAATAGCAATTTCAAATAGCAGTTTCAACTTGCAGTTTTTAATTGCAGTTTAGTTGCAGTTTGAAATTGAAGTTTCAAATTGCAGTTTCTATATGCTGTTTAAAATTGCACTTTAAAAATAAGTTTCGAATTGGAGTTTCAAATTGCAGTTTCAAAATGCACTTGCAAATTGCAGTTTCAAATTGCAGTTTCAAATTGCAGTTTCAAACTGCAGTTTCAAAATGCACTTGCAAATTGCAGTTTCAAATTGCAGTTTCAAATTGCAGTTTCAAATTGCAGTTTCAAATTGCAGTTTCAAATTGCAGTTTGAAATTGCAGTTTGAAATTGCAGTTTCAAATTGTAGTTTCAAATTGCAGTTTCAAATTGCAGTTTCTCTACATTGTTTAAAATTGCAGTTCGAAAATTAAGTTTCGAATTGGAGTTTTAAATTGCAGTTTCAAATTGGAGTTTCACATTACAGTTTCCAATTGCAGTTTCAAATTGCAGTTGCAAATTGCAGTTTCAAATTGCAGTTTCAACTTGCAGTTTTAAATAGAAATTTCAAATAGCAGTTTCAACTTGCAGTTTTTAATTGCAGTTTAGTTGCAGTTTGAAATTGAAGTTTCAAATTGCAGTTTCTATATGCTGTTTAAAATTGCACTTTAAAAATAAGTTTCGAATTGGAGTTTCAAATTGCAGTTTCAAAATGCACTTGCAAATTGCAGTTTCAAATTGCAGTTTCAAATTGCAGTGTCAAATTGCGGTTTCAAATTGCAGTTTCAAATTGCAGTTTCAAATTGTGGTATCAAATTGCAGTTTCAAATTGCAGTTTCAAATTGCAGTTTCAAATTGCAGTTTCAAATTGCAGTTTCAAATTGCAGTTTCAAATTGCAGTTTCGAATTGCAGTTTCAAACTGCAGTTTCAAAATGCACTTGCAAATTGCAGTTTCAAATTGCAGTTTCAAATTGCAGTTTCAAATTGCAGTTTCAAATTGCAGTTTCAAATTGCAGTTTGAAATTGCAGTTTGAAATTGCAGTTTCAAATTGCAGTTTCAAATTGTAGTTTCAAATTGCAGTTTCAAATTGCAGTTTCAAATTGCAGTTTCAATTTGCAGTTCTGAATAGCAATTTCAAATAGAAATTTCAACTTGCAGGTTTTAATTGCATTTTAATTGCAGTTTGAAATTGAAGTTTAAATTACAGTTTTTGTTGCAGTTTCAAATTGCAGTTTCAAATTGAATTTTCAAATTGTAGTTTCATATTGCAGTTTTCAATTGCCGTTTTGAATTGCAGTTTCAACATGCAGTTTCAAATTACAGTTTCAAATTGCAGTTTCGAATTGCAATTTCAAATTGCAGTTTCAACTTGCAGTTTTAAATAGCAATATCAAATAGCAGTTTCATGTTGCGGTTTTAAACTGCAGTTTCATACTGCAGTTTTAATTTGCGGTTTTAAATTGCAGTTTCTATTTGATATTTAAAATTGCAGTTTGAAATTGAAGTTTCAAATTGCAGTTTTGTATTGCAAATTCAAATTGCAGTTTCAAATTGCAGTTTTGTATTGCAGTTTCAAATTGCAGTTTCAAATTGTAGTTTCAAATTGCAGTTTCAAATTGCAGTTTCATACTGCAGTTTCAAATTGCAGTTTCAAAAGCAGTGTCAAATTGCGGTTTCAAATTGAAGTTTCTATACATTGTTTAAAATTGTATTTTGAAATTGAAGTTTCAAATTGCAGTTTTAAATTGCAGTTGCAAATGCAGTGTCAAATATCGGTTTCAAATTGCAGTTTCAAATTGTAGTTTAAATTGCAGTTTCAAATTGCAGTTTCAAATTGCAGTTTCAAATTGATGTTTCAAATTGGAGTTTAAAATTGCAGTTTCAAAATGCAGTTTAAATTGCAGGTTCAAATTGCAGTTTCAAATTGATGTTTAAATTGCAGCTTCAAATTGCAGTTTCAAATTGCAGTTTTAAATTGCAGTTTCAAATTGCAGTCTCAAATTGCGGTTTTAAGTTGCAGTTTCTAATTGCAGTTTTGAATTGCCGTTTTGAATTGCAGTTTCAACTTGCGGTTTCAAATTACAGTTTCAAATTGCAGTTTCTCTACATTGTTTAAAATTGCAGTTCGAAATTTAAGTTTCGAATTGGAGTTTTCAATTGCAGTTTCAAATTGGAGTTTCACATTACAGTTTCTAATTGCAGTTTCAAATTGCAGTTGCAAATTGCAGTTTCAAATTGCAGTTTCAAATTGCAGTTTTAAATAGCAATTTCAAATAGCAGTTTCAACTTGCAGTTTTTAATTGCAGTTTAGTTGCAGTTTGAAATTGAAGTTTCAAATTGCAGTTTCTATATCGTCGGTGAAGAGGCAAAATGATCTAGGTGCATAATCGATTAGAATCAAAATGATCTACATAACTTTTTCCCTAAAGGCAAAATGAACTGGGTGCAAGCCTCTTTAAAAGCAAACTGATCTACATACAATTTTCCTTAAAAGCAAAATGATCTAAGTGCTGGTCTAATTTGTTTTGTGAGAAAACTAGCATCTGTAAGGAGGACACGTGGCTTATAAGGGCTAACCATGACTGTGTAATTGACCTAGGGTTGTGGGTTAATATTCTCTGAAGGGTTTGCTATTACTAAGGATCATTCCGGCAACTAAAGTTAATTTCACTTATTGCATCTAATACATTTTTAGTTACGAAAACTGCAACATTCATTTATTTTAAAACCGACGAATTAAAGACGAATCAAAATCACAGTAAGCTCATGTGTTAGTGTGCACATTGAATTGGTTTTCCCTTTAATAATTCTCAACGTGGAGTTTTTTCAAATCGTATTCTACGATCAGCACCATTATCATAACATTCGGAATCATTTTCAAATGTTAAATCATAATTGACAACTTTTTTTTTCAATGTTACTGAAAGAAAGAAATGGAGGCATTGGGGAAGTAAATGCATATATAAAAGATTTTGAATACCTCGCATTTTTGTACACCGGCATTAGAATGTGTTTCCTTATATAGTTTTTATTATAATTTGTATCTAGATCATTTTGCTTTTAGGAAAAGCTGCATCTAGATCATTTTGCTTTTAAAATTCAATGCAAGTAGATCATTTTGCCTTTAGTGAAACTGCAAGTAGATCATTTTGATTCTAATCGATCATGCACCTAGATCATTTTGCCTCTTCACCGACGATATGCTGTTTAAAATTGCACTTTAAAAATAAGTTTCGAATTGGAGTTTCAAATTGCAGTTTCAAAATGCACTTGCAAATTGCAGTTTCAAATTGCAGTTTCAAACTGCAGTTTCAAAATGCACTTGCAAATTGCAGTTTCAAATTGCAGTTTCAAATGCAGTGTCAAATTGCGGTTTCAAATTGCAGTTTCAAATTGCAGTTTCAAATTGCAGTATCAAATTGCAGTTTCAAATTGCAGTTTCAAATTGCAGTTTCAAATTGCAGTTTCAAATTGCAGTTTCAAATTGCAGTTTCAAATTGCAGTTTCAAATTGCAGTTTCAAATTGCAGCTTCGAATTGCAGTTTCAAATTGCAGTTTCAACTTGCAGTTTTAAATAGCAATATCAAATAGCAGTTTCATGTTGCAGTTTTAAACTGCAGTTACATACTGCAGTTTTAATTTGCAGTTTCAAATTGCAGTTTCTATTTGATATTTAAAATTGCAGTTTCAAATTGAAGTTTTAAATTGCAGTTTTGTATAGCAGTTTCAAATTGCAATTTCAAATTGCAGTTTCAAATTGCAGTTTCAAATTGCAGTTTTAAATTGCAGTTTCAAATTGCAGTTTCAAATTGCAGTTTTAAATTGCAGTTTCAAATTGCAGTTTTAAATTGCAGTTTCAAATTGCAGTTTCAAATTGCAGTTTCAAATTGCAGTATCAAATTGCAGTTTCAAATTGCAGTTTCAAATTGCAGTTTCAAATTGCAGTTTCAAATTGCAGTTTCAAATTGCAGTTTCAAATTGCAGTTTCAAATTGCAGTTTCGAATTGCAGTTTCAAATTGCAGTTTCAACTTGCAGTTTTAAATAGCAATATCAAATAGCAGTTTCATGTTGCAGTTTTAAACTGCAGTTACATACTGCAGTTTTAATTTGCAGTTTCAAATTGCAGTTTCTATTTGATATTTAAAATTGCAGTTTCAAATTGAAGTTTTAAATTGCAGTTTTGTATTGCAGTTTCAAATTGCAATTTCAAATTGCAGTTTCAAATTGCAGTTTCAAATTGCAGTTTTAAATTGCAGTTTCAAATTGCAGTTTTAAATTGCAGTTTCAAATGCAGTTTTAAATTGCAGTTTCAAATGCAGTGTCAAATTCCGGTTTCAAATTGAAGTTTCTTTACATTGTTTAAAATTGAAATTTCAAATTGCAGTTTCAAATTGAAGTTTTAAATTGCAGTTTCAAATGCAGTGTCAAATTGCGGTTTCAAATTGCAGTTTCAAATTGTAGTTTAAATTGCAGTTTCAAATTGCAGTTTCAAATTGCAGTTTCAAATTGATGTTTCAAATTGGAGTTTCAAATTGGAGTTTCAAATTGCAGTTTAAATTGCAGGTTCAAATTGCAGTTTCAAATTGGTGTTTAAATTGCAGCTTCAAATTGCAGTTTCAAATTGCAGTTTTAAATTGCAGTTTCAAATTGCAGTCTCAAATTGCGGTTTCAAGTGGCAGTTTCTAATTCCAGTTTTCAATTGCCGTTTTGAATTGCAGTTTCAACTTGCGGTTTCAAATTACAGTTTCAAATTGCAGTTTCTCTACATTGTTTAAAATTGCAGTTCGAAAATTAAGTTTCGAATTGGAGTTTTGAATTGCAGTTTCAAATTGGAGTTTCACATTACAGATTCCAATTGCAGTTTCAAATTGCAGTTGCAAATTGCAGTTTCAAATTGCAGTTTCAACTTGCAGTTTTAAATAGCAATTTCAAATAGCAGTTTCAACTTGCAGTTTTTAATTGCAGTTTAGTTGCAGTTTGAAATTGAAGTTTCAAATTGCAGTTTCTATATGCTGTTTAAAATTGCACTTTAAAAATAAGTTTCGAATTGGAGTTTCAAATTGCAGTTTCAAAATGCACTTGCAAATTGCAGTTTCAAATTGCAGTTTCAAATTGCAGTTTCGAACTGCAGTTTCAAAATGCACTTGCAAATTGCAGTTTCAAATGCAGTGTCAAATTGCGGTTTCAAATTGCAGTTTCAAATTGTAGTTTAAATTGCAGTTTCAAATTGCAGTTTCAAATTGCAGTTTCAAATTGATGTTTCAAATTGGAGTTTCAAATTGGAGTTTCAAATTGCAGTTTAAATTGCAGGTTCAAATTGCAGTTTCAAATTGGTGTTTAAATTGCAGCTTCAAATTGCAGTTTCAAATTGCAGTTTTAAATTGCAGTTTCAAATTGCAGTCTCAAATTGCGGTTTCAAGTGGCAGTTTCTAATTCCAGTTTTCAATTGCCGTTTTGAATTGCAGTTTCAACTTGCGGTTTCAAATTACAGTTTCAAATTGCAGTTTCTCTACATTGTTTAAAATTGCAGTTCGAAAATTAAGTTTCGAATTGGAGTTTTGAATTGCAGTTTCAAATTGGAGTTTCACATTACAGTTTCCAATTGCAGTTTCAAATTGCAGTTGCAAATTGCAGTTTCAAATTGCAGTTTCAACTTGCAGTTTTAAATAGCAATTTCAAATAGCAGTTTCAACTTGCAGTTTTTAATTGCAGTTTAGTTGCAGTTTGAAATTGAAGTTTCAAATTGCAGTTTCTATATGCTGTTTAAAATTGCACTTTAAAAATAAGTTTCGAATTGGAGTTTCAAATTGCAGTTTCAAAATGCACTTGCAAATTGCAGTTTCAAATTGCAGTTTCAAATTGCAGTTTCGAACTGCAGTTTCAAAATGCACTTGCAAATTGCAGTTTCAAATTGCAGTTTCAAATTGCAGTTTCAAATTGCAGTTTCAAATTGCAGTTTGAAATTGCAGGTTGAAATTGCAGTTTCAAATTGTAGTTTCAAATTGCAGTTTCAAATTGCAGTTTCTCTACATTGTTTAAAATTGCAGTTCGAAAATTAAGTTTCGAATTGGAGTTTTAAATTGCAGTTTCAAATTGGAGTTTCACATTACAGTTTCCAATTGCAGTTTCAAATTGCAGTTGCAAATTGCAGTTTCAAATTGCAGTTTCAACTTGCAGTTTTAAATAGCAATTTCAAATAGCAGTTTCAACTTGCAGTTTTTAATTGCAGTTTAGTTGCAGTTTGAAATTGAAGTTTCAAATTGCAGTTTCTATATGCTGTTTAAAATTGCACCTTAAAAATAAGTTTCGAATTGGAGTTTCAAATTGCAGTTTCAAAATGCACTTGCAAATTGCAGTTTCAAATTGCAGTTTCAAATTGCAGTTTCAAACTGCAGTTTCAAGATGCACTTGCAAATTGCAGTTTCAAATTGCAGTTTCAAATTGCAGTTTCAAATTGCAGTTTCAAATTGCAGTTTGAAATTGCAGTTTGAAATTGCAGTTTCAAATTGTAGTTTCAAATTGCAGTTTCAAATTGCAGTTTCAAATTGCAGTTTCAAATTGCAGTTTCAATTTGCAGTTCTGAATAGCAATTTCAAATAGAAATTTCAACTTGCAGGTTTTAATTGCATTTTAATTGCAGTTTGAAATTGAAGTTTAAATTACAGTTTTTGTTGCAGTTTCAAATTGCAGTTTCAAATTGAATTTTCAAATTGTAGTTTCATATTGCAGTTTTCAATTGCCGTTTTGAATTGCAGTTTCAACATGCAGTTTCAAATTACAGTTTCAAATTGCAGTTTCGAATTGCAATTTCAAATTGCAGTTTCAACTTGCAGTTTTAAATAGCAATATCAAATAGCAGTTTCATGTTGCGGTTTTAAACTGCAGTTTCATACTGCAGTTTTAATTTGCAGTTTTAAATTGCAGTTTCTATTTGATATTTAAAATTGCAGTTTGAAATTGAAGTTTCAAATTGCAGTTTTGTATTGCAAATTCAAATTGCAGTTTCAAATTGCAGTTTTGTATTGCAGTTTCAAATTGCAGTTTCAAATTGTAGTTTCAAATTGCAGTTTCAAATTGCAGTTTCATACTGCAGTTTCAAATTGCAGTTTCAAAAGCAGTGTCAAATTGCGGTTTCAAATTGAAGTTTCTATACATTGTTTAAAATTGTATTTTGAAATTGAAGTTTCAAATTGCAGTTTTAAATTGCAGTTGCAAATGCAGTGTCAAATATCGGTTTCAAATTGCAGTTTCAAATTGTAGTTTAAATTGCAGTTTCAAATTGCAGTTTCAAATTGCAGTTTCAAATTGATGTTTCAAATTGGAGTTTCAAATTGCAGTTTCAAAATGCAGTTTAAATTGCAGGTTCAAATTGCAGTTTCAAATTGATGTTTAAATTGCAGCTTCAAATTGCAGTTTCAAATTGCAGTTTTAAATTGCAGTTTCAAATTGCAGTCTCAAATTGCGGTTTTAAGTTGCAGTTTCTAATTGCAGTTTTGAATTGCCGTTTTGAATTGCAGTTTGAACTTGTGGTTCCAAATTACAGTTTCAAATTGCAGTTTCTCTACATTGTTTAAAATTACAGTTCGGAATTTAAGTTTCGAATTGGAGTTTTAAATTGCAGTTTCAAATTGGAGTTTCACATTACAGTTTCCAATTGCAGTTTCAAATTGCAGTTGCAAATTGCAGTTTCAAATTGCAGTTTCAAATTGCAGTTTTAAATAGCAATTTCAAATAGCAGTTTCAACTTGCAGTTTTTAATTGCAGTTTAGTTGCAGTTTGAAATTGAAGTTTCAAATTGCAGTTTCTATATGCTGTTTAAAATTGCACTTTAAAAATAAGTTTCGAATAGGAGTTTCAAATTGCAGTTTCAAAATGCACTTGCAAATTGCAGTTTCAAATTGCAGTTTCAAATTGCAGTTTCAAACTGCAGTTTCAAATTGCAGTTTCAAATTGCAGTTTGAAATTGCAGTTTCAAATTGCAGTTTCAAATTGCAGTTTCAAAATGCAGTTTCAAATTGCAGTTTCAATTTGCAGTTCTGAATAGCAATTTCAAATAGAAGTTTCAACTTGCAGGTTTTAATTGCATTTTAATTGCAGTTTGAAATTGAAATTTAAATTACAGTTTTTGTTGCAGTTTTAAATTGCAGTTTCAAATTGTAGTTTCATATTGCAGTTTTCAATTGCCGTTTTGAATTGCAGTTTCAACACGCGGTTTCAAATTACAGTTTCAAATTGCAGTTTCGATTTGCAATTTCAAATTGCAGTTTCAACTTGCAGTTTTAAATAGCAATATCAAATAGCAGATTCATGTTGCAGTTTTAAACAGCAGTTTCATACTGCAGTTTTAATTTGCAGTTTCAAATTGCAGTTTCTATTTGATATTTAAAATTGCAGTTTGAAATTGAAAATTCAAATTGCAGTTTTGTATTGCAAATTCAAATTGCAGTTTCAAATTGCAGTTTTGTATTGCAGTTTCAAATTGCAGTTTCAAATTGTAGTTTCAAATTGAAGTTTCAAATTGCAGTTTCAAATTGCAGTTTCAAATTGCAGTTTCAAATGCAGTGTCAAATTGCGGTTTCAAATCGAAGTTTCTATACATTGTTTAAAATTGCAATTTGAAATTGAAGTTTCAAATTGCAGTTTTAAATTGCGGTTTCAAATTGCAGTTCGAAATTGTAGTTTAAATTGCAGTTTCAAATTGCAGTTTCAAATTGATGTTTCAAATTGCAGTTTTAAATTGCAGTTTCAAATTGCAGTTTAAATTGCAGGTTCAAATTGTAGTTTCAAATTGATGTTTAAATTGAAGCTTCAAATTGCAGTTTCAAATTGCAGTTTTAAATTGCAATTTCAAATTGCAGTCTCAAATTGCGGTTTCAAGTTGCAGTTTCTAATTGCAGTTTTCAATTGCCGTTTTGAATTGCAGTTTCAACTTGCGGTTTCAAATTACAGTTTCAAATTGCAGTTTCTCTACATTGTTTAAAATTGCAGTTCGAAATTTAAGTTTTGAATTTGAGTTTTAAATTGCAGTTTCAAATTGGAGTTTCACATTACAGTTTCCAATTGCAGTTTCCAATTGCAGTTGCAAATTGCAGTTGCAAATTGCAGTTGCAAATTGCAGTTTCAATTTGCAGTTTTCAATTGCGGTTTTGCATTGCAGTTTCTCTTTGCTGTTTAAAATTGCACTTTAAAAATAAGTTTCGAATTGCAGTTTCAAATTGCAGTTTCAAAATGCACTTGCAAATTGCAGTTTCAAATTGCAGTTTCAAATTGCAGTTTCAAAATGCAGTTTCAATTTGCAGTTCTAAATAGCAATTTCAAATAGAAGTTTCAACTTGCAAGTTTTAATTGCAGTTTGAAATTGAAGTTAAAATTACAGTTTTTGTTGCAGTTTCAAATTGCAGTTTGAAATTGCGGTTTTTGTTGCAGTTTCAAATTGCAGTTTCAAATTGCAGTTTCAAATTGTAGTTTCATATTGCAGTTTTCAATTGCCGTTTTGAATTGCAGTTTAAACATGCAGTTTCAAATTACAGTTTCAAATTGCAGTTTCGAATTGCAATTTCAAATTGCAGTTTCAACTTGCAGTTTTAAATAGCAATATCAAAAAGCAGTTTCATGTTGCAGTTTTAAACTGCAGATTCATACTGCAGTTTTAATTTGCAGTTTTAAATTGCAGTTTCTATTTGATATTTAAAATTGCAGTTTGAAATTGAAGTTTCAAATTGCAGTTTTGTATTGCAAATTCAAATTGCAGTTTCAAATTGCAGTTTCAACTTGCAGTTTCAAATTGCAGTTTCTAATTGCAGTTTTCAATTGCCGTTTTGAATTGCAGTTTCAACTTGTGGTTCCAAATTACAGTTTCAAATTGCAGTTTCTCTTCATTGTTTAAAATTGCAGTTCGAAATTTAAGTTTCGAATTGGAGTTTTAAATTGCAGTTTCAAATTGGAGTTTCACATTACAGTTTCCAATTGCAGTTTCAAATTGCAGTTGCAAATTGCAGTTTTAAATTGCAGTTTCAGATTGCAGTTTCAAATTGCAGTTTCAACTTGCAGTTTTAAATAGCAATATCAAATAGCAGTTTCATGTTGCAGTTTTAAACTGCAGTTACATACTGCAGTTTTAATTTGCAGTTTCAAATTGCAGTTTCTATTTGATATTTAAAATTGCAGTTTCAAATTGAAGTTTTAAATTGCAGTTTTGTATTGCAGTATCAAATTGCAATTTCAAATTGCAGTTTCAAATTGCAGTTTCAAATTGCAGTTTTAAATTGCAGTTTCAAATTGCAGTTTTAAATTGCAGTTTCAAATGCAGTTTTAAATTGCAGTTTCAAATGCAGTGTCAAATTCCGGTTTCAAATTGAAGTTTCTTTACATTGTTTAAAATTGAAATTTCAAATTGCAGTTTCAAATTGAAGTTTTAAATTGCAGTTTCAAATGCAGTGTCAAATTGCGGTTTCAAATTGCAGTTTCAAATTGTAGTTTAAATTGCAGTTTCAAATTGCAGTTTCAAATTGCAGTTTCAAATTGATGTTTCAAATTGGAGTTTCAAATTGGAGTTTCAAATTGCAGTTTAAATTGCAGGTTCAAATTGCAGTTTCAAATTGGTGTTTAAATTGCAGCTTCAAATTGCAGTTTCAAATTGCAGTTTTAAATTGCAGTTTCAAATTGCAGTTTCAAATTGCGGTTTCAAGTGGCAGTTTCTAATTCCAGTTTTCAATTGCCGTTTTGAATTGCAGTTTCAACTTGCGGTTTCAAATTACAGTTTCAAATTGCAGTTTCTCTACATTGTTTAAAATTGCAGTTCGAAAATTAAGTTTCGAATTGGAGTTTTGAATTGCAGTTTCAAATTGGAGTTTCACATTACAGATTCCAATTGCAGTTTCAAATTGCAGTTGCAAATTGCAGTTTCAAATTGCAGTTTCAACTTGCAGTTTTAAATAGCAATTTCAAATAGCAGTTTCAACTTGCAGTTTTTAATTGCAGTTTAGTTGCAGTTTGAAATTGAAGTTTCAAATTGCAGTTTCTATATGCTGTTTAAAATTGCACTTTAAAAATAAGTTTCGAATTGGAGTTTCAAATTGCAGTTTCAAAATGCACTTGCAAATTGCAGTTTCAAATTGCAGTTTCAAATTGCAGTTTCGAACTGCAGTTTCAAAATGCACTTGCAAATTGCAGTTTCAAATGCAGTGTCAAATTGCGGTTTCAAATTGCAGTTTCAAATTGTAGTTTAAATTGCAGTTTCAAATTGCAGTTTCAAATTGCAGTTTCAAATTGATGTTTCAAATTGGAGTTTCAAATTGGAGTTTCAAATTGCAGTTTAAATTGCAGGTTCAAATTGCAGTTTCAAATTGGTGTTTAAATTGCAGCTTCAAATTGCAGTTTCAATTTGCAGTTTTAAATTGCAGTTTCAAATTGCAGTCTCAAATTGCGGTTTCAAGTGGCAGTTTCTAATTCCAGTTTTCAATTGCCGTTTTGAATTGCAGTTTCAACTTGCGGTTTCAAATTACAGTTTCAAATTGCAGTTTCTCTACATTGTTTAAAATTGCAGTTCGAAAATTAAGTTTCGAATTGGAGTTTTGAATTGCAGTTTCAAATTGGAGTTTCACATTACAGTTTCCAATTGCAGTTTCAAATTGCAGTTGCAAATTGCAGTTTCAAATTGCAGTTTCAACTTGCAGTTTTAAATAGCAATTTCAAATAGCAGTTTCAACTTGCAGTTTTTAATTGCAGTTTAGTTGCAGTTTGAAATTGAAGTTTCAAATTGCAGTTTCTATATGCTGTTTAAAATTGCACTTTAAAAATAAGTTTCGAATTGGAGTTTCAAATTGCAGTTTCAAAATGCACTTGCAAATTGCAGTTTCAAATTGCAGTTTCAAATTGCAGTTTCGAACTGCAGTTTCAAAATGCACTTGCAAATTGCAGTTTCAAATTGCAGTTTCAAATTGCAGTTTCAAATTGCAGTTTCAAATTGCAGTTTCAAATTGCAGGTTGAAATTGCAGTTTCAAATTGTAGTTTCAAATTGCAGTTTCAAATTGCAGTTTCTCTACATTGTTTAAAATTGCAGTTCGAAAATTAAGTTTCGAATTGGAGTTTTAAATTGCAGTTTCAAATTGGAGTTTCACATTACAGATTCCAATTGCAGTTTCAAATTGCAGTTGCAAATTGCAGTTTCAAATTGCAGTTTCAACTTGCAGTTTTAAATAGCAATTTCAAATAGCAGTTTCAACTTGCAGTTTTTAATTGCAGTTTATTTGCAGTTTGAAATTGAAGTTTCAAATTGCAGTTTCTATATGCTGTTTAAAATTGCACTTTAAAAATAAGTTTCGAATTGGAGTTTCAAATTGCAGTTTCAAAATGCACTTGCAAATTGCAGTTTCAAATTGCAGTTTCAAATTGCAGTTTCAAACTGCAGTTTCAAAATGCACTTGCAAATTGCAGTTTCAAATTGCAGTTTCAAATTGCAGTTTCAAATTGCAGTTTCAAATTGCAGTTTGAAATTGCAGTTTGAAATTGCAGTTTCAAATTGTAGTTTCAAATTGCGGTTTCAAATTGCAGTTTCAAATTGCAGTTTCAAATTGCAGTTTCAAATTGCAGTTTCAAATTGCAGTTTCAATTTGCAGTTCTGAATAGCAATTTCAAATAGAAATTTCAACTTGCAGGTTTTAATTGCATTTTAATTGCAGTTTGAAATTGAAGTTTAAATTACAGTTTTTGTTGCAGTTTCAAATTGCAGTTTCAAATTGAATTTTCAAATTGTAGTTTCATATTGCAGTTTTCAATTGCCGTTTTGAATTGCAGTTTCAACATGCAGTTTCAAATTACAGTTTCAAATTACAGTTTCAAATTGCAGTTTCGAATTGCAATTTCAAATTGCAGTTTCAACTTGCAGTTTTAAATAGCAATATCAAATAGCAGTTTCATGTTGCGGTTTTAAACTGCAGTTTCATACTGCAGTTTTAATTTGCAGTTTTAAATTGCAGTTTCTATTTGATATTTAAAATTGCAGTTTGAAATTGAAGTTTCAAATTGCAGTTTTGTATTGCAAATTCAAATTGCAGTTTCAAATTGCAGTTTTGTATTGCAGTTTCAAATTGCAGTTTCAAATTGTAGTTTCAAATTGCAGTTTCAAATTGCAGTTTCATACTGCAGTTTCAAATTGCAGTTTCAAAAGCAGTGTCAAATTGCGGTTTCAAATTGAAGTTTCTATACATTGTTTAAAATTGTATTTTGAAATTGAAGTTTCAAATTGCAGTTTTAAATTGCAGTTGCAAATGCAGTGTCAAATATCGGTTTCAAATTGCAGTTTCAAATTGTAGTTTAAATTGCAGTTTCAAATTGCAGTTTCAAATTGCAGTTTCAAATTGATGTTTCAAATTGGAGTTTCAAATTGCAGTTTCAAAATGCAGTTTAAATTGCAGGTTCAAATTGCAGTTTCAAATTGATGTTTAAATTGCAGCTTCAAATTGCAGTTTCAAATTGCAGTTTTAAATTGCAGTTTCAAATTGCAGTCTCAAATTGCGGTTTTAAGTTGCAGCTTCTAATTGCAGTTTTGAATTGCCGTTTTGAATTGCAGTTTGAACTTGTGGTTCCAAATTACAGTTTCAAATTGCAGTTTCAAATTGCAGTTTCAAATTGCAGTTTCAAATTGCAGTTTCAAATTGCAGTTTGAAATTGCAGTTTGAAATTGCAGTTTCAAATTGTAGTTTCAAATTGCAGTTTCAAATTGCAGTTTCAAATTGCAGTTTCAAATTGCAGTTTCAAATTGCAGTTTTAAATAGCAATTTCAAATAGCAGTTTCAACTTGCAGTTTTTAATTGCAGTTTAGTTGCAGTTTGAAATTGAAGTTTCAAATTGCAGTTTCTATATGCTGTTTAAAATTGCACTTTAAAAATAAGTTTCGAATTGGAGTTTCAAATTGCAGTTTCAAAATGCACTTGCAAATTGCAGTTTCAAATTGCAGTTTCAAATTGCAGTTTCAAACTGCAGTTTCAAAATGCACTTGCAAATTGCAGTTTCAAATTGCAGTTTCAAATTGCAGTTTCAAATTGCAGTTTGAAATTGCAGTTTGAAATTGCAGTTTCAAATTGCAGTTTCAAATTGCAGTTTCAAATTGCAGTTTCAATTTGCAGTTCTGAATAGCAATTTCAAATAGAAGTTTCAACTTGCAGGTTTTAATTGCATTTTAATTGCAGTTTGAAATTGAAATTTAAATTACAGTTTTTGTTGCAGTTTTAAATTGCAGTTTCAAATTGTAGTTTCATATTGCAGTTTTCAATTGCCGTTTTGAATTGCAGTTTCAACACGCGGTTTCAAATTACAGTTTCAAATTGCAGTTTCGATTTGCAATTTCAAATTGCAGTTTCAACTTGCAGTTTTAAATAGCAATATCAAATAGCAGATTCATGTAGCAGTTTTAAACAGCAGTTTCATACTGCAGTTTTAATTTGCAGTTTCAAATTGCAGTTTCTATTTGATATTTAAAATTGCAGTTTGAAATTGAAAATTCAAATTGCAGTTTTGTATTGCAAATTCAAATTGCAGTTTCAAATTGCAGTTTTGTATTGCAGTTTCAAATTGCAGTTTCAAATTGCAGTTTCAAATGCAGTGTCAAATTGCGGTTTCAAATCGAAGTTTCTATACATTGTTTAAAATTGCAATTTGAAATTGAAGTTTCAAATTGCAGTTTTAAATTGCGGTTTCAAATTGCAGTTCGAAATTGTAGTTTAAATTGCAGTTTCAAATTGCAGTTTCAAATTGATGTTTCAAATTGCAGTTTTAAATTGCAGTTTCAAATTGCAGTTTAAATTGCAGGTTCAAATTGTAGTTTCAAATTGATGTTTAAATTGAAGCTTCAAATTGCAGTTTCAAATTGCAGTTTTAAATTGCAATTTCAAATTGCAGTCTCAAATTGCGGTTTCAAGTTGCAGTTTCTAATTGCAGTTTCTCTACATTGTTTAAAATTGCAGTTCGAAATTTAAGTTTTGAATTTGAGTTTTAAATTGCAGTTTCAAATTGGAGTTTCACATTACAGTTTCCAATTGCAGTTTCCAATTGCAGTTGCAAATTGCAGTTGCAAATTGCAGTTGCAAATTGCAGTTTCAATTTGCAGTTTTCAATTGCGGTTTTGCATTGCAGTTTCTCTTTGCTGTTTAAAATTGCACTTTAAAAATAAGTTTCGAATTGCAGTTTCAAATTGCAGTTTGAAAATGCACTTGCAAATTGCAGTTTCAAATTGCAGTTTCAAATTGCAGTTTCAAAATGCAGTTTCAATTTGCAGTTCTAAATAGCAATTTCAAATAGAAGTTTCAACTTGCAGGTTTTAATTGCAGTTTGAAATTGAAGTTAAAATTACAGTTTTTGTTGCAGTTTCAAATTGCAGTTTGAAATTGCGGTTTTTGTTGCAGTTTCAAATTGCAGTTTCAAATTGCAGTTTCAAATTGTAGTTTCATATTGCAGTTTTCAATTGCCGTTTTGAATTGCAGTTTAAACATGCAGTTTCAAATTACAGTTTCAAATTGCAGTTTCGAATTGCAATTTCAAATTGCAGTTTCAACTTGCAGTTTTAAATAGCAATATCAAAAAGCAGTTTCATGTTGCAGTTTTAAACTGCAGATTCATACTGCAGTTTTAATTTGCAGTTTTAAATTGCAGTTTCTATTTGATATTTAAAATTGCAGTTTGAAATTGAAGTTTCAAATTGCAGTTTTGTATTGCAAATTCAAATTGCAGTTTCAAATTGCAGTTTCAACTTGCAGTTTCAAATTGCAGTTTCTAATTGCAGTTTTCAATTGCCGTTTTGAATTGCAGTTTCAACTTGTGGTTCCAAATTACAGTTTCAAATTGCAGTTTCTCTTCATTGTTTAAAATTGCAGTTCGAAATTTAAGTTTCGAATTGGAGTTTTAAATTGCAGTTTCAAATTGGAGTTTCACATTACAGTTTCCAATTGCAGTTTCAAATTGCAGTTGCAAATTGCAGTTTTAAATTGCAGTTTCAGATTGCAGTCTCAAATTGCGGTTTCAAGTTGCAGTTTCTAATTCCAGTTTTCAATTGCCGTTTTGAATTGCAGTTTCAACTTGCGGTTTCAAATTACAGTTTCAAATTGCAGTTTCTCTACATTGTTTAAAATTGCAGTTCGAAATTTAAGTTTCGAATTGGAGTTTTAAATTGCAGTTTCAAATTGGAGTTTCACATTACAGTTTCCAATTGCAGTTTCAAATTGCAGTTTCAAATTGCAGTTTCAAATTGCAGTTTCAACTTGCAGTTTTAAATAGCAATTTCAAATAGCAGTTTCAACTTGCAGTTTTTAATTGCAGTTTAGTTGCAGTTTGAAATTGAAGTTTCAAATTGCAGTTTCTATATGCTGTTTAAAATTGCACTTTAAAAATAAGTTTCGAATTGGAGTTTCAAATTGCAGTTTCAAAATGCACTTGCAAATTGCAGTTTCAAATTTCAGTTTCAAATTGCAGTTTCAAACTGCAGTTTCAAAATGCACTTGCAAATTGCAGTTTCAAATTGCAGTTTCAAATTGCAGTTTCAAATTGCAGTTTCAAATTGCAGTTTCAAATTGCAGTTTCAAATTGCAGTTTCAATTTGCAGTTCTGAATAGCAATTTCAAATAGAAATTTCAACTTGCAGGTTTTAATTGCATTTTAATTGCAGTTTGAAATTGAAGTTTAAATTACATTTTTGTTGCAGTTTCAAATTGCAGTTTCAAATTGAATTTTCAAATTGTAGTTTCATATTGCAGTTTTCAATAGCCGTTTTGAATTGCAGTTTCAACATGCAGTTTCAAATTACAGTTTCAAATTGCAGTTTCGAATTGCAATTTCAAATTGCAGTCTCAACTTGCAGTTTTAAATAGCAATATCAAATAGCAGTTTCATGTTGCGGTTTTAAACTGCAGTTTCATACTGCTGTTTTAATTTGCAGTTTTAAATTGCAGTTTCTATTTGATATTTAAAATTGCAGTTTGAAAGTGAAGTTTCAAATTGCAGTTTTGTATTGCAAATTCAAATTGCAGTTTCAAATTGCAGTTTTGTATTGCAGTTTCAAATTGCAGTTTCAAATTGTAGTTTCAAATTGCAGTTTCAAATTGCAGTTTTAAATTGCAGTTTCAAATTGCAGTCTAAAATTGCGGTTTCAAGTTGCAGTTTCTAATTGCAGTTTTCAATTGCCGTTTTGAATATCAGTTTCAACTTGCGGTTTCAAATTGCAGTTTCAAATTGCAGTTTCATACTGCAGTTTCAAATTGCAGTTTCAAAAGCAGTGTCAAATTGCGGTTTCAACTTGAAGTTTCTATATATTGTTTAAAATTGCAATTTGAAATTGAAGTTTCAAATTGCAGTTTTAAATTGCAGTTGCAAATGCAGTGTCAAATATCGGTTTCAAATTGCAGTTTCAAATTGTAGTTTAAATTGCAGTTTCAAATTGCAGTTTCAAATTGATGTTTCAAATTGGAGTTTCAAATTGCAGTTTCAAAATGCAGTTTAAATTGCAGGTTCAAATTGCAGTTTCAAATTGATGTTTAAATTGCAGCTTCAAATTGCAGTTTCAAATTGCAGTTTTAAATTGCAGTTTCAAATTGCAGTCTCAAATTGCGGTTTCAAGTTGCAGTTTCTAATTGCAGTTTTCAATTGCCGTTTTGAATTGCAGTTTCAACTGGCGGTTTCAAATTACAGTTTCAAATAGCAGTTTCATGTTGCGGTTTTAAACTGCAGTTTCATACTGCAGTTTTAATTTGCAGTTTTAAATTGCAGTTTCTATTTGATATTTAAAATTGCAGTTTGAAATTGAAGTTTCAAATTGCAGTTTTGTATTGCAAATTCAAATTGCAGTTTCAAATTGAAGTTTCTATACATTGTTTAAAATTGCAATTTGAAATTGAAGTTTCAAATTGCAGTTTTAAATTGCAGTTGCAAATGCAGTGTCAAATATCGGTTTCAAATTGCAGTTTCAAATTGTAGTTTAAATTGCAGGTTCAAATTGCAGTTTCAAATTGAAGTTTTAAATTGCAGTTTCAAATGCAGTGTCAAATTGCGGTTTCAAATTGCAGTTTCAAATTGTAGTTTAAATAGCAGTTTCAAATAGCAGTTTCAAATTGCAGTTTCAAATTGATGTTTCAAATTGGAGTTTCAAATTGCAGTTTAAATTGCAGGTTCAAATTGCAGTTTCAAATTGGTGTTTAAATTGCAGCTTCAAATTGCAGCTTCAAATTGCAGTTTTAAATTGCAGTTTCAGATTGCAGTCTCAAATTGCGGTTTCAAGTTGCAGTTTCTAATTCCAGTTTTCAATTGCCGTTTTGAATTGCAGTTTCAACTTGCGGTTTCAAATTACAGTTTCAAATTGCAGTTTCTCTACATTGTTTAAAATTGCAGTTCGAAATTTAAGTTTCGAATTGGAGTTTTAAATTGCAGTTTCAAATTGGAGTTTCAAATTACAGTTTACAATTGCAGTTTCAAATTGCAGTTTCAAATTGCAGTTTCAAATTGCAGTTTCAACTTGCAGTTTTAAATAGCAATTTCAAATAGCAGTTTCAACTTGCAGTTTTTAATTGCAGTTTAGTTGCAGTTTGAAATTGAAGTTTCAAATTGCAGTTTCTATATGCTGTTTAAAATTGCACTTTAAAAATAAGTTTCGAATTGGAGTTTCAAATTGCAGTTTCAAAATGCACTTGCAAATTGCAGTTTCAAATTTCAGTTTCAAATTGCAGTTTCAAACTGCAGTTTCAAAATGCACTTGCAAATTGCAGTTTCAAATTGCGGTTTCAAATTGCAGTTTCAAATTGCAGTTTGAAATTGCAGTTTCCAATTGCAGTTTCAAATTGCAGTTTCAAATTGCAGTTTCAAATTGCAGTTTCAAATTGCAGTTTCAATTTGCAGTTCTGAATAGCAATTTCAAATAGAAATTTCAACTTGCAGGTTTTAATTGCATTTTAATTGCAGTTTGAAATTGAAGTTTAAATTACAGTTTTTGTTGCAGTTTCAAATTGCAGTTTCAAATTGAATTTTCAAATTGTAGTTTCATATTGCAGTTTTCAATAGCCGTTTTGAATTGCAGTTTCAACATGCAGTTTCAAATTACAGTTTCAAATTGCAGTTTCGAATTGCAATTTCAAATTGCAGTTTCAACTTGCAGTTTTAAATAGCAATATCAAATAGCAGTTTCATGTTGCGGTTTTAAACTGCAGTTTCATACTGCAGTTTTAATTTGCAGTTTTAAATTGCAGTTTCTATTTGATATTTAAAATTGCAGTTTGAAATTGAAGTTTCAAATTGCAGTTTTGTATTGCAAATTCAAATTGCAGTTTCAAATTGCAGTTTTGTATTGCAGTTTCAAATTGCAGTTTCAAATTGTAGTTTCAAATTGCAGTTTCAAATTGCAGTTTTAAATTGCAGTTTCAAATTGCAGTCTCAAATTGCGGTTTCAAGTTGCAGTTTCTAATTGCAGTTTTCAATTGCCGTTTTGAATATCAGTTTCAACTTGCGGTTTCAAATTGCAGTTTCAAATTGCAGTTTCATACTGCAGTTTCAAATTGCAGTTTCAAAAGCAGTGTCAAATTGCGGTTTCAAATTGAAGTTTCTATACATTGTTTAAAATTGCAATTTGAAATTGAAGTTTCAAATTGCAGTTTTAAATTGCAGTTGCAAATGCAGTGTCAAATATCGGTTTCAAATTGCAGTTTCAAATTGTAGTTTAAATTGCAGTTTCAAATTGCAGTTTCAAATTGATGTTTCAAATTGGAGTTTCAAATTGGAGTTTCAAATTGCAGTTTCAAAATGCAGTTTAAATTGCAGGTTCAAATTGCAGTTTCAAATTGATGTTTAAATTGCAGCTTCAAATTGCAGTTTCAAATTGCAGTTTTAAATTGCAGTTTCAAATTGCAGTCTCAAATTGCGGTTTCAAGTTGCAGTTTCTAATTGCAGTTTTCAATTGCCGTTTTGAATTGCAGTTTCAACTTGCGGTTTCAAATTACAGTTTCATGTTGCGGTTTTAAACTGCAGTTTCATACTGCAGTTTTAATTTGCAGTTTTAAATTGCAGTTTCTATTTGATATTTAAAATTGCAGTTTGAAATTGAAGTTTCAAATTGCAGTTTTGTATTGCAAATTCAAATTGCAGTTTCAAATTGCAGTTTTGTATTGCAGTTTCAAATTGCAGTTTCAAATTGTAGTTTCAAATTGCAGTTTCAAATTGCAGTTTCATACTGCAGTTTCAAATTGCAGTTTCAAAAGCAGTGTCAAATTGCGGTTTCAAATTGAAGTTTCTATACATTGTTTAAAATTGCAATTTGAAATTGAAGTTTCAAATTGCAGTTTTAAATTGCAGTTGCAAATGCAGTGTCAAATATCGGTTTCAAATTGCAGTTTCAAATTGTAGTTTAAATATCAGTTTCAAATTGCAGTTTCAAATTGATGTTTCAAATTGCAGTTTCAAAATGCAGTTTAAATTGCAGGTTCAAATTGCAGTTTCAAATTGATGTTTAAATTGCAGCTTCAAATTGCAGCTTCAAATTGCAGTTTTAAATTGCAGTTTCAAATTGCAGTCTCAAATTGCGGTTTCAAGTTGCAGTTTCTAATTGCAGTTTTCAATTGCCGTTTTGAATTGCAGTTTCAACTTGCGGTTTCAAATTACAGTTTCAAATTGCAGTTTCTCTACATTGTTTAAAATTACAGTTCGGAATTTAAGTTTCGAATTGGAGTTTTAAATTGCAGTTTCAAATCGGAGTTTCACATTACAGTTTCCAATTGCAGTTTCAAATTGCAGTTGCAAATTGCAGTTTCAAATTGCAGTTTCAACTTGCAGTTTTAAATAGCAATTTCAAATAGCAGTTTCAACTTGCAGTTTTTAATTGCAGTTTATTTGCAGTTTGAAATTGAAGTTTCAAATTGCAGTTTCTACATGCTGTTTAAAATTGCACTTTAAAAATAAGTTTCGAATTGGAGTTTCAAATTGCAGTTTCAAAATGCACTTGCAAATTGCAGTTTCAAATTGCAGTTTCAAATTGCAGTTTCAAACTGCAGTTTCAAAATGCACTTGCAAATTGCAGTTTCAAATTGCAGTTTCAAATTGCAGTTTCAAATTGCAGTTTCAAATTGCAGTTTCAAATTGCAGTTTCAAATTGCAGTTTCTAATTGCAGTTTTCAATTGCAGTTTCAATTTGCAGTTCTGAATAGCAATTTCAAATAGAAATTTCAACTTGCAGGTTTTAATTGCATTTTAATTGCAGTTTGAAATTGAAGTTTAAATTACAGTTTTTGTTGCAGTTTCAAATGGCAGTTTCAAATTGAATTTTCAAATTGTAGTTTCATATTGCAGTTTTCAATTGCCGTTTTGAATTGCAGTTTCAACATGCAGTTTCAAATTACAGTTTCAAATTGCAGTTTCGAATTGCAATTTCAAATTGCAGTTTCAACTTGCAGTTTTAAATAGCAATATCAAATAGCAGTTTAATGTTGCGGTTTTAAACTGCAGTTTCATACTGCAGTTTTAATTTGCAGTTTTAAATTGCAGTTTCTATTTGATATTTAAAATTGCAGTTTCTATTTGATATTTAAAATTGCAGTTTCAAATTGAAGTTTCAAATTGCAGTTTTGTATTGCAAATTCAAATTGCAGTTTCAAATTGCAGTTTTAAATTGCAGTTTCTATTTGATATTTAAAATTGCAGTTTGAAATTGAAGTTTCAAATTGCAGTTTTGTATTGCAAATTCAAATTGCAGTTTCAAATTGCAGTTTTGTATTGCAGTTTCAAATTGCAGTTTCAAATTGTAGTTTCAAATTGCAGTTTCAAATTGCAGTTTTAAATTGCAGTTTCAAATTGCAGTCTCAAATTGGGGTTTCAAGTTGCAGTTTCTAATTGCAGTTTTCAATTGCCGTTTTGAATATCAGTTTCAACTTGCGGTTTCAAATTGCAGTTTCAAAAGCAGTGTCAAATTGCGGTTTCAAATTGAAGTTTCTATACATTGTTTAAAATTGCAATTTGAAATTGAAGTTTCAAATTGCAGTTTTAAATTGCAGTTGCAAATGCAGTGTCAAATATCGGTTTCAAATTGCAGTTTCTGATTGTAGTTTAAATTGCAGTTTCAAATTGCAGTTTCAAATTGATGTTTCAAATTGGAGTTTCAAATTGCAGTTTCAAAATGCAGTTTAAATTGCAGGTTCAAATTGCAGTTTCAAATTGATGTTTAAATTGCAGCTTCAAATTGCAGTTTCAAATTGCAGTTTTAAATTGCAGTTTCAAATTGCAGTCTCAAATTGCGGTTTCAAGTTGCAGTTTCTAATTGCAGTTTTCAATTGCCGTTTTTAATTGCAGTTTCAACTGGCGGTTTCAAATTACAGTTTCAAATAGCAGTTTCATGTTGCGGTTTTAAACTGCAGTTTCATACTGCAGTTTTAATTTGCAGTTTTAAATTGCAGTTTCTATTTGATATTTAAAATTGCAGTTTGAAATTGAAGTTTCAAATTGCAGTTTTGTATTGCAAATTCAAATTGCAGTTTCAAATTGAAGTTTCTATACATTGTTTAAAATTGCAATTTGAAATTGAAGTTTCAAATTGCAGTTTTAAATTGCAGTTGCAAATGCAGTGTCAAATATCGGTTTCAAATTGCAGTTTCAAATTGTAGTTTAAATTGCAGGTTCAAATTGCAGTTTCAAATTGAAGTTTTAAATTGCAGTTTCAAATGCAGTGTCAAATTGCGGTTTCAAATTGCAGTTTCAAATTGTAGTTTAAATAGCAGTTTCAAATAGCAGTTTCAAATTGCAGTTTCAAATTGATGTTTCAAATTGGAGTTTCAAATTGGAGTTTAAATTGCAGGTTCAAATTGCAGTTTCAAATTGGTGTTTAAATTGCAGCTTCAAATTGCAGCTTCAAATTGCAGTTTTAAATTGCAGTTTCAGATTGCAGTCTCAAATTGCGGTTTCAAGTTGCAGTTTCTAATTCCAGTTTTCAATTGCCGTTTAGAATTGCAGTTTCAACTTGCGGTTTCAAATTACAGTTTCAAATTGCAGTTTCTCTACATTGTTTAAAATTGCAGTTCGAAATTTAAGTTTCGAATTGGAGTTTTAAATTGCAGTTTCAAATTGGAGTTTCAAATTACAGTTTACAATTGCAGTTTCAAATTGCAGTTTCAAATTGCAGTTTCAAATTGCAGTTTCAACTTGCAGTTTTAAATAGCAATTTCAAATAGCAGTTTCAACTGGCAGTTTTTAATTGCAGTTTAGTTGCGGTTTGAAATTGAAGTTTCAAATTGCAGTTTCTATATGCTGTTTAAAATTGCACTTTAAAAATAAGTTTCGAATTGGAGTTTCAAATTGCAGTTTCAGAATGCACTTGCAAATTGCAGTTTCAAATTTCAGTTTCAAATTGCAGTTTCAAACTGCAGTTTCAAAATGCACTTGCAAATTGCAGTTTCAAATTGCGGTTTCAAATTGCAGTTTCAAATTGCAGTTTGAAATTGCAGTTTCCAATTGCAGTTTCAAATTGCAGTTTCAAATTGCAGTTTCAATTTGCAGTTCTGAATAGCAATTTCAAATAGAAATTTCAACTTGCAGGTTTTAATTGCATTTTAAATGCAGTTTGAAATTGAAGTTTAAATTACAGTTTTTGTTGCAGTTTCAAATTGCAGTTTCAAATTGAATTTTCAAATTGTAGTTTCATATTGCAGTTTTCAATAGCCGTTTTGAATTGCAGTTTCAACATGCAGTTTCAAATTACAGTTTCAAATTGCAGTTTCGAATTGCAATTTCAAATTGCAGTTTCAACTTGCAGTTTTAAATAGCAATATCAAATAGCAGTTTCATGTTGCGGTTTTAAACTGCAGTTTCATACTGCAGTTTTACTTTGCAGTTTTAAATTGCAATTTCTATTTGATATTTAAAATTGCAGTTTGAAATTGAAGTTTCAAATTGCAGTTTTGTATTGCAAATTCAAATTGCAGTTTCAAATTGCAGTTTTGTATTGCAGTTTCAAATTGCAGTTTCAAATTGTAGTTTCAAATTGCAGTTTCAAATTGCAGTTTTAAATTGCAGTTTCAAATTGCAGTCTCAAATTGCGGTTTCAAGTGTCAGTTTCTAATTGCAGTTTTCAATTGCCGTTTTGAATATCAGTTTCAACTTGCGGTTTCAAATTGCAGTTTCAAATTGCAGTTTCATACTGCAGTTTCAAATTGCAGTTTCAAAAGCAGTGTCAAATTGCGGTTTCAAATTGAAGTTTCTATACATTGTTTAAAATTGCAATTTGAAATTGAAGTTTCAAATTGCAGTTTTAAATTGCAGTTGCAAATGCAGTGTCAAATATCGGTTTCAAATTGCAGTTTCAAATTGTAGTTTAAAATGCAGTTTCAAATTGATGTTTCAAATTGGAGTTTCAAATTGCAGTTTCAAAATGCAGTTTAAATTGCAGGTTCAAATTGCAGTTTCAAATTGATGTTTAAATTGCAGCTTCAAATTGCAGTCTCAAATTGCGGTTTCAAGTTGCAGTTTCTAATTGCAGTTTTCAATTGCCGTTTTGAATTGCAGTTTCAACTGGCGGTTTCAAATTACAGTTTCAAATAGCAGTTTCATGTTGCGGTTTTAAACTGCAGTTTTATACTGCAGTTTTAATTTGCAGTTTTAAATTGCAGTTTCTATTTGATATTTAAAATTGCAGTTTGAAATTGAAGTTTCAAATTGCAGTTTTGTATTGCAAATTCAAATTGCAGTTTCAAATTGAAGTTTCTATACATTGTTTAAAATTGCAATTTGAAATTGAAGTTTCAAATTGCAGTTTTAAATTGCAGTTGCAAATGCAGTGTCAAATATCGGTTTCAAATTGCAGTTTCAAATTGTAGTTTAAATTGCAGGTTCAAATTGCAGTTTCAAATTGAAGTTTTAAATTGCAGTTTCAAATGCAGTGTCAAATTGCGGTTTCAAATTGCAGTTTCAAATTGTAGTTTAAATAGCAGTTTCAAATAGCAGTTTCAAATAGCAGTTTCAAATTGATGTTTCAAATTGGAGTTTCAAATTGGAGTTTAAATTGCAGGTTCAAATTGCAGTTTCAAATTGGTGTTTAAATTGCAGCTTCAAATTGCAGCTTCAAATTGCAGTTTTAAATTGCAGTTTCAGATTGCAGTCTCAAATTGCGGTTTCAAGTTGCAGTTTCTAATTCCAGTTTTCAATTGCCGTTTAGAATTGCAGTTTCAACTTGCGGTTTCAAATTACAGTTTCAAATTGCAGTTTCTCTACATTGTTTAAAATTGCAGTTCGAAATTTAAGTTTCGAATTGGAGTTTTAAATTGCAGTTTCAAATTGGAGTTTCAAATTACAGTTTACAATTGCAGTTTCAAATTGCAGTTTCAAATTGCAGTTTCAAATTGCAGTTTCAACTTGCAGTTTTAAATAGCAATTTCAAATAGCAGTTTCAACTGGCAGTTTTTAATTGCAGTTTAGTTGCAGTTTGAAATTGAAGTTTCAAATTGCAGTTTCTATATGCTGTTTAAAATTGCACTTTAAAAATAAGTTTCGAATTGGAGTTTCAAATTGCAGTTTCAAAATGCACTTGCAAATTGCAGTTTCAAATTTCAGTTTCAAATTGCAGTTTCAAACTGCAGTTTCAAAATGCACTTGCAAATTGCAGTTTCAAATTGCGGTTTCAAATTGCAGTTTCAAATTGCAGTTTGAAATTGCAGTTTCCAATTGCAGTTTCAAATTGCAGTTTCAAATTGCAGTTTCAAATTGCAGTTTCAATTTGCAGTTCTGAATAGCAATTTCAAATAGAAATTTCAACTTGCAGGTTTTAATTGCATTTTAATTGCAGTTTGAAATTGAAGTTTAAATTACAGTTTTTGTTGCAGTTTCAAATTGCAGTTTCAAATTGAATTTTCAAATTGTAGTTTCATATTGCAGTTTTCAATAGCCGTTTTGAATTGCAGTTTCAACATGCAGTTTCAAATTACAGTTTCAAATTGCAGTTTCGAATTGCAATTTCAAATTGCAGTTTCAACTTGCAGTTTTAAATAGCAATATCAAATAGCAGTTTCATGTTGCGGTTTTAAACTGCAGTTTCATACTGCAGTTTTAATTTGCAGTTTTAAATTGCAGTTTCTATTTGATATTTAAAATTGCAGTTTGAAATTGAAGTTTCAAATTGCAGTTTTGTATTGCAAATTCAAATTGCAGTTTCAAATTGCAGTTTTGTATTGCAGTTTCAAATTGCAGTTTCAAATTGTAGTTTCAAATTGCAGTTTCAAATTGCAGTTTTAAATTGCAGTTTCAAATTGCAGTCTCAAATTGCGGTTTCAAGTGTCAGTTTCTAATTGCAGTTTTCAATTGCCGTTTTGAATATCAGTTTCAACTTGCGGTTTCAAATTGCAGTTTCAAATTGCAGTTTCATACTGCAGTTTCAAATTGCAGTTTCAAAAGCAGTGTCAAATTGCGGTTTCAAATTGAAGTTTCTATACATTGTTTAAAATTGCAATTTGAAATTGAAGTTTCAAATTGCAGTTTTAAATTGCAGTTGCAAATGCAGTGTCAAATATCGGTTTCAAATTGCAGTTTCAAATTGTAGTTTAAATTGCAGTTTCAAATTGCAGTTTCAAATTGATGTTTCAAATTGGAGTTTCAAATTGCAGTTTCAAAATGCAGTTTAAATTGCAGGTTCAAATTGCAGTTTCAAATTGATGTTTAAATTGCAGCTTCAAATTGCAGTTTCAAATTGCAGTTTTAAATTGCAGTTTCAAATTGCAGTCTCAAATTGCGGTTTCAAGTTGCAGTTTCTAATTGCACTTTTCAATTGCCGTTTTGAATTGCAGTTTCAACTTGCGGTTTCAAATTACAGTTTCAAATAGCAGTTTCATGTTGCGGTTTTAAACTGCAGTTTTAATTTGCAGTTTTAAATTGCAGTTTCTATTTGATATTTAAAATTGCAGTTTGAAATTGAAGTTTCAAATTGCAGTTTTGTATTGCAAATTCAAATTGCAGTTTCAAATTGCAGTTTTGTATTGCAGTTTCAAATTGCAGTTTCAAATTGTAGTTTCAAATTGTAGTTTCAAATTGCAGTTTCAAATTGTAGTTTCAAATTGTAGTTTCAAATTGTAGTTTCAAATTGCAGTTTCAAATTGCAGTTTCATACTGCAGTTTCAAATTGCAGTTTCAAAAGCAGTGTCAAATTGCGGTTTCAAATTGAAGTTTCTATACATTGTTTAAAATTGCAATTTGAAATTGAAGTTTCAAATTGCAGTTTTAAATTGCAGTTGCAAATGCAGTGTCAAATATCGGTTTCAAATTGCAGTTTCAAATTGTAGTTTAAATATCAGTTTCAAATTGCAGTTTCAAATTGATGTTTCAAATTGCAGTTTCAAATTGCAGTTTCAAAATGCAGTTTAAATTGCAGGTTCAAATTGCAGTTTCAAATTGATGTTTAAATTGCAGCTTAAAATTGCAGCTTCAAATTGCAGTTTTAAATTGCAGTTTCAAATTGCAGTCTCAAATTGCGGTTTCAAGTTGCAGTTTCTAATTGCAGTTTTCAATTGCCGTTTTGAATTGCAGTTTCAACTTGCGGTTTCAAATTACAGTTTCAAATTGCAGTTTCTCTACATTGTTTAAAATTACAGTTCGGAATTTAAGTTTCGAATTGGAGTTTTAAATTGCAGTTTCAAATCGGAGTTTCACATTACAGTTTCCAATTGCAGTTTCAAATTGCAGTTGCAAATTGCAGTTTCAAATTGCAGTTTCAACTTGCAGTTTTAAATAGCAATTTCAAATAGCAGTTTCAACTTGCAGTTTTTAATTGCAGTTTATTTGCAGTTTGAAATTGAAGTTTCAAATTGCAGTTTCTATATGCTGTTTAAAATTGCACTTTAAAAATAAGTTTCGAATTGGAGTTTCAAATTGCAGTTTCAAAATGCACTTGCAAATTGCAGTTTCAAATTGCAGTTTCAAATTGCAGTTTCAAACTGCAGTTTCAAAATGCACTTGCAAATTGCAGTTTCAAATTGCAGTTTCAAATTGCAGTTTGAAATTGCAGTTTCAAATTGCAGTTTCAAATTGCAGTTTCAAATTGCAGTTTCAAATTGCAGTTTCAATTTGCAGTTCTGAATAGCAATTTCAAATAGAAATTTCAACTTGCAGGTTTTAATTGCGTTTTAATTGCAGTTTGAAATTGAAGTTTAAATTACAGTTTTTGTTGCAGTTTCAAATTGCAGTTTCAAATTGAATTTTCAAATTGTAGTTTCATATTGCAGTTTTCAATTGCCGTTTTGAATTGCAGTTTCAACATGCAGTTTCAAATTACAGTTTCAAATTGCAGTTTCGAATTGCAATTTCAAATTGCAGTTTCAACTTGCAGTTTTAAATAGCAATATCAAATAGCAGTTTAATGTTGCGGTTTTAAACTGCAGTTTCATACTGCAGTTTTAATTTGCAGTTTTAAATTGCAGTTTCTATTTGATATTTAAAATTGCAGTTTCTATTTGATATTTAAAATTGCAGTTTCAAATTGAAGTTTCAAATTGCAGTTTTGTATTGCAAATTCAAATTGCAGTTTCAAATTGCAGTTTTGTATTGCAGTTTCAAATTGCAGTTTCAAATTGTAGTTTCAAATTGCAGTTTCAAATTGCAGTTTTATACTGCAGTTTCAAATTGCAGTTTCAAAAGCATTGTCAAATTGCGGTTTCAAATTGAAGTTTCTATACATTGTTTAAAATTGCAATTTGAAATTGAAGTTTCAAATTGCAGTTTTAAATTGCAGTTGCAAATGCAGTGTCAAATATCGGTTTCAAATTGCAGTTTCAAATTGTAGTTTAAATTGCAGTTTCAAATTGCAGTTTAAACTTGATGTTTCAAATTGGAGTTTCAAATTGCAGTTTCAAAATGCAGTTTAAATTGCAGGTTCAAATTGCAGTTTCAAATTGATGTTTAAATTGCAGCTTCAAATTGCAGCTTCAAATTGCAGTTTTAAATTGCAGTTTCAAATTGCAGTCTCAAATTGCGGTTTCAAGTTGCAGTTTCAAATTGCAGTTTCAAATTGCAGTTTGAAATTGCAGTTTCAAATTGCAGTTTCAAATTGCAGTTTCAAATTGCAGTTTCAAATTGCAGTTTCAAATTGCAGTTTCAATTTGCAGTTCTGAATAGCAATTTCAAATAGAAATTTCAACTTGCAGGTTTTAATTGCATTTTAATTGCAGTTTGAAATTGAAGTTTAAATTACAGTTTTTGTTGCAGTTTCAAATTGCAGTTTCAAATTGAATTTTCAAATTGTAGTTTCATATTGCAGTTTTCAATTGCCGTTTTGAATTGCAGTTTCAACATGCAGTTTCAAATTACAGTTTCAAATTGCAGTTTCGAATTGCAATTTCAAATTGCAGTTTCAACTTGCAGTTTTAAATAGCAATATCAAATAGCAGTTTAATGTTGCGGTTTTAAACTGCAGTTTCATACTGCAGTTTTAATTTGCAGTTTTAAATTGCAGTTTCTATTTGATATTTAAAATTGCAGTTTCTATTTGATATTTAAAATTGCAGTTTGAAATTGAAGTTTCAAATTGCAGTTTTGTATTGCAAATTCAAATTGCAGTTTCAAATTGCAGTTTTGTATTGCAGTTTCAAATTGCAGTTTCAAATTGTAGTTTCAAATTGCAGTTTCAAATTGCAGTTTTATACTGCAGTTTCAAATTGCAGTTTCAAAAGCAGTGTCAAATTGCGGTTTCAAATTGAAGTTTCTATACATTGTTTAAAATTGCAATTTGAAATTGAAGTTTCAAATTGCAGTTTTAAATTGCAGTTGCAAATGCAGTGTCAAATATCGGTTTCAAATTGCAGTTTCAAATTGTAGTTTAAATTGCAGTTTCAAATTGCAGTTTCAAATTGATGTTTCAAATTGGAGTTTCAAATTGCAGTTTCAAAATGCAGTTTAAATTGCAGGTTCAAATTGCAGTTTCAAATTGATGTTTAAATTGCAGCTTCAAATTGCAGCTTCAAATTGCAGTTTTAAATTGCAGTTTCAAATTGCAGTCTCAAATTGCGGTTTCAAGTTGCAGTTTCTAATTGCAGTTTTCAATTGCCGTTTTGAATTGCAGTTTCAACTTGCGGTTTCAAATTACAGTTTCAAATTGCAGTTTCTCTACATTGTTTAAAATTACAGTTCGGAATTTAAGTTTCGAATTGGAGTTTTAAATTGCAGTTTCAAATTGGAGTTTCACATTACAGTTTCCAATTGCAGTTTCAAATTGCAGTTGCAAATTGCAGTTTCAAATTGCAGTTTCAACTTGCAGTTTTCAATTGCCGTTTTGAATTGCAGTTTGAACTTGTGGTTCCAAATTACAGTTTCAAATTGCAGTTTCTCTACATTGTTTAAAATTACAGTTCGGAATTTAAGTTTCGAATTGGAGTTTTAAATTGCAGTTTCAAATTGGAGTTTCACATTACAGTTTCCAATTGCAGTTTCAAATTGCAGTTGCAAATTGCAGTTTCAAATTGCAGTTTCAACTTGCAGTTTTCAATTGCCGTTTTGAATTGCAGTTTCAACTTGTGGTTCCAAATTGCAGTTTCAAATAGCAGTTTCAACTTGCAGTTTTTAATTGCAGTTTATTTGCAGTTTGAAATTGAAGTTTCAAATTGCAGTTTCTATATGCTGTTTAAAATTGCACTTTAAAAATAAGTTTCGAATTGGAGTTTCAAATTGCAGTTTCAAAATGCACTTGCAAATTGCAGTTTCAAATTGCAATTTAAAATTGCAGTTTCAAACTGCAGTTTCAAAATGCACTTGCAAATTGCAGTTTCAAATTGCAGTTTCAAATTGCAGTTTCAAATTGCAGTTTCAAATTGCAGTTTGAAAATGCAGTTTCAAATTGCAGTTTCAAATTGCAGTTTCAAATTGCAGTTTCAAATTGCAGTTTCAAATTGCAGTTTCAATTTGCAGTTCTGAATAGCAATTTCAAATAGAAATTTCAACTTGCAGGTTTTAATTGCATTTTAATTGCAGTTTGAAATTGAAGTTTAAATTACAGTTTTTGTTGCAGTTTCAAATTGCAGTTTCAAATTGAATTTTCAGATTGTAGTTTCATATTGCAGTTTTCAATTGCCGTTTTGAATTGCAGTTTCAACATGCAGTTTCAAATTACAGTTTCAAATTGCAGTTTCGAATTGCAATTTCAAATTGCAGTTTCAACTTGCAGTTTTAAATAGCAATATCAAATAGCAGTTTAATGTTGCGGTTTTAAACTGCAGTTTCATACTGCAGTTTTAATTTGCAGTTTTAAATTGCAGTTTCTATTTGATATTTAAAATTGCAGTTTCTATTTGATTTTTAAAATTGCAGTTTGAAATTGAAGTTTCAAATTGCAGTTTTGTATTGCAAATTCAAATTGCAGTTTCAAATTGCAGTTTTGTATTGCAGTTTCAAATTGCAGTTTCAAATTGTAGTTTCAAATTGCAGTTTCAAATTGCAGTTTTATACTGCAGTTTCAAATTGCAGTTTCAAAAGCAGTGTCAAATTGCGGTTTCAAATTGAAGTTTCTATACATTGTTTAAAATTGCAATTTGAAATTGAAGTTTCAAATTGCAGTTTTAAATTGCAGTTGCAAATGCAGTGTCAAATATCGGTTTCAAATTGCAGTTTCAAATTGTAGTTTAAATTGCAGTTTCAAATTGCAGTTTCAAATTGATGTTTCAAATTGGAGTTTCAAATTGCAGTTTCAAAATGCAGTTTAAATTGCAGGTTCAAATTGCAGTTTCAAATTGATGTTTAAATTGCAGCTTCAAATTGCAGTTTCAAATTGCAGTTTTAAATTGCAGTTTCAAATTGCAGTCTCAAATTGCGGTTTCAATGGGCAGTTTCTAATATCAGTTTTCAATTGCCGTTTTGAATTGCAGTTTCAACTTGCGGTTTCAAATTACAGTTTCAAATTGCAGTTTCTCTACATTGTTTAAAATTGCAGTTCGAAATTTAAGTTTCGAATTGGAGTTTTAAATTGCAGTTTCAAATTGGAGTTTCACATTACAGTTTCCAGTTGCAGTTTCAAATTGCAGTTGCAAATTGCAGTTTCAAATTGCAGTTTCAACTTGCAGTTTTAAATAGCAATTTCAAATAGCAGTTTCAACTTGCAGTTTTTAATTGCAGTTTAGTTGCAGTTTGAAATTGAAGTTTCAAATTGCAGTTTCTATATGCTGTATAAAATTGCACTTTAAAAATAAGTTTGGAATTGGAGTTTCAAATTGCAATTTCAAAATGCACTTGCAAATTGCAGTTTCAAATTGCAGTTTCAAATTGCAGTTTCAAACTGCAGTTTCAAAATGCACTTGCAAATTGCAGTTTCAAATTGCAGTTTCAAATTGCAGTTTCAAATTGCAGTTTGAAATTGCAGTTTCAAATTGCAGTTTCAAATTGCAGTTTCAAATTGCAGTTTCAAATTGCAGTTTCAAATTGCAGTTTCAAATTGCAGTTTCAAATTGCAGTTTCAAATTGCAGTTTCAATTTGCAGTTTCAATTTGCAGTTCTGAATAGCAATGTCAAATAGAAATTTCAACTTGCAGGTTTTAATTGCATTTTAATTGCAGTTTGAAATTGAAGTTTAAATTACAGTTTTTGTTGCAGTTTCAAATTGCAGTTTCAAATTGAATTTTCAAATTGTAGTTTCATATTGCAGTTTTTAATTGCCGTTTTGAATTGCAGTTTCAACATGCAGTTTCAAATTACAGTTTCAAATTGCAGTTTCGATTTGCAATTTCAAATTGCAGTTTCAACTTGCAGTTTTAAATAGCAATATCAAATAGCAGATTCATGTTGCAGTTTTAAACAGCAGTTTCATACTGCAGTTTTAATTTGCAGTTTATAATTGCAGTTTCTATTTGATATTTAAAATTGCAGTTTGAAATTGAAAATTCAAATTGCAGTTTTGTATTGCAAATTCAAATTGCAGTTTCAAATTGCAGTTTTGTATTGCATCTTCAAATTGCAGTTTCAAATTGTAGTTTCAAATTGAAGTTTCAAATTGCAGTTTCAAATTGCAGTTTCAAATTGCAGTTACAAATGCAGTGTCAAATTGCGGTTTCAAATCGAAGTTTCTATACATTGTTTAAAATTGCAATTTGAAATTGAAATTTCAAATTGCAGTTTCAAATGCAGTTTTAAATTGCGGTTTCAAATTGCAGTTCGAAATTGTAGTTTAAATTGCAGTTTCAAATTGCAGTTTCAAATTGATGTTTCAAATTGCAGTTTCAAATTGCAGTTTCAAATTGCAGTTTAAATTGCAGGTTCAAATTGTAGTTTCAAATTGATGTTTAAATTGAAGCTTCAAATTGCAGTTTCAAATTGCAGTTTTAAATTGCAATTTCAAATTGCAGTCTCAAATTGCGGTTTCAAGTTGCAGTTTCTAATTGCAGTTTTCAATTGCCGTTTTGAATTGCAGTTTCAACTTGCGGTTTCAAATTAAAGTTTCAAATTGCAGTTTCTCTACATTGTTTAAAATTGCAGTTCGAAATTTAAGTTTTGAATTCGAGTTTTAAATTGCAGTTTCAAATTGGAGTTTCACATTACAGTTTCCAATTGCAGTTTCCAATTGCAGTTGCAAATTGCAGTTGCAAATTGCAGTTGCAAATTGCAGTTTCAATTTGCAGTTTTCAATTGCCGTTTTGAATTGCAGTTTCTATATGCTGTTTAAAATTGCACTTTAAAAATAAGTTTCGAATTGGAGTTTCAAATTGCAGTTTCAAAATGCAGTTTCAAAATGCAGTTTCAATTTGCAGTTCTAAATAGCAATTTCAAATAGAAGTTTCAACTTGCAGGTTTTAATTGCATTTTAATTGCAGTTTGAAATTGAAGTTAAAATTACAGTTTTTGTTGCAGTTTCAAATTGCAGTTTCAAATTGCAGTTTTTGTTGCAGTTTCAAATTGCAGTTTCAAATTGCTGTTTCAAATTGTAGTTTCATATTGCAGTTTTCAATTGCCGTTTTGAATTGCAGTTTCAAATTGCAGTCTCAAATTGCGGTTTCAATGGGCAGTTTCTAATATCAGTTTTCAATTGCCGTTTTGAATTGCAGTTTCAACTTGCGGTTTCAAATTACAGTTTCAAATTGCAGTTTCTCTACATTGTTTAAAATTGCAGTTCGAAATTTAAGTTTCGAATTGGAGTTTTAAATTGCAGTTTCAAATTGGAGTTTCACATTACAGTTTCCAGTTGCAGTTTCAAATTGCAGTTGCAAATTGCAGTTTCAAATTGCAGTTTCAACTTGCAGTTTTAAATAGCAATTTCAAATAGCAGTTTCAACTTGCAGTTTTTAATTGCAGTTTAGTTGCAGTTTGAAATTGAAGTTTCAAATTGCAGTTTCTATATGCTGTATAAAATTGCACTTTAAAAATAAGTTTGGAATTGGAGTTTCAAATTGCAATTTCAAAATGCACTTGCAAATTGCAGTTTCAAATTGCAGTTTCAAATTGCAGTTTCAAACTGCAGTTTCAAAATGCACTTGCAAATTGCAGTTTCAAATTGCAGTTTCAAATTGCAGTTTCAAATTGCAGTTTGAAATTGCAGTTTCAAATTGCAGTTTCAAATTGCAGTTTCAAATTGCAGTTTCAAATTGCAGTTTCAAATTGCAGTTTCAAATTGCAGTTTCAAATTGCAGTTTCAAATTGCAGTTTCAATTTGCAGTTCTGAATAGCAATGTCAAATAGAAATTTCAACTTGCAGGTTTTAATTGCATTTTAATTGCAGTTTGAAATTGAAGTTTAAATTACAGTTTTTGTTGCAGTTTCAAATTGCAGTTTCAAATTGAATTTTCAAATTGTAGTTTCATATTGCAGTTTTTAATTGCCGTTTTGAATTGCAGTTTCAACATGCAGTTTCAAATTACAGTTTCAAATTGCAGTTTCGATTTGCAATTTCAAATTGCAGTTTCAACTTGCAGTTTTAAATAGCAATATCAAATAGCAGATTCATGTTGCAGTTTTAAACAGCAGTTTCATACTGCAGTTTTAATTTGCAGTTTATAATTGCAGTTTCTATTTGATATTTAAAATTGCAGTTTGAAATTGAAAATTCAAATTGCAGTTTTGTATTGCAAATTCAAATTGCAGTTTTAAATTGCAGTTTTGTATTGCATCTTCAAATTGCAGTTTCAAATTGTAGTTTCAAATTGAAGTTTCAAATTGCAGTTTCAAATTGCAGTTTCAAATTGCAGTTACAAATGCAGTGTCAAATTGCGGTTTCAAATCGAAGTTTCTATACATTGTTTAAAATTGCAATTTGAAATTGAAGTTTCAAATTGCAGTTTCAAATGCAGTTTTAAATTGCGGTTTCAAATTGCAGTTCGAAATTGTAGTTTAAATTGCAGTTTCAAATTGCAGTTTCAAATTGATGTTTCAAATTGCAGTTTCAAATTGCAGTTTCAAATTGCAGTTTTTGTTGCAGTTTCAAATTGCAGTTTCAAATTGCTGTTTCAAATTGTAGTTTCATATTGCAGTTTTCAATTGCCGTTTTGAATTGCAGTTTCAACATGCAGTTTCAAATTACAGTTTCAAATTGCAGTTTCGAATCGCAATTTCAAATTGCAGTTTCAACTTGCAGTTTTAAATAGCAATATCAAAAAGCAGTTTCATGTTGCAGTTTTAATTTGCAGTTTTAATTTGCAGTTTCTATTTGATATTTAAAATTGCAGTTTGAAATTGAAGTTTCAAATTGCAGTTTTGTATTGCAAATTCAAATTGCAATTTCAAATTGCAGTTTTGTATTGCAGTTTCAAATTGCAGTTTCAAATTGCAGTTTCAAATTGCAATTTCAAAATGCACTTGCAAATTGCAGTTTCAAATTGCAGTTTCAAATTGCAGTTTCAAACTGCAGTTTCAAAATGCACTTGCAAATTGCAGTTTCAAATTGCAGTTTCAAATTGCAGTTTCAAATTGCAGTTTGAAATTGCAGTTTCAAATTGCAGTTTCAAATTGCAGTTTCAAATTGCAGTTTCAAATTGCAGTTTCAAATTGCAGTTTCAAATTGCAGTTTCAAATTGCAGTTTCAATTTGCAGTTCTGAATAGCAATGTCAAATAGAAATTTCAACTTGCAGGTTTTAATTGCATTTTAATTGCAGTTTGAAATTGAAGTTTAAATTACAGTTTTTGTTGCAGTTTCAAATTGAATTTTCAAATTGTAGTTTCATATTGCAGTTTTTAATTGCCGTTTTGAATTGCAGTTTCAACATGCAGTTTCAAATTACAGTTTCAAATTGCAGTTTCGATTTGCAATTTCAAATTGCAGTTTCAACTTGCAGTTTTAAATAGCAATATCAAATAGCAGATTCATGTTGCAGTTTTAAACAGCAGTTTCATACTGCAGTTTTAATTTGCAGTTTATAATTGCAGTTTCTATTTGATATTTAAAATTGCAGTTTGAAATTGAAAATTCAAATTGCAGTTTTGTATTGCAAATTCAAATTGCAGTTTCAAATTGCAGTTTTGTATTGCATCTTCAAATTGCAGTTTCAAATTGTAGTTTCAAATTGAAGTTTCAAATTGCAGTTTCAAATTGCAGTTTCAAATTGCAGTTACAAATGCAGTGTCAAATTGCGGTTTCAAATCGAAGTTTCTATACATTGTTTAAAATTGCAATTTGAAATTGAAGTTTCAAATTGCAGTTTCAAATGCAGTTTTAAATTGCGGTTTCAAATTGCAGTTCGAAATTGTAGTTTAAATTGCAGTTTCAAATTGCAGTTTCAAATTGATGTTTCAAATTGCAGTTTCAAATTGCAGTTTCAAATTGCAGTTTAAATTGCAGGTTCAAATTGTAGTTTCAAATTGATGTTTAAATTGAAGCTTCAAATTGCAGTTTCAAATTGCAGTTTTAAATTGCAATTTCAAATTGCAGTCTCAAATTGCGGTTTCAAGTTGCAGTTTCTAATTGCAGTTTTCAATTGCCGTTTTGAATTGCAGTTTCAACTTGCGGTTTCAAATTAAAGTTTCAAATTGCAGTTTCTCTACATTGTTTAAAATTGCAGTTCGAAATTTAAGTTTTGAATTCGAGTTTTAAATTGCAGTTTCAAATTGGAGTTTCACATTACAGTTTCCAATTGCAGTTTCCAATTGCAGTTGCAAATTGCAGTTGCAAATTGCAGTTGCAAATTGCAGTTTCAATTTGCAGTTTTCAATTGCCGTTTTGAATTGCAGTTTCTATATGCTGTTTAAAATTGCACTTTAAAAATAAGTTTCGAATTGGAGTTTCAAATTGCAGTTTCAAAATGCAGTTTCAAAATGCAGTTTCAATTTGCAGTTCTAAATAGCAATTTCAAATAGAAGTTTCAACTTGCAGGTTTTAATTGCATTTTAATTGCAGTTTGAAATTGAAGTTAAAATTACAGTTTTTGTTGCAGTTTCAAATTGCAGTTTCAAATTGCAGTTTTTGTTGCAGTTTCAAATTGCAGTTTCAAATTGCTGTTTCAAATTGTAGTTTCATATTGCAGTTTTCAATTGCCGTTTTGAATTGCAGTTTCAACATGCAGTTTCAAATTACAGTTTCAAATTGCAGTTTCGAATCGCAATTTCAAATTGCAGTTTCAACTTGCAGTTTTAAATAGCAATATCAAAAAGCAGTTTCATGTTGCAGTTTTAATTTGCAGTTTTAATTTGCAGTTTCTATTTGATATTTAAAATTGCAGTTTGAAATTGAAGTTTCAAATTGCAGTTTTGTATTGCAAATTCAAATTGCAATTTCAAATTGCAGTTTTGTATTGCAGTTTCAAATTGCAGTTTCAAATTGCAGTTTTAAATTGCAGTTTCAAATGCAGTTTTAAATTGCAGTTTCAAATGCAGTGTCAAATTCCGGTTTCAAATTGAAGTTTCTATACATTGTTTAAAATTGAAATTTGAAATTGCAGTTTCAAGTTGCAGTTTTAAATTGCAGTTTCAAATGCAGTGTCAAATTGGGGTTTCAAATTGCAGTTTCAAATTGTAAGTTAAATTGCAGTTTCAAATTGCAGTTTCAAATTGCAGTTTCAAATTGCAGTTTCAAATTGCAGTTTCAAATTGCAGTTTAAATTGCAGGTTCAAATTGCAGTTTCAAATTGATGTTTAAATTGCAGCTTCAAATTGCAGTTTCAAATTGCAGTTTTAAATTGCAGTTTCAAATTGCAGTTTCAACTTGCAGTTTCAAATTGCAGTTTCTAATTGCAGTTTTCAATTGCCGTTTTGAATTGCAGTTTCAACTTGTGGTTCCAAATTACAGTTTCAAATTGCAGTTTCTCTACATTGTTTAAAATTGCAGTTCGAAATTTAAGTTTCGAATTGGAGTTTTAAATTGCAGTTTCAAATTTGAGTTTCACATTACAGTTTTCAATTGCAGTTTCAAATTGCAGTTGCAAATTGCAGTTTCAAATTGCAGTTTCCACTTGCAGTTTTAAATAGCAATTTCAAATAGCAGTTTCAACTTGCAGTTTTTAATTGCAGTTTATTTGCAGTTTGAACTTGAAGTTTCAAATTGCAGTTTCTATATGCTGTTTAAAATTGCACTTTAAAAATAAGTTTCGAATTGGAGTTTCAAATTGCAGTTTCAAAATGCACTTGCAAATTGCAGTTTCAAATTGCAGTTTCAAACTGCAGTTTCAAAATGCACTTGCAAATTGCAGTTTCAAATTGCAGTTTCAAATTGCAGTTTCAAATTGCAGTTTCAAATTGCTGTTTCAAATTGTAGTTTCATATTGCAGTTTCAATTTGCAGTTCTGAATAGCAATTTCAAATAGAAGTTTCAACTTGCAGGTTTTAATTGCATTTTAATTGCAGTTTCAACTTCCAGTTTCAAATTGCAGTTTCTAATATCAGTTTTCAATTGCCGTTTTGAATTGCAGTTTCAACTTGTGGTTCCAAATTACAGTTTCAAATTGCAGTTTCTCTACATTGTTTAAAATTGCAGTTCGAAATTTAAGTTTCGAATTGGAGTTTTAAATTGCAGTTGCAAATTGCAGTTTCAAATTGCAGTTTCAACTTGCAGTTTTAAATAGCAATTTCAAATAGCAGTTTCAACTTGCAGTTTTAATTGCAGTTTAGTTGCAGTTTGAAATTGAAGTTTGAAATTGTAGTTTCTATATGCTGTTTAAAATTGCAATTTAAAAATAAGTTTCGAATTGGAGTTTCAAATTGCAGTTTCAAAATGCACTTGCAAATTAGGGTTTCCAATTGCAGTTTCAAATTGCAGTTTCAAACTGCAGTTTCAAAATGCACTTGAAAATTGCAGTTTCAAATTGCAGTTTTAAATTGCAGTTTCAAATTGCAGTTTCAAATTGCAGTTTCAATTTGCAGTTCTGAATAGCAATTTCAAATAGAAGTTTCAACTTGCAGGTTTTAATTGCATTTTAATTGCAGTTTGAAATTGAAATTTAAATTACAGTTTTTGTTGCAGTTTTAAATTGCAGTTTCAAATTGTAGTTTCATATTGCAGTTTTCAATTGCCGTTTTGAATTGCAGTTTCAACATGCGGTTTCAAATTACAGTTTCAAATTGCAGTTTCGATTTGCAATTTCAAATTGCAGTTTCAACTTGCAGTTTTAAATAGCAATATCAAATAGCAGATTCATGTTGCAGTTTTAAACAGCAGTTTCATACTGCAGTTTTAATTTGCAGTTTCAAATTGCAGTTTCTATTTGATATTTAAAATTGCAGTTTGAAATTGAAAATTCAAATTGCAGTTTTGTATTGCAAATTCAAATTGCAGTTTCAAATTGCAGTTTTGTATTGCAGTTTCAAATTGCAGTTTCAAATTGTAGTTTCAAATTGAAGTTTCGACTTGCAGTTTTAAATAGCAATATCAACTAGCAGTTTCAAATTGCAGTTTCAAATTGCAGCTTCAAATTGCAGTTTCAAATTGCAGTTTCAAATTGCTGTTTCAAATTGAAGTTTCAAATTGCAGTTTCGAATTGCAGTTTCAAATTGCAGTTTCAATTTGCAGTTCTAAATAGCAATTTCAAATAGAAGTTTCAACTTGCAGGTTTTAATTGCATTTTAATTGAAGTTTAAATTACAGTTTTTGTTGCTGATTCACATTGCAGGTTCAAATTGCAGTTTCAAATTGCAGTTTCTATTTGATATTTACAATTGCAGTCTGAAATTGAAGTTTCAAATTGCAGTTTTTTATTGCAAATTCAAATTGCAGTTTCAAATTGCAGTTTCAAATTCTAGTTTCGAATTGCAGTTTCAAATTGCATTTAGAAATTGAAGTTTCGAATTGGAGTTTTAAATCGGAGTTTCAAATTGCCGTTTCACATTACAGTTTCCAATTGCAGTTTCAACTTGCAGTTTTAAATAGCAATGTCAAATAGCAGTTTCATGTTGCAGTTTTAAATTGCAGTTTCATGCTGCAGTTTTAAATTGCAGTTTCACATTGCAGTTTCTATTTGATATTTACAATTGCAGTCTGATATTGAAGTTTCAAATTGCAGTTTTTTATTGCAGTATTAAATTGCAGTTTCAAATTGCAGTTTCAAATTTCAGTTTCGAATTGCAGTTTCAAATTGCAGTTTCAACTTGCAGTTTCGAATTGCAGATTCAGATTGCAGTTTCAACTTGCAGTTTTAAATAGCAATATCAAATAGCAGTTTCATGTTGCAGTTTCTATAAGCTGTTTAAAATTGCACTTTAAAAATAAATTTCGAATTGGAGTTTTAAATTGCAATTTCAAAATGCACTTGCAAATTGCAGTTTCAAATTGCAGTTTCAAATTGCAGTTTCAAATTGATGTTTCAAAATGCACTTGCAAATTGCAGTTTCAAATTGCAGTTTCAAATTGCAGTTTCAAATTGCAGTTTCAAATTGCAGTTTCAAATTGCAGTTTCAAATTGCAGTTTCAAATTGCAGTTTCAAATTGCAGTTTCAAATTGCAGTTTCAAATTGCAGTTTCAATTTCCAGTTTCAAATTGCAGTTTCAACTTGCAGTTTTAAATAGCGTTTTCAAATAGAAGTTTCAAATAGCAGTTCCATGTTGCACTTCAAAATTGCAGTTTCGAATTACAGTTTCGAATTGAAGTTTCGAATTGCAGTTTCAAAATGCAATTTCAAATTGCAGTTTCAAATTGCAGTTTCAAATTGCAGTTTTAAATTGCAGTTTTAAATTGCAGTTTCAAATTGCAGTTTCAAATTTGAGTTTCAAATTGAATTCTCCAATTGCAGTTTCAAATTGCAATTTCAATTTGTAGTTCTAAAAAGCAATTTCAAATAGAAGTTTCAACTTGCAGGTTTTAATTGCATTTTAATTGCAGTTTGAAATTGAAGTTTAAATTACAGTTTTTGTTGCTGATTCACATTGCAGTTTCAAATTGCAGGTTCAAATTGCAGTTTATATTTGATATTTACAATTGCAGTCTGAAATTGAAGTTTCAAATCGCAGTTTTTTATTGCAAATTCAAATTGCAGTTTCAAATTGCAGTTTCAAATTCTAGTTTCGAATTGCAGTTTCAAATTGCAGTTAGAAATTTAAGTTTCGAATTGGAGTTTTAAATTGGAGTTTCAAATTGCAGTTTTACATTACAGTTTCCAATTGCAGTTTAAAATTGCAGTTTCAACTTGCAGTTTTAAATAGCAATGTCAAATAGCAGTTGCATGTTGCAGTTTTAAATTGCAGTTTCATGCTGCAGTTTTAAATTGCAGTTTCACATTGCAGTTTCTATTTGATATTTACAATTACAGTCTGAAATTGAAGTTTCAAATTGCAGTTTTTTATTGCAGTTTCAAATTGCAGTTTCAAATTGCAGTTTCAAATTCCAGTTTCGAATTGCAGTTTCAAAATGCAATTTCAAATTGCAGTTTCAAATTGCAGTTTTAAATTGCAGTTTCAAATTGCAGTTTCAAATTTCAGTTTCAAATTGAAATCTCGCATTCCAGTTTCAAATTGCAATTTCAAATTGCAGTTTCAAATTGCAGTTTCAAATTGCAGTTTCAAATTGCAGTTTCAAATTGCAGTTTCAAATTGCAGTTTCAAATTGCAGTTTCAAATTGCAGTTTCAAATTGCAGTTTCAAATTGCAGTTTCAAATTGCAGATTCAAATTGCAGTCTCAAATTGTAGTTTCAAATTACAGTTTTAAATTGCAATTTCAAAATGCACTTGCAAATTGCAGTTTCAAATTGCAGTTTCAAATTGCAGTTTCAAATTGCAGTTTCAAATTGCAGTTTCAAATTGCAGTTTCAAATTGCAGTTTCAAATTGCAGTTTCAAATTGCAGTTTCAATTTGCAGTTTCAAATAGCAGTTTCAACTTGCAGTTTTAAATAGCGTTTTCAAATAGAAGTTTCAAATAGCAGTTCCATGTTGCACTTTAAAATTGCAGTTTCAAATTACAGTTTCGAATTGAAGTTTCGAATTGCAGTTTCAAAATGCAATTTCAAATTGCAGTTTCAAATTGCAGTTTCAAATTGCAGTTTCAAATTGCAGTTTCAAATTGCAGTTTCAAATTGCAGTTTCAAATTGCAGTTTTAAATTGCAGTTTCAAATTGCAGTTTCAAATTGCAGTTTCAAATTGCAGTTTCAAATTGCAGTTTCAAATTGCAGTTTCATGTTGCACTTTAAAATTGAAGTTTCGAATTGCAGTTTTTTTGATTATTTCAAGTTGCAGTTTCAAATTGCAGTTTCAAATTGCAGTTTCAAATAGCAGTTTCAAATAGCAGTGTCAAATTGCAGTTTCAAATTGCAGTTTCAAATTTCAGTTTAAATTGAATTCTCGAATTGCAGTTTCAAATTGCAATTTTAAATTGCAGTTTCAAATTGCAGTTTCAAATTGCAGTTTCAAATTGCAGTTTCAAATTGTAGTTTCGAATTGCAGTTTCAAATTGCAGTTTCAACTTGCAGTTTCGAATTGCAGTTTCAAATTGCAGTTTCAAATTGCAGTTTCAAATTGCAGTTTCAATTTGCAGTTTCAATTTGCAGTTTCAAATTGCATTTTCAACTTGCAGTTTTAAATAGCATTTTCAAATAGAAGTTTTAAATTGCACATTCAAATTGCAGTTCGAAATTGTAGTTTTAAATTGCAGTTTTGTATTGCAAATTCAAATTGCAGTTTCAAATTGCAGTTTCAAATTGCAGTTTTGTATTGCAAATTCAAATTGCAGTTTCAAATTGCAGTTTCAAATTGCAGTTTTGTATTGCAGTTTCAAATTGCAATTTCAAATTGCAGTTTCAAAATGCACATGCAAATTGCAGTTTCAAATTGCAGTTTGAAATTGCAGATTCAAATTGCAGTTTCTAATTGCAGTTTCAAATTGAAGTTTCAAATTGCAGTTTCAATTTGCAGTTTCAATTTGCAGTTTCGAATTGCAGTTTCAAATTGCGGTTTCAATTTGCAGTTCTAAATAGCAATATATGCAGGTTATATGATATGCCAATATATGACGTTTCATATGCAGGTTTTGATTGCATTTAAATTGCAGTTTGAAATTGAAGTTTAAATTATAGTTTTTGTTGCAGTTTCAAATTGCAGTTTCAAATTGTAGTTTCATATTGCAGTTTTCAATTGCCGTTTTGAATTGCAGTTTCAACTTGCGGTTTCAAATTACAGTTTCAAATTGCAGTTTCAACTTGCAGTTTTAAATAGCAATATCAACTAGCAGTTTCAATTTGCAGTATTAAATTGCAGTTTCATGCTGCAGTTTTAAATTGCAGTTTCAAATTGCAGTTTCTATTTGATATTTAAAACTGCAGTCTTAAATTGAAGTTACAAATTGCAGTTTTTTATTGCAGTTTCAAATTGCAGTTTCAAATTGCAGTTTCAAATTGCAGTTTCAAATTGCAGTTTCAAATTGCAGTTTCAAATTGCAGTTTCAAATTGCAGTTTTAAATTGCAGTTTCAAGTGCAGTGTCAAATTGCGGTTTCAAATTGAAGTGCCTGTACATTAGTTAAAATTGCAGTTTGAAATTGCAGTTCCAAATTGCAGTTTCAAATATCAGTTTCAAATTGCAGTTTTAAATTGCAGTTTCAACTGCAGTGTCAAAGTGCGGTTTCAAATTGCAGTTTCAAATTGTAGTTTAAATTGCAGTTTCAAATTGCGGTTTCAAATTGCAGTTTTAAATTGTAGTTTCAAATTGCAGTTTCAAATTGCAGTTTCAAATTGCAGTTTCAAATGCAGTGTCAAATTGCGGTTTCAAATTCAAGTTTCTATACATTTTTTAAAATTGCAATTTGAAATTGCAGTTTCAAATTGCAGTTTCAAATTGCAGTTTCAAATTGCAGTTTCAAATTGCAGTTTTAAATTGCAATTTCAAATGCAGTGTCAAATTGCAGTTTAAAATTTCAGTTTCAAATTGAATTCTCGCATTGCAGTTTCAAATTGCAGTTTCAAACTGCAGTTTCAAATTGCCGTTTCAAACTGCAGTTTCAAATTGCAGTTTTAAATTGCAGTTGCAAATTGCAGTTTCAAATTGCAGTTTCAAATTGCAGTTTCAAATTGCAGTTTCAAATTGCAGTTTCAAATTGCAGTTTCAAATTGCAGTTTCAAATTGCAGTTTCAAATTGCAGTTTCAAATTGCAGTTTCAAATTGCAGTTTCAAATTGCAGTTTCAAATTGCAGTTTCAAATTGCAGTTTCAAATTGCAGTTTCAAATTGCAGTCTCAAATTGTAGTTTCAAATTACAGTTTTAAATTGCAGTTTCAAATTGCAGTTTCAAATTGCAGTTTCAAATTGCAGTTTCTAATTGCAGTTTTCAATTGCCGTTTTCAATTGCAGTTTCAAATTGCAGTTTCAAATTGCAGTTTCAAATTGCAGTTTCAAATTGAAGTTTCAAATTGCAGTTTCAAATTGCAGTTTCAAATTGCAGTTTCAAATTGCATTTTCAAATTGTAGTTTCAAATTGCAGTTTCAAATTGCAGTTTCAAATTGCAGTTTCAAATTGCAGTTTCAACTTGCAGTTTTAAATAGCAATTTCAAATAGCAGTTTCTATACATTGTTTAAAATTGCAATTTGAAATTGCAGTTTCAAATTGCAGTTTCAAATTGCAGTTTCAAATTGCAGTTTTAAATTGCAGTTTCAAATGCAGTGTCAAAGTGCGGTTTCAAATTGCAGTTTCAAATTGTAGTTTAAATTGCAGTTTCAAATTGCGGTTTCAAATTGCAGTTTCAACTTGCAGTTTTAAATAGCAATTTCAAATAGCAGTTTCTATACATTGTTTAAAATTGCAATTTGAAATTGCAGTTTCAAATTGCAGTTTCAAATTGCAGTTTCAAATTGCAGTTTTAAATTGCAGTTTCAAATGCAGTGTCAAAGTGCGGTTTCAAATTGCAGTTTCAAATTGAAGTTTCAAATTGCAGTTTCAAATTGCAGTTTCAAATTGCAGTTTCAAATTGCATTTTCAAATTGTAGTTTCAAATTGCAGTTTCAAATTGCAGTTTCAAATTGCAGTTTCTATACATTGTTTAAAATTGCAATTTGAAATTGCAGTTTCAAATTGCAGTTTCAAATTGCAGTTTTAAATTGCAGTTTCAAATGCAGTGTCAAAGTGCGGTTTCAAATTGCAGTTTCAAATTGCAGTTTCAAATTGCAGTTTCAAATTGCAGTTTTAAATTGCAGTTTCAAATGCAGTGTCAAAGTGCGGTTTCAAATTGCAGTTTCAAATTGTAGTTTAAATTGCAGTTTCAAATTGCGGTTTCAAATTGCAGTTTCAAATTGTAGTTTCAAATTGCAGTTTCAAATTGCAGTTTCAAATTGCAGTTTCAAATTGCAGTTTCAAATGCAGTGTCAAATTGCGGTTTCAAATTCAAGTTTCTATACATTGTTTAAAATTGCAATTTGAAATTGCAGTTTCAAATTGCAGTTTCAAATTGCAGTTTTAAATTGCAGTTTTAAATTGCAGTTTCAAATGCAGTGTCAAATTGCAGTTTCAAATTCAGTGTCAAATTGCAGTTTCAAATTGCAGTTTTAAATTTCAGTTTCAAATTGAATTCTCGCATTGCAGTTTTTTATTGCAATTTCAAATTGCAGTTTCAAATTGCAGTTTCAAATTGCAGTTTCAAACTGCAGTTTCAAATTGCAGTTTTAAATTGCAGTTTCAAATTGCAGTTTCAAATTTCAGTTTCAAATTGAATTCTCGCATTGCAGTTTCAAATTGCAGTTTCAAATTGCAGTTTTAAATTGCATTTTCAAACTGCAGTTTCAAATTGCAGTTTCAAATTGCAGTTTCAAATTGCAGTTTCAAATTGCAGTTTTAAATTGCAGTTTCAAATTGCAGTTTCAAATTGAATTCTCGCATTGCAGTTTCAAATTGCAGTTTCAAACTGCAGTTTCAAATTGCAGTTTCAAACTGCAGTTTCAAATTGCAGTTTTAAATTGCAGTTGCAAATTGCAGTTTCAAATTGCAGTTTCAAATTGCAGTTTCAAATTGCAGTTTCAAATTGCAGTTTCAAATTGCAGTTTCAAATTGCAGTTTCAAATTGCAGTTTCAAATTGCAGTTTCAAATTGCAGTTTTAAATTGCAGTCTCAAATTGTAGTTTCAAATTACAGTTTTAAATTGCAGTTTCAAATTGCAGTTTCAAATTGCAGTTTCAAATTGCAGTTTCTAATTGCAGTTTTCAATTGCCGTTTTCAATTGCAGTTTCAAATTGCAGTTTCAAATTGCAGTTTCAAATTGCAGTTTCAAATTGAAGTTTCAAATTGCAGTTTCAAATTGCAGTTTCAAATTGCAGTTTCAAATTGCATTTTCAAATTGTAGTTTCAAATTGCAGTTTCAAATTGCAGTTTCAAATTGCAGTTTCAAATTGCAGTTTCAAATTGCAGTTTTAAATTGCAGTTTCAAATGCAGTGTCAAAGTGCGGTTTCAAATTGCAGTTTCAAATTGCATTTTCAAATTGTAGTTTCAAATTGCAGTTTCAAATTGCAGTTTCAAATTGCAGTTTCAAATTGCAGTTTTAAATTGCAGTTTCAAATGCAGTGTCAAAGTGCGGTTTCAAATTGCAGTTTCAAATTGTAGTTTAAATTGCAGTTTCAAATTGCGGTTTCAAATTGCAGTTTCAAATTGTAGTTTCAAATTGCAGTTTCAAATTGCAGTTTCAAATTGCAGTTTCAAATGCAGTGTCAAATTGCGGTTTCAAATTCAAGTTTCTATACATTGTTTAAAATTGCAATTTGAAATTGCAGTTTCAAATTGCAGTTTCAAATTCCAGTTTTAAATTGCAGTTTTAAATTGCAGTTTCAAATGCAGTGTCAAATTGCAGTTTCAAATTCAGTGTCAAATTGCAGTTTCAAATTGCAGTTTTAAATTTCAGTTTCAAATTGAATTCTCGCATTGCAGTTTTTTATTGCAATTTCAAATTGCAGTTTCAAATTGCAGTTTCAAACTGCAGTTTCAAATTGCAGTTTTAAATTGCAGTTTCAAATTGCAGTTTCAAATTTCAGTTTCAAATTGAATTCTCGCATTGCAGTTTCAAATTGCAGTTTCAAATTGCAGTTTTAAATTGCAGTTTCAAACTGCAGTTTCAAATTGCAGTTTCAAATTGCAGTTTCAAATTGCAGTTTCAAATTGCAGTTTCAAATTGCAGTTTCAAATTGCAGTTTCAAATTGCAGTTTCAAATTGCAGTTTCAAATTGCAGTTTCAAATTTCAGTTTCAAATTGAATTCTCGCATTGCAGTTTCAAATTGCAATTTCAAATTGCAGTTTCAAATTGCAGTTTTAAACTGCAGTTTCAAATTGCAGTTTTAAATTGCAGTTTCAAATTGCAGTTTCAAATTTCAGTTTCAAATTGAATTCTCGCATTGCAGTTTCAAATTGCAGTTTCAAATTGCAGTTTCAAATTGCAGTTTCAAATTGCAGTTTCAAATTGCAGTTTCAAATTGCAGTTTCAAATTGCAGTTTCAAATTGCAGTTTCAAATTGCAGTTTCAAATTGCAGTTTCAAATTGCAGTTTCAAATTGCAGTTTCAAATTGCAGTTTCAAATTGCAGTTTCAAATTGCAGTTTCAAATTGCAGTTTCAAATTGCAGTTTCAAATTGCAGTTTCAAATTGCAGTCTCAAATTGTAGTTTCAAATTACAGTTTTAAATTGCAGTTTCAAATTGCAGTTTCAAATTGCAGTTTCAAATTGCAGTTTCTAATTGCAGTTTTCAATTGCCGTTTTCAATTGCAGTTTCAAATTGCAGTTTCAAATTGCAGTTTCAAATTGCAGTTTCAAATTGAAGTTTCAAATTGCAGTTTCAAATTGCAGTTTCAAATTGCAGTTTAAAATTGCATTTTCAAATTGCAGTTTCAAATTGCAGTTTCAACTTGCAGTTTTAAATAGCAATTTCAAATAGCAGTTTCTATACATTGTTTAAAATTGCAATTTGAAATTGCAGTTTCAAATTGCAGTTTCAAATTGCAGTTTCAAATTGCAGTTTTAAATTGCAGTTTCAAATGCAGTGTCAAATTGCAGTTTCAAATGCAGTGTCAAATTCGCAGTTTCAAATTGCAGTTTTAAATTTCAGTTTCAAATTGAATTCTCGCATTGCAGTTTCAAATTGCAATTTCAAATTGCAGTTTCAAATTGCAGTTTCAAACTGCAGTTTCAAATTGCAGTTTTAAATTGCAGTTTCAAATTGCAGTTTCAAATTGCAGTTTCAAATTGCAGTTTCAAATTGCAGTTTCAAATTGCAGTTTCAAATTGCAGTTTCAAATTTCAGTTTCAAATTGAATTCTCGCATTGCAGTTTCAAATTGCAATTTCAAATTGCAGTTTCAAATTGCAGTTTCAAACTGCAGTTTCAAATTGCAGTTTTAAATTGCAGTTTCAAATTGCAGTTTCAAATTGCAGTTTCAAATTGCAGTTTCAAATTGCAGTTTCAAATTGCAGTTTCAAATTGCAGTCTCAAATTGTAGTTTCAAATTACAGTTTTAAATTGCAGTTTCAAATTGCAGTTTCAAATTGCAGTTTCAAATTGCAGTTTCTAATTGCAGTTTTCAATTGCCGTTTTCAATTGCAGTTTCAAATTGCAGTTTCAAATTGCAGTTTCAAATTGCAGTTTCAAATTGAAGTTTCAAATTGCAGTTTCAAATTGCAGTTTCAAATTGCAGTTTCAAATTGCATTTTCAAATTGTAGTTTCAAATTGCAGTTTCAAATTGCAGTTTCAAATTGCAGTTTCAAATTGCAGTTTCAACTTGCAGTTTTAAATAGCAATTTCAAATAGCAGTTTCTATACATTGTTTAAAATTGCAATTTGAAATTGCAGTTTCAAATTGCAGTTTCAAATTGCAGTTTCAAATTGCAGTTTTAAATTGCAGTTTCAAATGCAGTGTCAAAGTGCGGTTTCAAATTGCAGTTTCAAATTGTAGTTTAAATTGCAGTTTCAAATTGCGGTTTCAAATTGCAGTTTCAACTTGCAGTTTTAAATAGCAATTTCAAATAGCAGTTTCTATACATTGTTTAAAATTGCAATTTGAAATTGCAGTTTCAAATTGCAGTTTCAAATTGCAGTTTCAAATTGCAGTTTTAAATTGCAGTTTCAAATGCAGTGTCAAAGTGCGGTTTCAAATTGCAGTTTCAAATTGAAGTTTCAAATTGCAGTTTCAAATTGCAGTTTCAAATTGCAGTTTCAAATTGCATTTTCAAATTGTAGTTTCAAATTGCAGTTTCAAATTGCAGTTTCAAATTGCAGTTTCTATACATTGTTTAAAATTGCAATTTGAAATTGCAGTTTCAAATTGCAGTTTCAAATTGCAGTTTCAAATTGCAGTTTTAAATTGCAGTTTCAAATGCAGTGTCAAAGTGCGGTTTCAAATTGCAGTTTCAAATTGCAGTTTCAAATTGCAGTTTCAAATTGCAGTTTTAAATTGCAGTTTCAAATGCAGTGTCAAAGTGCGGTTTCAAATTGCAGTTTCAAATTGTAGTTTAAATTGCAGTTTCAAATTGCGGTTTCAAATTGCAGTTTCAAATTGTAGTTTCAAATTGCAGTTTCAAATTGCAGTTTCAAATTGCAGTTTCAAATTGCAGTTTCAAATGCAGTGTCAAATTGCGGTTTCAAATTCAAGTTTCTATACATTGTTTAAAATTGCAATTTGAAATTGCAGTTTCAAATTGCAGTTTCAAATTGCAGTTTTAAATTGCAGTTTTAAATTGCAGTTTCAAATGCAGTGTCAAATTGCAGTTTCAAATTCAGTGTCAAATTGCAGTTTCAAATTGCAGTTTTAAATTTCAGTTTCAAATTGAATTCTCGCATTGCAGTTTTTTATTGCAATTTCAAATTGCAGTTTCAAATTGCAGTTTCAAACTGCAGTTTCAAATTGCAGTTTTAAATTGCAGTTTCAAATTGCAGTTTCAAATTTCAGTTTCAAATTGAATTCTCGCATTGCAGTTTCAAATTGCAGTTTCAAATTGCAGTTTTAAATTGCAGTTTCAAACTGCAGTTTCAAATTGCAGTTTCAAATTGCAGTTTCAAATTGCAGTTTCAAATTGCAGTTTCAAATTGCAGTTTCAAATTGCAGTTTCAAATTGCAGTTTCAAATTGCAGTTTCAAATTGCAGTTTCAAATTGCAGTTTCAAATTTCAGTTTCAAATTGAATTCTCGCATTGCAGTTTCAAATTGCAATTTCAAATTGCAGTTTCAAATTGCAGTTTTAAACTGCAGTTTCAAATTGCAGTTTTAAATTGCAGTTTCAAATTGCAGTTTCAAATTTCAGTTTCAAATTGAATTCTCGCATTGCAGTTTCAAATTGCAGTTTCAAATTGCAGTTTCAAATTGCAGTTTCAAATTGCAGTTTCAAATTGCAGTTTCAAATTGCAGTTTCAAATTGCAGTTTCAAATTGCAGTTTCAAATTGCAGTTTCAAATTGCAGTTTCAAATTGCAGTTTCAAATTGCAGTTTCAAATTGCAGTTTCAAATTGCAGTTTCAAATTGCAGTTTCAAATTGCAGTTTCAAATTGCAGTTTCAAATTGCAGTCTCAAATTGTAGTTTCAAATTACAGTTTTAAATTGCAGTTTCAAATTGCAGTTTCAAATTGCAGTTTCAAATTGCAGTTTCTAATTGCAGTTTTCAATTGCCGTTTTCAATTGCAGTTTCAAATTGCAGTTTCAAATTGCAGTTTCAAATTGCAGTTTCAAATTGAAGTTTCAAATTGCAGTTTCAAATTGCAGTTTCAAATTGCAGTTTAAAATTGCATTTTCAAATTGCAGTTTCAAATTGCAGTTTCAACTTGCAGTTTTAAATAGCAATTTCAAATAGCAGTTTCTATACATTGTTTAAAATTGCAATTTGAAATTGCAGTTTCAAATTGCAGTTTCAAATTGCAGTTTCAAATTGCAGTTTTAAATTGCAGTTTCAAATGCAGTGTCAAATTGCAGTTTCAAATGCAGTGTCAAATTCGCAGTTTCAAATTGCAGTTTTAAATTTCAGTTTCAAATTGAATTCTCGCATTGCAGTTTCAAATTGCAATTTCAAATTGCAGTTTCAAATTGCAGTTTCAAACTGCAGTTTCAAATTGCAGTTTTAAATTGCAGTTTCAAATTGCAGTTTCAAATTGCAGTTTCAAATGCAGTGTCAAATTGCAGTTTCAAATTCAGTGTCAAATTGCAGTTTCAAATTGCAGTTTTAAATTTCAGTTTCAAATTGAATTCTCGCATTGCAGTTTTTTATTGCAATTTCAAATTGCAGTTTCAAATTGCAGTTTCAAATTGCAGTTTCAAACTGCAGTTTCAAATTGCAGTTTTAAATTGCAGTTTCAAATTGCAGTTTCAAATTTCAGTTTCAAATTGAATTCTCGCATTGCAGTTTCAAATTGCAGTTTCAAATTGCAGTTTTAAATTGCAGTTTCAAACTGCAGTTTCAAATTGCAGTTTCAAATTGCAGTTTCAAATTGCAGTTTCAAATTGCAGTTTTAAATTGCAGTTTCAAATTGCAGTTTCAAATTGAATTCTCGCATTGCAGTTTCAAATTGCAGTTTCAAACTGCAGTTTCAAATTGCAGTTTCAAACTGCAGTTTCAAATTGCAGTTTTAAATTGCAGTTGCAAATTGCAGTTTCAAATTGCAGTTTCAAATTGCAGTTTCAAATTGCAGTTTCAAATTGCAGTTTCAAATTGCAGTTTCAAATTGCAGTTTCAAATTGCAGTTTCAAATTGCAGTTTCAAATTGCAGTTTCAAATTGCAGTCTCAAATTGTAGTTTCAAATTACAGTTTTAAATTGCAGTTTCAAATTGCAGTTTCAAATTGCAGTTTCAAATTGCAGTTTCTAATTGCAGTTTTCAATTGCCGTTTTCAATTGCAGTTTCAAATTGCAGTTTCAAATTGCAGTTTCAAATTGCAGTTTCAAATTGAAGTTTCAAATTGCAGTTTCAAATTGCAGTTTCAAATTGCAGTTTCAAATTGCATTTTCAAATTGTAGTTTCAAATTGCAGTTTCAAATTGCAGTTTCAAATTGCAGTTTCAAATTGCAGTTTCAACTTGCAGTTTTAAATAGCAATTTCAAATAGCAGTTTCTATACATTGTTTAAAATTGCAATTTGAAATTGCAGTTTCAAATTGCAGTTTCAAATTGCAGTTTCAAATTGCAGTTTTAAATTGCAGTTTCAAATGCAGTGTCAAAGTGCGGTTTCAAATTGCAGTTTCAAATTGTAGTTTAAATTGCAGTTTCAAATTGCGGTTTCAAATTGCAGTTTCAAATTGTAGTTTCAAATTGCAGTTTCAAATTGCAGTTTCAAATTGCAGTTTCAAATGCAGTGTCAAATTGCGGTTTCAAATTCAAGTTTCTATACATTGTTTAAAATTGCAATTTGAAATTGCAGTTTCAAATTGCAGTTTCAAATTGCAGTTTTAAATTGCAGTTTTAAATTGCAGTTTCAAATGCAGTGTCAAATTGCAGTTTCAAATTCAGTGTCAAATTGCAGTTTCAAATTGCAGTTTTAAATTTCAGTTTCAAATTGAATTCTCGCATTGCAGTTTTTTATTGCAATTTCAAATTGCAGTTTCAAATTGCAGTTTCAAACTGCAGTTTCAAATTGCAGTTTTAAATTGCAGTTTCAAATTGCAGTTTCAAATTTCAGTTTCAAATTGAATTCTCGCATTGCAGTTTCAAATTGCAGTTTCAAATTGCAGTTTTAAATTGCAGTTTCAAACTGCAGTTTCAAATTGCAGTTTCAAATTGCAGTTTCAAATTGCAGTTTCAAATTGCAGTTTCAAATTGCAGTTTCAAATTGCAGTTTCAAATTGCAGTTTCAAATTGCAGTTTCAAATTGCAGTTTCAAATTTCAGTTTCAAATTGAATTCTCGCATTGCAGTTTCAAATTGCAATTTCAAATTGCAGTTTCAAATTGCAGTTTTAAACTGCAGTTTCAAATTGCAGTTTTAAATTGCAGTTTCAAATTGCAGTTTCAAATTGCAGTTTCAAATTTCAGTTTCAAATTGAATTCTCGCATTGCAGTTTCAAATTGCAGTTTCAAATTGCAGTTTCAAATTGTAGTTTCAAATTGCAGTTTCAAATTGCAGTTTCAAATTGCAGTTTCAAATTGCAGTTTCAAATTGCAGTTTCAAATTGCAGTTTCAAATTGCAGTTTCAAATTGCAGTTTCAAATTGCAGTTTCAAATTGCAGTTTCAAATTGCAGTTTCAAATTGCAGTTTCAAATTGCAGTTTCAAATTGCAGTTTCAAATTGCAGTTTCAAATTGCAGTCTCAAATTGTAGTTTCAAATTACAGTTTTAAATTGCAGTTTCAAATTGCAGTTTCAAATTGCAGTTTCAAATTGCAGTTTCTAATTGCAGTTTTCAATTGCCGTTTTCAATTGCAGTTTCAAATTGCAGTTTCAAATTGCAGTTTCAAATTGCAGTTTCAAATTGAAGTTTCAAATTGCAGTTTCAAATTGCAGTTTCAAATTGCAGTTTAAAATTGCATTTTCAAATTGCAGTTTCAAATTGCAGTTTCAACTTGCAGTTTTAAATAGCAATTTCAAATAGCAGTTTCTATACATTGTTTAAAATTGCAATTTGAAATTGCAGTTTCAAATTGCAGTTTCAAATTGCAGTTTCAAATTGCAGTTTTAAATTGCAGTTTCAAATGCAGTGTCAAATTGCAGTTTCAAATGCAGTGTCAAATTCGCAGTTTCAAATTGCAGTTTTAAATTTCAGTTTCAAATTGAATTCTCGCATTGCAGTTTCAAATTGCAATTTCAAATTGCAGTTTCAAATTGCAGTTTCAAACTGCAGTTTCAAATTGCAGTTTTAAATTGCAGTTTCAAATTGCAGTTTCAAATTGCAGTTTCAAATTGCAGTTTCAAATTGCAGTTTCAAATTGCAGTTTCAAATTTCAGTTTCAAATTGAATTCTCGCATTGCAGTTTCAAATTGCAATTTCAAATTGCAGTTTCAAATTGCAGTTTCAAACTGCAGTTTCAAATTGCAGTTTTAAATTGCAGTTTCAAATTGCAGTTTCAAATTTCAGTTTCAAATTGAATTCTCGCATTGCAGTTTCAAATTGCAGTTTCAAATTGCAGTTTCAAATTGCAGTTTCAAACTGCAGTTACAAATTGCAGTTTCAAATTGCAGTTTCAAATTGCAGTTTCAAATTGCAGTTTCAAATTGCAGTTTCAAATTGCAGTTTCAAATTGCAGTTTCAAATTGCAGTTTCAAATTGCAGTTTCGAATTGCAGTTTCAAATTTCAGTTTCAAATTGAATTCTCGTATTGCAGTTTCAAATTGCAATTTCAAATTGCAGTTTCAAATTGCAGTTTCAAACTGCAGTTTCAAATTGCAGTTTTAAATTGCAGTTTCACATTGCAGTTTCAAATTGCAGTTTCAAATTGAATTCTCGCATTGCAGTTTCAAATGCAGTGTCAAATTGCAGTTTCAAATGCAGTGTCAAATTGCAGTTTCAAATGCAGTGTCAAATTGCAGTTTGAAATTGCAGTTTTAAATTTCAGTTTCAAATTGAATTCTCGCGTTGCAGTTTCAAATTGCAATTTCAAATTGCAGTTTCAAATTGCAGTTTCAAACTGCAGTTTCAAATTGCAGTTTTAAATTGCAGTTTTAAATTTCAGTTTCAAATTTCAGTTTCAAATTGAATTCTCGCATTGCAGTTTCAAATTGCAGTTTTAAATTGCAGTTTCAAATTGCAGTTTCAAACTGCAGTTTCAAATTGCAGTTTCAAATTGCAGTTTCAAATTGCAGTTTCAAATTGCAGTTTCAAATTGCAGTTTCAAATTGCAGTTTCAAATTGCAGTTTCAAATTGCAGTTTCAAATGCAGTGTCAAAGTGCGGTTTCAAATTGCAGTCTCAAATTGTAGTTTCAAATTACAGTTTTAAATTGCAGTTTCAAATTGCAGTTTCAAATTGCAGTTTCTTATTGCAGTTTTCAATTGCCGTTTTCAATTGCAGTTTCAAATTGCAGTTTCAAATTGCAGTTTCAAATTGCAGTTTCAAATTGAAGTTTCAAATTGCAGTTTCAAATTGCAGTTTCAAATTGCAGTTTCAAATTGCATTTTCAAATTGTAGTTTCAAATTGCAGTTTCAAATTGCAGTTTCAAATTGCAGTTTCAAATTGCAGTTTCAACTTGCAGTTTTAAATAGCAATTTCAAATAGCAGTTTCTATACATTGTTTAAAATTGCAATTTGAAATTGCAGTTTCAAATTGCAGTTTCAAATTGCAGTTTCAAATTGCAGTTTCAAATTGCAGTTTTAAATTGCAGTTTCAAATGCAGTGTCAAATTGCAGTTTCAAATGCAGTGTCAAATTGCAGTTTCAAATTGCAGTTTTAAATTTCAGTTTCAAATTGAATTCTCGCATTGCAGTTTCAAATTGCAGTTTCAAATTGCAGTTTCAAATTGCAGTTTCAAACTGCAGTTTCAAATTGCAGTTTCAAATTGCAGTTTCAAATTGCAGTTTCAAATTGCAGTTTCAAATTGCAGTTTCAAATTGCAGTTTCAAATTGCAGTTTCAAATTGCAGTTTCAAATTGCAGTTTCAAATTTCAGTTTCAAATTGAATTCTCGCATTGCAGTTTCAAATTGCAATTTCAAATTGCAGTTTCAAATTGCAGTTTCAAACTGCAGTTTCAAATTGCAGTTTTAAATTGCAGTTTCAAATTGCAGTTTCAAATTTCAGTTTCAAATTGAATTCTCGCATTGCAGTTTCAAATTGCAGTTTCAAATTGCAGTTTCAAATTGCAGTTTCAAACTGCAGTTACAAATTGCAGTTTCAAATTGCAGTTTCAAATTGCAGTTTCAAATTGCAGTTTCAAATTGCAGTTTCAAATTGCAGTTTCAAATTGCAGTTTCAAATTGCAGTTTCAAATTGCAGTTTCAAATTGCAGTTTCAAATTGCAGTTTCAAATTGCAGTCTCAAATTGTAGTTTCAAATTACAGTTTTAAATTGCAGTTTCAAATTGCAGTTTCAAATTGCAGTTTCAAATTGCAGTTTCAAATTGCAGTTTCTAAATGCAGTTTTCAATTGCCGTTTTCAATTGCAGTTTCAAATTGCAGTTTCAAATTGCAGTTTCAAATTGCAGTTTCAAATTGAAGTTTCAAATTGCAGTTTCAAATTGCAGTTTCAAATTGCAGTTTCAAATTGCATTTTCAAATTGTAGTTTCAAATTGCAGTTTCAAATTGCAGTTTCAAATTGCAGTTTCAAATTGCAATTTCAACTTGCAGTTTTAAATAGCAATTTCAAATAGCAGTTTTCACTTGCAGTTTTTCATTGCAGTTTAATTGCAGTTTGAAATTGAAGTTTCAAATTGCAGTTTCAACTTGCAGTTTCGAATTGCAGTTTCAAATTGCAGTTTCAAATTGCAGTTTCAAATTGCAGTTTCAATTTGCAGTTTCAAATTGCAGTTTCAACTTGCAGTTTTAAATAGCATTTTCAAATAGAAGTTTCAAATAGCAGTTCCATGTTGCACTTTAAAATTGCAGTTTCGAATTACAGTTTCGAATTGAAGTTTAAAATTGCAATTTTAAAATGCACTTGCAAATTGCAGTTTCAAATTGCAGTTTCAAATTGCAGTTTCAAATTGCAGTTTTAAATTGCAGTTTCAAATTGCAGTTTCAAATTTCAGTTTCAAATTGAATTCTCGCATTGCAGTTTCAAATTGCAATTTCAAATTGCAGTTTCAAATTGCAGTTTCAAATTGCAGTTTCAAATTGCAGTTTCAAATTGCAGTTTCAAATTGCAGTTTCAAATTGCAATTTCAAATTGCAGTTTCAACTTGCAGTTTTAAATAGCATTTTCAAATAGCAGTTTCAAATTGCAATTTCAAACTGCAGTTTCAAATTGCAGTTTCAAATTGCAGTTTCAAATTGCAGTTTCAAATTGCAGTTTCAAATTGCAGTTTCAAATTGCAGTTTCAAATTGCAGTTTCAAATTGCAGTTTCAAATTGCAGTTTCAAATTGCAGTTTCAAATTGCAGTTTCAAATTGCAGTCTCAAATTGTAGTTTCAAATTACAGTTTTAAATTGCAGTTTCAAATTGCAGTTTCAAATTGCAGTTTCAAATTGCAGTTTCAAATTGCAGTTTCTAAATGCAGTTTTCAATTGCCGTTTTCAATTGCAGTTTCAAATTGCAGTTTCAAATTGCAGTTTCAAATTGCAGTTTTAAATTGCAGTTTCAAATTGCAGTTTCAAACTGCAGTTTCAAATTGCAGTTTCAAATTGCAGTTTCAAATTGCAGTTTCAAATTGCAGTTTCAAATTGCAGTTTCAAATTGCAGTTTCAAATTGCAGTTTCAAATTGCAGTTTCAAATGCAGTGTCAAAGTGCGGTTTCAAATTGCAGTCTCAAATTGTAGTTTCAAATTACAGTTTTAAATTGCAGTTTCAAATTGCAGTTTCAAATTGCAGTTTCTTATTGCAGTTTTCAATTGCCGTTTTCAATTGCAGTTTCAAATTGCAGTTTCAAATTGCAGTTTCAAATTGCAGTTTCAAATTGAAGTTTCAAATTGCAGTTTCAAATTGCAGTTTCAAATTGCAGTTTCAAATTGCATTTTCAAATTGTAGTTTCAAATTGCAGTTTCAAATTGCAGTTTCAAATTGCAGTTTCAAATTGCAGTTTCAACTTGCAGTTTTAAATAGCAATTTCAAATAGCAGTTTCTATACATTGTTTAAAATTGCAATTTGAAATTGCAGTTTCAAATTGCAGTTTCAAATTGCAGTTTCAAATTGCAGTTTCAAATTGCAGTTTTAAATTGCAGTTTCAAATGCAGTGTCAAATTGCAGTTTCAAATGCAGTGTCAAATTGCAGTTTCAAATTGCAGTTTTAAATTTCAGTTTCAAATTGAATTCTCGCATTGCAGTTTCAAATTGCAGTTTCAAATTGCAGTTTCAAATTGCAGTTTCAAACTGCAGTTTCAAATTGCAGTTTCAAATTGCAGTTTCAAATTGCAGTTTCAAATTGCAGTTTCAAATTGCAGTTTCAAATTGCAGTTTCAAATTGCAGTTTCAAATTGCAGTTTCAAATTGCAGTTTCAAATTGCAGTTTCAAATTTCAGTTTCAAATTGAATTCTCGCATTGCAGTTTCAAATTGCAATTTCAAATTGCAGTTTCAAATTGCAGTTTCAAACTGCAGTTTCAAATTGCAGTTTTAAATTGCAGTTTCAAATTGCAGTTTCAAATTTCAGTTTCAAATTGAATTCTCGCATTGCAGTTTCAAATTGCAGTTTCAAATTGCAGTTTCAAATTGCAGTTTCAAACTGCAGTTACAAATTGCAGTTTCAAATTGCAGTTTCAAATTGCAGTTTCAAATTGCAGTTTCAAATTGCAGTTTCAAATTGCAGTTTCAAATTGCAGTTTCAAATTGCAGTTTCAAATTGCAGTTTCAAATTGCAGTTTCAAATTGCAGTTTCAAATTGCAGTCTCAAATTGTAGTTTCAAATTACAGTTTTAAATTGCAGTTTCAAATTGCAGTTTCAAATTGCAGTTTCAAATTGCAGTTTCAAATTGCAGTTTCTAAATGCAGTTTTCAATTGCCGTTTTCAATTGCAGTTTCAAATTGCAGTTTCAAATTGCAGTTTCAAATTGCAGTTTCAAATTGAAGTTTCAAATTGCAGTTTCAAATTGCAGTTTCAAATTGCAGTTTCAAATTGCATTTTCAAATTGTAGTTTCAAATTGCAGTTTCAAATTGCAGTTTCAAATTGCAGTTTCAAATTGCAATTTCAACTTGCAGTTTTAAATAGCAATTTCAAATAGCAGTTTTCACTTGCAGTTTTTCATTGCAGTTTAATTGCAGTTTGAAATTGAAGTTTCAAATTGCAGTTTCAACTTGCAGTTTCGAATTGCAGTTTCAAATTGCAGTTTCAAATTGCAGTTTCAAATTGCAGTTTCAATTTGCAGTTTCAAATTGCAGTTTCAACTTGCAGTTTTAAATAGCATTTTCAAATAGAAGTTTCAAATAGCAGTTCCATGTTGCACTTTAAAATTGCAGTTTCGAATTACAGTTTCGAATTGAAGTTTAAAATTGCAATTTTAAAATGCACTTGCAAATTGCAGTTTCAAATTGCAGTTTCAAATTGCAGTTTCAAATTGCAGTTTTAAATTGCAGTTTCAAATTGCAGTTTCAAATTTCAGTTTCAAATTGAATTCTCGCATTGCAGTTTCAAATTGCAATTTCAAATTGCAGTTTCAAATTGCAGTTTCAAATTGCAGTTTCAAATTGCAGTTTCAAATTGCAGTTTCAAATTGCAGTTTCAAATTGCAGTTTCAAATTGCAATTTCAAATTGCAGTTTCAACTTGCAGTTTTAAATAGCATTTTCAAATAGCAGTTTCAAATTGCAATTTCAAACTGCAGTTTCAAATTGCAGTTTCAAATTGCAGTTTCAAATTGCAGTTTCAAATTGCAGTTTCAATTTGCAGTTTCAAATAGCAATTTCAAATAGCAGTTTCAACTTGCAGTTTTTAATTGCAGTTTAATTGCATTTTGGAATGGAAGTTTCAAATAGCAGTTTCTATATGCTGTTTAAAATTGCACTTTAAAAATAAGTTTCGAATTGGAGTTTCAAATTGCAGTTTCAAATTGCAGTTTCAAATTGCAGTTTCAAAATGCACTTGCAAATTGCAGTTTCAAATTGCAGTTTCAAATTGTAATTTCAAATTGCAGTTTCTAATTGCAGTTTTCAATTGCCGTTTTGAATTGCAGTTTCAAATTGCAGTTTCAAATTGCAGTTTCAAATTGCAGTTTCAAATTGCAGTTTCAAATTGCAGTTTCAAATTGCAGTTTCAAATTGCAGTTTCGAATTGCAGTTTCAAATTGCAGTTTCAACTTGCAGTTTTTAATAGCAATATCAAATAGCAGTTTCATGTTGCAGTTTTAAATTGCAGTTTCAAATTGCAGTTTCTATTTGATATCTAAAATTGAAGTTTTAAATTGCAGTTTTGTATTGCAAATTCAAATTGCAGTTTCAAATTGCAGTTTCAAATTGCAGTTTTGTATAGCAAATTCAAATTGCAGTTTTGTATTGCAAATTCAAATTGCAGTTTCAAATTGCAGTTTCAAATTGCAGTTTCAAATTGCAGTTTTGTATTGCAGTTTCAAATTGCAATTTCAAATTGCAGTTTCAAAATGCACTTGCAAATTGCAGTTTCAAATTGCAGTTTCAAATTGCAGATTCAAATTGCAGTTTCAAATTGAAGTTTCAAATTGCAGTTTCAATTTGCAGTTTCAATTTGCAGTTTCAATTTGCAGTTTCGAATTGCAGTTTCAATTTGCGGTTTCAATTTGCAGTTCTAAATAGCAATTTCAAATAGACGTTTCATATGCAGGTTTTAATTGCATTTAAATTGCAGTTTGAAATTGAAGTTTAAATTATAGTTTTTGTTACAGTTTCAAATTGCAGTTTCAAATTGCAGTTTCAACTTGCAGTTTTAAATAGCAATATCAACTAGCAGTTTCAAATTGCAGTTTCAAATTGCAGTTTCAAATTGCAGTTTCAAATTGCAGTTTCAAATTGCAGTTTCAAATTGCAGTTTCAAATTGCAGTTTCAAATTGCAGTTTCAAATTGCAGTTTCAAATTGCAGTTTCAAATTGCAGTCTCAAATTGTAGTTTCAAATTACAGTTTTAAATTGCAGTTTCGAATTGCAGTTTCAAATTGCAGTTTCAAATTGCAGTTTCAAATTGCAGTTTCAAATTGCAGTTTCAAATTGCAGTTTCTAATTGCAGTTTTCAATTGCCGTTTTCAATTGCAGTTTCAAATTGCAGTTTCAAATTGCAGTTTCAAATTGCAGTTTCAAATTGCAGTTTCTAATTGCAGTTTTCAATTGCCGTTTTCAATTGCAGTTTCAAATTGCAGTTTCAAATTGCAGTTTCAAATTGCAGTTTCAAATTGAAGTTTCAAATTGCAGTTTCAAATTGCAGTTTCAAATTGCAGTTTCAAATTGCATTTTCAAATTTTAGTTTCAAATTGCAGTTTCAAATTGCAGTTTCAAATTGCAGTTTCAAATTGCAGTTTCAACTTGAAGTTTTAAATAGCAATTTCAAATAGCAGTTTTCACTTGCAGTTTTTCATTGCAGTTTAATTGCAGTTTGAAATTGAAGTTTCAAATTGCAGTTTCAACTTGCAGTTTCGAATTGCAGTTTTAAATTGCAGTTTCAAATGCAGTGTCAAATTGCAGTTTCAAATTGCAGTTTCAAATTGCAGTTTCAAATTGCAGTTCAAATTGCAGTTTCAAATTGCAGTTTCAAATTGCAGTTTCAAATTGCAGTCTCAAATTGTAGTTTCAAATTACAGTTTTAAATTGCAGTTTCAAATTGCAGTTTCAAATATCAGTTTCAAATTGCAGTTTCAAATTGCAGTTTCTAATTGCAGTTTTCAATTGCCGTTTTCAATTGCAGTTTCAAATTGCAGTTTCAAATTGCAGTTTCAAATTGCAGTTTCAAATTGAAGTTTCAAATTGCAGTTTCAAATTGCAGTTTCAAATTGCAGTTTCAAATTGCATTTTCAAATTTTAGTTTCAAATTGCAGTTTCAAATTGCAGTTTCAAATTGCAGTTTCAAATTGCAGTTTCAACTTGAAGTTTTAAATAGCAATTTCAAATAGCAGTTTTCACTTGCAGTTTTTCATTGCAGTTTAATTGCAGTTTGAAATTGAAGTTTCAAATTGCAGTTTCAACTTGCAGTTTCGAATTGCAGTTTCAAATTGCAGTTTCAAATTGCAGTTTCAAATTGCAGTTTCAATTTGCAGTTTCAAATTGCAGTTTCAACTTGCAGTTTTAAATAGCATTTTCAAATAGAAGTTTCAAATAGCAGTTCCATGTTGCACTTTAAAATTGCAGTTTCGAATTACAGTTTCAAATTGCAGTGTCAAATTGCAGTTTCAAATTGCAGTTTCAAATTGCAGTGTCAAATTGCAGTTTCAAATTGCAGTTTCAAATTGCAGTTTCAAATTGCAGTTTCAAATTGCAGTTTCAAATTGCAGTTTCAAATTGCAGTTTCAAATTTCAGTTTCAAATTGAATTCTCGCATTGCAGTTTCAAATTGCAATTTCAAATTGCAGTTTCTAATTGCAGTTTCAAATTGCAGTTTCAAATTGCAGTTTCAAATTGCAGTTTCAAACTGCAGTTTTAAATTGCAGTTTCAAATGCAGTGTCAAATTGCGGTTTCAAATTGCAGTTTCAAATGCAGTGTCAAATTGCGGTTTCGTATTGCAGTTTCTCTACATTGTTTAAAATTGCAGTTCAAAATTTAAGTAACGAATTGAAGTTTTAAATTGCAGTTTCAAATTGCAGTTTCACATTACAGTTACCAATTGCAGTTTCCAATTGCAGTTTCAAATTGCAGTTTCAAATTGCAGTTTCAAGTGCAGTTTCAAATTGCAGTTTGAAATTGCAGTTTCAAATTGCAGTTTCAAATTGCAGTTTCAAATTGCAATTTCAAATTGCAGTTTCAACTTGCAGTTTTAAATAGCATTTTCAAATAGCAGTTTCAAATTGCAATTTCAAATTGCAGTTTCAAATTGCAGTTTCAAATTGCAGTTTCAAATTGCAGTTTCAAATTGCAGTTTCAAATAATAATTTCAAATAGCAGTTTCAACTTGCAATTTTTAATTGCAGTTTAATTGCATTTTGGAATTGAAGTTTCAAATAGCAGTTTCTTTATGCTGTTTAAAATTGCACATTAAAAATAAGTTTCGAATTGGAGTTTCAAATGCAGTGTCAAATTGCAGTTTCAAATTGCAGTTTCAAATTGCAGTTTCAAATTGCAGTTTCAAATTGCAGTTTCAAATTGCAGTTTCAAATTGCAGTTTCAAATTGCAGTCTCAAATTGTAGTTTCAAATTACAGTTTTAAATTGCAGTTTCAAATTGCAGTTTCAAATTGCAGTTTCAAATTGCAGTTTCTAATTGCAGTTTTCAATTGCCGTTTTCAATTGCAGTTTCAAATTGCAGTTTCAAATTGCAGTTTCAAATTGCAGTTTCAAATTGAAGTTTCAAATTGCAGTTTCAAATTGCAGTTTCAAATTGCAGTTTCAAATTGCATTTTCAAATTTTAGTTCCAAATTGCAGTTTCAAATTGCAGTTTCAAATTGCAGTTTCAAATTGCAGTTTCAACTTGAAGTTTTAAATAGCAATTTCAAATAGCAGTTTTCACTTGCAGTTTTTCATTGCAGTTTAATTGCAGTTTGAAATTGAAGTTTCAAATTGCAGTTTCAACTTGCAGTTTCGAATTGCAGTTTCAATTTGCAGTGTCAAATTGCAGTTTCAAATTGCAGTTTCAATTTGCAGTTTCAAATTGCAGTTTCAACTTGCAGTTTTAAATAGCATTTTCAAATAGAAGTTTCAAATAGCAGTTCCATGTTGCACTTTAAAATTGCAGTTTCGAATTACAGTTTCGAATTGAAGTTTCAAATTGCAATTTTAAAATGCACTTGCAAATTGCAGTTTCAAATTACAGTTTCAAATTGCAGTTTCAAATTGCAGTTTTAAATTGCAGTTTCAAATTGCAGTTTCAAATTTCAGTTTCAAATTGAATTCTCGCATTGCAGTTTCAAATTGCAATTTCAAATTGCAGTTTCTAATTGCAGTTTCAAATTGCAGTTTCAAATTGCAGTTTCAAATTGCAGTTTCAAACTGCAGTTTTAAATTGCAGTTTCAAATGCAGTGTCAAATTGCGGTTTCAAATTGCAGTTTCAAATGCAGTGTCAAATTGCGGTTTCGTATTGCAGTTTCTCTACATTGTTTAAAATTGCAGTTCAAAATTTAAGTTTCGAATTGAAGTTTTAAATTGCAGTTTCAAATTGCAGTTTCACATTACAGTTTCCAATTGCAGTTTCCAATTGCAGTTTCCAATTGCAGTTTCAAATTGCAGTTTCAAATTGCAGTTTCAAGTGCAGTTTCAAATTGCAGTTTCAAATTGCAGTTTCAAATTGCAGTTTCAAATTGCAGTTTCAAATTGCAGTTTCAAATTGCCATTTCAAATTGCAGTTTCAACTTGCAGTTTTAAATATCATTTTCAAATAGCAGTTTCAAATTGCAATTTCAAATTGCAATTTCAAATTGCAGTTTCAAATTGCAGTTTCAAATTGCAGTTTCAAATTGCAGTTTCAAATTGCAGTTTCAAATAGCAATTTCAAATAGCAGTTTCAACTTGCAGTTTTTAATTGCAGTTTAATTGCATTTTGGAATTGAAGTTTCAAATAGCAGTTTCTATATGCTGTTTAAAATTGCACTTTAAAAATAAGTTTCGAATTGGAGTTTCAAATTGCAGTTTCAAATTGCAGTTTCAAATTGCAGTTTCAAATTGCAGTTTCAAAATGCACTTGCAAATTGCAGTTTCAAATTGCAGTTTCAAATTGTAGTTTCAAATTGCAGTTTCTAATTGCAGTTTTCAATTGCCGTTTTGAATTGCAGTTTCAAATTGCAGTTTCAAATTGCAGTTTCAAATTGCAGTTTCAAATTGCAGTTTCAAATTGCAGTTTCAAATTGCAGTTTCAAATTGCAGTTTCAAATTGCAGTTTCAAATTGCAGTCTCAAATTGTAGTTTCAAATTACAGTTTTAAATTGCAGTTTCAAATTGCAGTTTCAAATTGCAGTTTCAAATTGCAGTTTCAAATTGCAGTTTCTAATTGCAGTTTTCAATTGCCGTTTTCAATTGCAGTTTCAAATTGCAGTTTCAAATTGCAGTTTCAAATTGCAGTTTCAAATTGAAGTTTCAAATTGCAGTTTCAAATTGCAGTTTCAAATTGCAGTTTCAAATTGCATTTTCAAATTTTAGTTTCAAATTGCAGTTTCAAATTGCAGTTTCAAATTGCTGTTTCAAATTGCAGTTTCAACTTGAAGTTATAAATAGCAATTTCAAATAGCAGTTTTCACTTGCAGTTTTTCATTGCAGTTTAATTGCAGTTTGAAATTGAAGTTTCAAATTGCAGTTTCAACTTGCAGTTTCGAATTGCAGTTTCAAATTGCAGTTTCAAATTGCAGTTTCAAATTGCAGTTTCAATTTGCAGTTTCAAATTGCAGTTTCAAATTGCAGTTTCAAATTGCAGTTTCAAATTGCAGTTTCTAATTGCAGTTTTCAATTGCCGTTTTCAATTGCAGTTTCAAATTGCAGTTTCAAATTGCAGTTTCAAATTGCAGTTTCAAATTGCATTTTCAAATTTTAGTTTCAAATTGCAGTTTCAAATTGCAGTTTCAAATTGCAGTTTCAAATTGCAGTTTCAACTTGAAGTTTTAAATAGCAATTTCAAATAGCAGTTTTCACTTGCAGTTTTTCATTGCAGTTTAATTGCAGTTTGAAATTGAAGTTTCAAATTGCAGTTTCAACTTGCAGTTTCGAATTGCAGTTTCAATTTGCAGTTTCAAATTGCAGTTTCAAATTGCAGTTTCAATTTGCAGTTTCAAATTGCAGTTTCAACTTGCAGTTTTAAATAGCATTTTCAAATAGAAGTTTCAAATAGCAGTTCCATGTTGCACTTTAAAATTGCAGTTTCGAATTACAGTTTCGAATTGAAGTTTCAAATTGCAATTTTAAAATGCACTTGCAAATTGCAGTTTCAAATTGCAGTTTCAAATTGCAGTTTCAAATTGCAGTTTTAAATTGCAGTTTCAAATTGCAGTTTCAAATTTCAGTTTCAAATTGAATTCTCGCATTGCAGTTTCAAATTGCAATTTCAAATTGCAGTTTCTAATTGCAGTTTCAAATTGCAGTTTCAAATTGCAGTTTCAAATTGCAGTTTCAAATAGCAATTTCAAATAGCAGTTTCAACTTGCAGTTTTTAATTGCAGTTTAATTGCATTTTGGAATTGAAGTTTCAAATAGCAGTTTCTATATGGTGTTTAAAATTGCACTTTAAGAATAAGTTTCGAATTGGAGTTTCAAATGCAGTGTCAAATTGCAGTTTCAAATTGCAGTTTCAAATTGCAGTTTCAAATTGCAGTTTCAAATTGCAGTTTCAAATTGCAGTTTCAAATTGCAGTTTCAAATTGCAGTCTCAAATTGTAGTTTCAAATTACAGTTTTAAATTGCAGTTTCAAATTGCAGTTTCAAATTGCAGTTTCAAATTGCAGTTTCTAATTGCAGTTTTCAATTGCCGTTTTCAATTGCAGTTTCAAATTGCAGTTTCAAATTGCAGTTTCAAATTGCAGTTTCAAATTGAAGTTTCAAATTGCAGTTTCAAATTGCAGTTTCAAATTGCAGTTTCAAATTGCATTTTCAAATTTTAGTTTCAAATTGCAGTTTCAAATTGCAGTTTCAAATTGCAGTTTCAAATTGCAGTTTCAACTTGAAGTTTTAAATAGCAATTTCAAATAGCAGTTTTCACTTGCAGTTTTTCATTGCAGTTTAATTGCAGTTTGAAATTGAAGTTTCAAATTGCAGTTTCAACTTGCAGTTTCGAATTGCAGTTTCAATTTGCAGTTTCAAATTGCAGTTTCAAATTGCAGTTTCAATTTGCAGTTTCAAATTGCAGTTTCAACTTGCAGTTTTAAATAGCATTTTCAAATAGAAGTTTCAAATAGCAGTTCCATGTTGCACTTTAAAATTGCAGTTTCGAATTACAGTTTCGAATTGAAGTTTCAAATTGCAATTTTAAAATGCACTTGCAAATTGCAGTTTCAAATTGCAGTTTCAACTTGCAGTTTTTAATTGCAGTTTAATTGCATTTTGGAATTGAAGTTTCAAATAGCAGTTTCTATATGCTGTTTAAAATTGCACTTTAAAAATAAGTTTCGAATTGGAGTTTCAAATTGCAGTTTCAAATTGCAGTTTCAAATTGCAGTTTCAAATTGCAGTTTCAAAATGCACTTGCAAATTGCAGTTTCAAATTGCAGTTTCAAATTGTAGTTTCAAATTGCAGTTTCTAATTGCAGTTTTCAATTGCCGTTTTGAATTGCAGTTTCAAATTGCAGTTTCAAATTGCAGTTTCAAATTGCAGTTTCAAATTGCAGTTTCAAATTGCAGTTTCAAATTGCAGTTTCAAATTGCAGTTTCAAATTGCAGTTTCAAATTGCAGTCTCAAATTGTAGTTTCAAATTACAGTTTTAAATTGCAGTTTCAAATTGCAGTTTCAAATTGCAGTTTCAAATTGCAGTTTCAAATTGCAGTTTCTAATTGCAGTTTTCAATTGCCGTTTTCAATTGCAGTTTCAAATTGCAGTTTCAAATTGCAGTTTCAAATTGCAGTTTCAAATTGAAGTTTCAAATTGCAGTTTCAAATTGCAGTTTCAAATTGCAGTTTCAAATTGCATTTTCAAATTTTAGTTTCAAATTGCAGTTTCAAATTGCAGTTTCAAATTGCTGTTTCAAATTGCAGTTTCAACTTGAAGTTATAAATAGCAATTTCAAATAGCAGTTTTCACTTGCAGTTTTTCATTGCAGTTTAATTGCAGTTTGAAATTGAAGTTTCAAATTGCAGTTTCAACTTGCAGTTTCGAATTGCAGTTTCAAATTGCAGTTTCAAATTGCAGTTTCAAATTGCAGTTTCAATTTGCAGTTTCAAATTGCAGTTTCAACTTGCAGTTTTAAATAGCATTTTCAAATAGAAGTTTCAAATAGCAGTTCCATGTTGCACTTTAAAATTGCAGTTTCGAATTACAGTTTCGAATTGAAGTTTCAAATTGCAATTTTAAAATGCACTTGCAAATTGCAGTTTCAAATTGCAGTTTCAAATTGCAGTTTCAAATTGCAGTTTTAAATTGCAGTTTCAAATTGCAGTTTCAAATTTCAGTTTCAAATTGAATTCTCGCATTGCAGTTTCAAATTGCAATTTCAAATTGCAGTTTCTAATTGCAGTTTCAAATTGCAGTTTCAAATTGCAGTTTCAAATTGCAGTTTCAAATAGCAATTTCAAATAGCAGTTTCAACTTGCAGTTTTTAATTGCAGTTTAATTGCATTTTGGAATTGAAGTTTCAAATAGCAGTTTCTATATGGTGTTTAAAATTGCACTTTAAGAATAAGTTTCGAATTGGAGTTTCAAATGCAGTGTCAAATTGCAGTTTCAAATTGCAGTTTCAAATTGCAGTTTCAAATTGCAGTTTCAAATTGCAGTTTCAAATTGCAGTTTCAAATTGCAGTTTCAAATTGCAGTCTCAAATTGTAGTTTCAAATTACAGTTTTAAATTGCAGTTTCAAATTGCAGTTTCAAATTGCAGTTTCAAATTGCAGTTTCTAATTGCAGTTTTCAATTGCCGTTTTCAATTGCAGTTTCAAATTGCAGTTTCAAATTGCAGTTTCAAATTGCAGTTTCAAATTGCATTTTCAAATTTTAGTTTCAAATTGCAGTTTCAAATTGCAGTTTCAAATTGCAGTTTCAAATTGCAGTTTCAACTTGAAGTTTTAAATAGCAATTTCAAATAGCAGTTTTCACTTGCAGTTTTTCATTGCAGTTTAATTGCAGTTTGAAATTGAAGTTTCAAATTGCAGTTTCAACTTGCAGTTTCGAATTGCAGTTTCAATTTGCAGTTTCAAATTGCAGTTTCAAATTGCAGTTTCAATTTGCAGTTTCAAATTGCAGTTTCAACTTGCAGTTTTAAATAGCATTTTCAAATAGAAGTTTCAAATAGCAGTTCCATGTTGCACTTTAAAATTGCAGTTTCGAATTACAGTTTCGAATTGAAGTTTCAAATTGCAATTTTAAAATGCACTTGCAAATTGCAGTTTCAAATTGCAGTTTCAAATTGCAGTTTCAAATTGCAGTTTTAAATTGCAGTTTCAAATTGCAGTTTCAAATTTCAGTTTCAAATTGAATTCTCGCATTGCAGTTTCAAATTGCAATTTCAAATTGCAGTTTCTAATTGCAGTTTCAAATTGCAGTTTCAAATTGCAGTTTCAAATTGCAGTTTCAAACTGCAGTTTTAAATTGCAGTTTCAAATGCAGTGTCAAATTGCGGTTTCAAATTGCAGTTTCAAAAGCAGTGTCAAATTGCGGTTTCGTATTGCAGTTTCTCTACATTGTTTAAAATTGCAGTTCAAAATTTAAGTTTCGAATTGAAGTTTTAAATTGCAGTTTCAAATTGCAGTTTCACATTACAGTTTCCAATTGCAGTTTCCAATTGCAGTTTCCAATTGCAGTTTCAAATTGCAGTTTCAAATTGCAGTTTCAAGTGCAGTTTCAAATTGCAGTTTCAAATTGCAGTTTCAAATTGCAGTTTCAAATTGCAGTTTCAAATTGCCATTTCAAATTGCAGTTTCAACTTGCAGTTTTAAATATCATTTTCAAATAGCAGTTTCAAATTGCAATTTCAAATTGCAGTTTCAAATTGCAGTTTCAAATTGCAGTTTCAAATTGCAGTTTCAAATTGCAGTTTCAAATAGCAATTTCAAATAGCAGTTTCAACTTGCAGTTTTTAATTGCAGTTTAATTGCATTTTGGAATTGAAGTTTCAAATAGCAGTTTCTATATTCTGTTTAAAATTGCACTTTAAAAATAAGTTTCGAATTGGAGTTTCAAATTGCAGTTTCAAATTGCAGTTTCAAATTGCAGTTTCAAAATGCACTTGCAAATTGCAGTTTCAAATTGCAGTTTCAAATTGTAGTTTCAAATTGCAGTTTCTAATTGCAGTTTTCAATTGCCGTTTTGAATTGCAGTTTCAAATTGCAGTTTCAAATTGCAGTTTCAAATTGCAGTTTCAAATTGCAGTTTCAAATTGCAGTTTCAAATTGCAGTTTCAAATTGCAGTTTCAAATTGCAGTTTCAAATTGCAGTTTCAAATTGCAGTTTCAAATTGCAGTTTCAAATTGCAGTCTCAAATTGTAGTTTCAAATTACAGTTTTAAATTGCAGTTTCAAATTGCAGTTTCAAATTGCAGTTTCAAATTGCAGTTTCTAATTGCAGTTTTCAATTGCCGTTTTCAATTGCAGTTTCAAATTGCAGTTTCAAATTGCAGTTTCAAATTGCAGTTTCAAATTGAAGTTTCAAATTGCAGTTTCAAATTGCAGTTTCAAATTGCAGTTTCAAATTGCATTTTCAAATTTTAGTTTCAAATTGCAGTTTCAAATTGCAGTTTCGATTGCTGTTTCAAATTGCAGTTTCAACTTGAAGTTATAAATAGCAATTTCAAATAGCAGTTTTCACTTGCAGTTTTTCATTGCAGTTTAATTGCAGTTTGAAATTGAAGTTTCAAATTGCAGTTTCAACTTGCAGTTTCGAATTGCAGTTTCAAATTGCAGTTTCAAATTGCAGTTTCAAATTGCAGTTTCAATTTGCAGTTTCAAATTGCAGTTTCAACTTGCAGTTTTAAATAGCATTTTCAAATAGAAGTTTCAAATAGCAGTTCCATGTTGCACTTTAAAATTGCAGTTTCGAATTACAGTTTCGAATTGAAGTTTCAAATTGCAATTTTAAAATGCACTTGCAAATTGCAGTTTCAAATTGCAGTTTCAAATTGCAGTTTCAAATTGCAGTTTTAAATTGCAGTTTCAAATTGCAGTTTCAAATTTCAGTTTCAAATTGAATTCTCGCATTGCAGTTTCAAATTGCAATTTCAAATTGCAGTTTCTAATTGCAGTTTCAAATTGCAGTTTCAAATTGCAGTTTCAAATTGCAGTTTCAAATAGCAATTTCAAATAGCAGTTTCAACTTGCAGTTTTTAATTGCAGTTTAATTGCATTTTGGAATTGAAGTTTCAAATAGCAGTTTCTATATGGTGTTTAAAATTGCACTTTAAGAATAAGTTTCGAATTGGAGTTTCAAATGCAGTGTCAAATTGCAGTTTCAAATTGCAGTTTCAAATTGCAGTTTCAAATTGCAGTTTCAAATTGCAGTTTCAAATTGCAGTTTCAAATTGCAGTTTCAAATTGCAGTCTCAAATTGTAGTTTCAAATTACAGTTTTAAATTGCAGTTTCAAATTGCAGTTTCAAATTGCAGTTTCAAATTGCAGTTTCTAATTGCAGTTTTCAATTGCCGTTTTCAATTGCAGTTTCAAATTGCAGTTTCAAATTGCAGTTTCAAATTGCAGTTTCAAATTGAAGTTTCAAATTGCAGTTTCAAATTGCAGTTTCAAATTGCAGTTTCAAATTGCATTTTCAAATTTTAGTTTCAAATTGCAGTTTCAAATTGCAGTTTCAAATTGCAGTTTCAAATTGCAGTTTCAACTTGAAGTTTTAAATAGCAATTTCAAATAGCAGTTTTCACTTGCAGTTTTTCATTGCAGTTTAATTGCAGTTTGAAATTGAAGTTTCAAATTGCAGTTTCAACTTGCAGTTTCGAATTGCAGTTTCAATTTGCAGTTTCAAATTGCAGTTTCAAATTGCAGTTTCAATTTGCAGTTTCAAATTGCAGTTTCAACTTGCAGTTTTAAATAGCATTTTCAAATAGAAGTTTCAAATAGCAGTTCCATGTTGCACTTTAAAATTGCAGTTTCGAATTACAGTTTCGAATTGAAGTTTCAAATTGCAATTTTAAAATGCACTTGCAAATTGCAGTTTCAAATTGCAGTTTCAAATTGCAGTTTCAAATTGCAGTTTTAAATTGCAGTTTCAAATTGCAGTTTCAAATTTCAGTTTCAAATTGAATTCTCGCATTGCAGTTTCAAATTGCAATTTCAAATTGCAGTTTCTAATTGCAGTTTCAAATTGCAGTTTCAAATTGCAGTTTCAAATTGCAGTTTCAAACTGCAGTTTTAAATTGCAGTTTCAAATGCAGTGTCAAATTGCGGTTTCAAATTGCAGTTTCAAAAGCAGTGTCAAATTGCGGTTTCGTATTGCAGTTTCTCTACATTGTTTAAAATTGCAGTTCAAAATTTAAGTTTCGAATTGAAGTTTTAAATTGCAGTTTCAAATTGCAGTTTCACATTACAGTTTAAAATTGCAGTTTCCAATTGCAGTTTCCAATTGCAGTTTCAAATTGCAGTTTCAAATTGCAGTTTCAAGTGCAGTTTCAAATTGCAGTTTCAAATTGCAGTTTCAAATTGCAGTTTCAAATTGCAGTTTCAAATTGCCATTTCAAATTGCAGTTTCAACTTGCAGTTTTAAATATCATTTTCAAATAGCGGTTTCAAATTGCAATTTCAAATTGCAGTTTCAAATTGCAGTTTCAAATTGCAGTTTCAAATTGCAGTTTCAAATTGCAGTTTCAAATAGCAATTTCAAATAGCAGTTTCAACTTGCAGTTTTTAATTGCAGTTTAATTGCATTTTGGAATTGAAGTTTCAAATAGCAGTTTCTATATGCTGTTTAAAATTGCACTTTAAAAATAAGTTTCGAATTGGAGTTTCAAATTGCAGTTTCAAATTGCAGTTTCAAATTGCAGTTTCAAAATGCACTTGCAAATTGCAGTTTCAAATTGCAGTTTCAAATTGTAGTTTCAAATTGCAGTTTCTAATTGCAGTTTTCAATTGCCGTTTTGAATTGCAGTTTCAAATTGCAGTTTCAAATTGCAGTTTCAAATTGCAGTTTCAAATTGCAGTTTCAAATTGCAGTTTCAAATTGCAGTTTCAAATTGCAGTTTCAAATTGCAGTTTCAAATTGCAGTTTCAAATTGCAGTTTCAAATTGCAGTTTCAAATTGCAGTCTCAAATTGTAGTTTCAAATTACAGTTTTAAATTGCAGTTTCAAATTGCAGTTTCAAATTGCAGTTTCAAATTGCAGTTTCAAATTGCAGTTTCTAATTGCAGTTTTCAATTGCCGTTTTCAATTGCAGTTTCAAATTGCAGTTTCAAATTGCAGTTTCAAATTGCAGTTTCAAATTGAAGTTTCAAATTGCAGTTTCAAATTGCAGTTTCAAATTGCAGTTTCAAATTGCATTTTCAAATTTTAGTTTCAAATTGCAGTTTCAAATTGCAGTTTCGATTGCTGTTTCAAATTGCAGTTTCAACTTGAAGTTATAAATAGCAATTTCAAATAGCAGTTTTCACTTGCAGTTTTTCATTGCAGTTTAATTGCAGTTTGAAATTGAAGTTTCAAATTGCAGTTTCAACTTGCAGTTTCGAATTGCAGTTTCAAATTGCAGTTTCAAATTGCAGTTTCAAATTGCAGTTTCAATTTGCAGTTTCAAATTGCAGTTTCAACTTGCAGTTTTAAATAGCATTTTCAAATAGAAGTTTCAAATAGCAGTTCCATGTTGCACTTTAAAATTGCAGTTTCGAATTACAGTTTCGAATTGAAGTTTCAAATTGCAATTTTAAAATGCACTTGCAAATTGCAGTTTCAAATTGCAGTTTCAAATTGCAGTTTCAAATTGCAGTTTTAAATTGCAGTTTCAAATTGCAGTTTCAAATTTCAGTTTCAAATTGAATTCTCGCATTGCAGTTTCAAATTGCAATTTCAAATTGCAGTTTCTAATTGCAGTTTCAAATTGCAGTTTCAAATTGCAGTTTCAAATTGCAGTTTCAAATAGCAATTTCAAATAGCAGTTTCAACTTGCAGTTTTTAATTGCAGTTTAATTGCATTTTGGAATTGAAGTTTCAAATAGCAGTTTCTATATGCTGTTTAAAATTGCACTTTAAAAATAAGTTTCGAATTGGAGTTTCAAATTGCAGTTTCAAATTGCAGTTTCAAATTGCAGTTTCAAATTGCAGTTTCAAAATGCACTTGCAAATTGCAGTTTCAAATTGCAGTTTCAAATTGTAGTTTCAAATTGCAGTTTCTAATTGCAGTTTTCAATTGCCGTTTTGAATTGCAGTTTCAAATTGCAGTTTCAAATTGCAGTTTCAAATTGCAGTTTCAAATTGCAGTTTCAAATTGCAGTTTCAAATTGCAGTTTCAAATTGCAGTTTCAAATTGCAGTTTCAAATTGCAGTTTCAAATTGCAGTTTCAAATTGCAGTCTCAAATTGTAGTTTCAAATTACAGTTTTAAATTGCAGTTTCAAATTGCAGTTTCAAATTGCAGTTTCAAATTGCAGTTTCAAATTGCAGTTTCTAATTGCAGTTTTCAATTGCCGTTTTCAATTGCAGTTTCAAATTGCAGTTTCAAATTGCAGTTTCAAATTGCAGTTTCAAATTGAAGTTTCAAATTGCAGTTTCAAATTGCAGTTTCAAATTGCAGTTTCAAATTGCATTTTCAAATTTTAGTTTCAAATTGCAGTTTCAAATTGCAGTTTCAAATTGCAGTTTCAAATTGCAGTTTCAACTTGAAGTTATAAATAGCAATTTCAAATAGCAGTTTTCACTTGCAGTTTTTCATTGCAGTTTAATTGCAGTTTGAAATTGAAGTTTCAAATTGCAGTTTCAACTTGCAGTTTCGAATTGCAGTTTCAAATTGCAGTTTCAAATTGCAGTTTCAAATTGCAGTTTCAATTTGCAGTTTCAAATTGCAGTTTCAACTTGCAGTTTTAAATAGCATTTTCAAATAGAAGTTTCAAATAGCAGTTCCATGTTGCACTTTAAAATTGCAGTTTCGAATTACAGTTTCGAATTGAAGTTTCAAATTGCAATTTTAAAATGCACTTGCAAATTGCAGTTTCAAATTGCAGTTTCAAATTGCAGTTTCAAATTGCAGTTTTAAATTGCAGTTTCAAATTGCAGTTTCAAATTTCAGTTTCAAATTGAATTCTCGCATTGCAGTTTCAAATTGCAATTTCAAATTGCAGTTTCTAATTGCAGTTTCAAATTGCAGTTTCAAATTGCAGTTTCAAATTGCAGTTTCAAACTGCAGTTTTAAATTGCAGTTTCAAATGCAGTGTCAAATTGCGGTTTCAAATTGCAGTTTCAAATGCAGTGTCAAATTGCGGTTTCGTATTGCAGTTTCTCTACATTGTTTAAAATTGCAGTTCAAAATTTAAGTTTCGAATTGAAGTTTTAAATTGCAGTTTCAAATTGCAGTTTCACATTACAGTTTCCAATTGCAGTTTCCAATTGCAGTTTCAAATTGCAGTTTCAAATTGCAGTTTCAAGTGCAGTTTCAAATTGCAGTTTCAAATTGCAGTTTCAAATTGCAATTTCAAATTGCAGTTTCAACTTGCAGTTTTAAATAGCATTTTCAAAAAGCAGTTTCAAATTGCAATTTCAAATTGCAGTTTCAAATTGCAGTTTCAAATTGCAGTTTCAAATTGCAGTTTCAAATTGCAGTTTCAAATAGCAATTTTAAATAGCAGTTTCAACTTGCAGTTTTTAATTGCAGTTTAATTGCATTTTGGAATTGAAGTTTCAAATAGCAGTTTCTATATGCTGTTTAAAATTGCACTTTAAAAATAAGTTTCGAATTGGAGTTTCAAATTGCAGTTTCAAATTGCAGTTTCAAATTGCAGTTTCAAAATGCCTTGCAAATTGCAGTTTCAAATTGCAGTTTCAAATTGTAGTTTCAAATTGCAGTTTCTAATTGCAGTTTTCAATTGCCGTTTTGAATTGCAGTTTCAAATTGCAGTTTCAAATTGCAGTTTCAAATTGCAGTTTCAAATTGCAGTTTCAAATTGCAGTTTCAAATTGCAGTTTCAAATTGCAGTTTCAAATTGCAGTTTCGAATTGCAGTTTCAAATTGCAGTTTCAACTTGCAGTTTTTAATAGCAATATCAAATAGCAGTTTCATGTTGCAGTTTTAAATTGCAGTTTCAAATTGCAGTTTCTATTTGATATTTAAAATTGCAGTTCGAAATTGAAGTTTTAAATTGCAGTTTTGTATTGCAAATTCAAATTGCAGTTTCAAATTGCAGTTTCAAATTGCAGTTTCAAATTGCAGTTTTGTATTGCAAATTCAAATTGCAGTTTCAAATTGCAGTTTCAAATTGCAGTTTTGTATTGCAGTTTCAAATTGCAATTTCAAATTGCAGTTTCAAAATGCACTTGCAAATTGCAGTTTCAAATTGCAGTTTCAAATTGCAGATTCAAATTGCAGTTTCTAATTGCAGTTTCAAATTGAAGTTTCAAATTGCAGTTTCAATTTGCAGTTTCAATTTGCAGTTTCGAATTGCAGTTTCAAATTGCGGTTTCAATTTGCAGTTCTAAATAGCAATTTCAAATAGACGTTTCATATGCAGGTTTTAATTGCATTTAAATTGCAGTTTGAAATTGAAGTTTAAATTATAGTTTTTGTTGCAGTTTCAAATTGCAGTTTCAAATTGTAGTTTCATATTGCAGTTTTCAATTGCCGTTTTGAATTGCAGTTTCAACTTGCGGTTTCAAATTACAGTTTCAAATTGCAGTTTCAAATTGCAGTTTCAACTTGCAGTTTTAAATAGCAATATCAACTAGCAGTTTCAATTTGCAGTATTAAATTGCAGTTTCATGCTGCAGTTTTAAATTGCAGTTTCAAATTGCAGTTTCTATTTGATATTTAAAACTGCAGTCTTAAATTGAAGTTACAAATTGAAGTTCTTTATTGCAGTTTCAAATTGCAGTTTCAAATTGCAGTTTCAAATTGCAGTTTCAAATTGCAGTTTCAAATTGCAGTTTCAAATTGCAGTTTTAAATTGCAGTTTCAAGTGCAGTGTCAAATTGCGGTTTCAAATTGAAGTGCCTGTACATTAGTTAAAATTGCAGTTTGAAATTGCAGTTCCAAATTGCAGTTTCAAATATCAGTTTCAAATTGCAGTTTTAAATTGCAGTTTCAAATGCAGTGTCAAAGTGCGGTTTCAAATTGCAGTTTCAAATTGTAGTTTAAATTGCAGTTTCAAATTGCGGTTTCAAATTGCAGTTTCAAATTGTAGTTTCAAATTGCAGTTTCAAATTGCAGTTTCAAATTGCAGTTTCAAATGCAGTGTCAAATTGCGGTTTCAAATTCAAGTTTCTATACATTGTTTAAAATTGCAATTTGAAATTGCAGTTTCAAATTGCAGTTTCAAATTGCAGTTTCAAATTGCAGTTTTAAATTGCAGTTTCAAATTGCAGTTTTAAATTGCAGTTTCAAATGCAGTGTCAAATTGCAGTTTCAAATGCAGTGTCAAATTGCGGTTTCAAATTGCAGTTTCTATACATTGTTTAAAATTGCAGTTTGAAATTTAAGTTTCGAATTGGAGTTTTAAATGGCAGTTTCAAATTGCAGTTTCAAATTGGAGTTTCACATTGCAGTTTCCAAATGCAGTTTAAAATTACAGATTTAAATTGCAGTTTCAAATTGCAGTTTCAAATTGCAGTTTCAAATTGCAGTTTCAACTTGCAGTTTTAAATAGCAATTTCAAATAGAAGTTTCAACTTGCAGTTTTTAATTGTATTTTAATTGCAGTTTGAAATTGATGTTTCAAATTGCAGTTTTTGTTGCAGTTTGAAATTGCAGTTTCAACTTGCAGTTTTAAATACCAATATCAAATAGCAGTTTGATGTTGCAGTTTCATGCTGCAGTTTCAAAATGCAGTTTTGAAATTGCAGATTCAAATTGCAGTTTCTAATTGCAGTTTCAAATTGAAGTTTCAAATTGCAGTTTCGAATTGCAGTTTCAAATTGCAGTTTCAATTTGCAGTTTCGAATTGCAGTTTCAAATTGCGGTTTCAATTTGCAGTTCTAAATAGCAATTTCAAATAGACGTTTCATATGCAGGTTTTAATTGCATTTAAATTGCAGTTTGAAATTGAAGTTTAAATTATAGTTTTTGTTGCAGTTTCAAATTGCAGTTTCAAATTGTAGTTTCATATTGCAGTTTTCAATTGCCGTTTTGAATTGCAGTTTCAACTTGCGGTTTCAAATTACAGTTTCAAATTGCAGTTTCAAATTGCAGTTTCAACTTGCAGTTTTAAATAGCAATATCAACTAGCAGTTTCAATTTGCAGTATTAAATTGCAGTTTCATGCTGCAGTTTTAAATTCCAGTTTCAAATTGCAGTTTCTATTTGATATTAAAAACTGCAGAATGAAATTAAAGTTTCAAATTGCAGTTTTTTATTGCAGTTTCAAATTGCAGTTTTAAATAGCAATATCAAATAGCAGTTTCATGTTGCAGTTTTAAATTGCAGTTTCAAATTGCAGTTTCTATTTGATATTTAAAATTGCAGTTCGAAATTGAAGTTTCAAATTGCAATTTTGTATTGCAAATTCAAATTTGCAGTTTCAAATTACAGTTTCAAATTGCAGTTTCAACTTGCAGTTTTAAATAGCAATTTCAAATAGAAGTTTCAACTTGCAGTTTTTAATTGTATTTTAATTGCAGTTTAAAATTGATGTTTCAAATTTCAGTTTCTGTTGCAGTTTGAAATTGCAGTTGCAAATTGTAGTTTCGTATTGCAGTTTTCAATTGCCGTTTTGAATTGCAGTTTCAACTTGCAGTTTTAAATACCAATATCAAATAGCAGTTTGATGTTGCAGTTTCATGCTGCAGTTTCAAATTGCAGTTTCAAATTGCAGATTCAAATTGCAGTTTCTAATTGCAGTTTCAAATTGAAGTTTCAAATTGCAGTTTCGAATTGCAGTTTCAAATTGCAGTTTCAAATTGCAGTTTCAATTTGCAGTTTCGAATTGCAGTTTCAAATTGCGGTTTATATTTGCAGTTCTAAATAGCAATTTCAAATAGACGTTTCATATGCAGGTTTTAATTGCATTTAAATTGCAGTTTGAAATTGAAGTTTAAATTATAGTTTTTGTTGCAGTTTCAAATTGCAGTTTCAAATTGTAGTTTCATATTGCAGTTTTCAATTGCCGTTTTGAATTGCAGTTTCAACTTGCGGTTTCAAATTACAGTTTCAAATTGCAGTTTCAAATTGCAGTTTCAACTTGCAGTTTTAAATAGCAATATCAACTTGCAGCTTCAATTTGCAGTATTAAATTGCAGTTTCATGCTGCAGTTTTAAATTGCAGTTTCAAATTGCAGTTTCTATTTGATATTTAAAACTGCAGTCTGAAATTAAAGTTTCAAATTGCAGTTTTAAATAGCAATATCAAATTGCAGTTTCATGTTGCAGTTTTAAATTGCAGTTTCAAATTGCAGTTTCTATTTGATATTTAAAATTGCAGTTCGAAATTGAAGTTTCAAATTGCAATTTTGTATTGCAAATTCAAATTGCAGTTTCAAATTGCAGTTTCAAATTGCAGTTTCAAATTGCAGTTTCAACTTGCAGTTTTAAATAGCATTTTCAAATAGAAGTTTCAAATAGCAATTCCATGTTGCACTTTAAAATTGCAGTTTCGAATTACAGTTTCGAATTGAAGTTTCAAATTGCAATTTTAAAATGCACTTGCAAATTGCAGTTTCAAATTGCAGTTTCAAATTGCAGTTTCAAATTGCAGTTTTAAATTTCAGTTTCAAATTGCAGTTTCAAATTTCAGTTTCAAATTGAATTCTCGCATTGCAGTTTCAAATTGCAATTTCAAATTGCAGTTTCTAATTGCAGTTTCAAATTGCAGTTTCAAATTGCAGTTTCAAATTGCAGTTTCAAACTGCAGTTTTAAATTGCAGTTTCAAATGCAGTGTCAAATTGCGGTTTCAAATTGCAGTTTCAAATGCAGTGTCAAATTGCGGTTTCGTATTGCAGTTTCTCTACATTGTTTAAAATTGCAGTTCAAAATTTAAGTTTCGAATTGAAGTTTTAAATTGCAGTTTCAAATTGCAGTTTCACATTACAGTTTCCAATTGCAGTTTCCAATTGCAGTTTCAAATTGCAGTTTCAAATTGCAGTTTCAAGTGCAGTTTCAAATTGCAGTTTCAAATTGCAGTTTCAAATTGCAGTTTCAAATTGCAGTTTCAAATTGCAATTTCAAATTGCAGTTTCAACTTGCAGTTTTAAATAGCATTTTCAAATAGCAGTTTCAAATTGCAATTTCAAATTGCAGTTTCAAATTGCAGTTTCAAATTGCAGTTTCAAATTGCAGTTTCAAATTGCAGTTTCAAATAGCAATTTCAAATAGCAGTTTCAACTTGCAGTTTTTAATTGCAGTTTAATTGCATTTTGGAATTGAAGTTTCAAATAGCAGTTTCTATATGCTGTTTAAAATTGCACTTTAAAAATAAGTTTCGAATTGGAGTTTCAAATTGCAGTTTCAAATTGCAGTTTCAAATTGCAGTTTCAAAATGCACTTGCAAATTGCAGTTTCAAATTGCAGTTTCAAATTGTAGTTTCAAATTGCAGTTTCTAATTGCAGTTTTCAATTGCCGTTTTGAATTGCAGTTTCAAATTGCAGTTTCAAATTGCAGTTTCAAATTGCAGTTTCAAATTGCAGTTTCAAATTGCAGTTTCAAATTGCAGTTTCAAATTGCAGTTTCGAATTGCAGTTTCAAATTGCAGTTTCAACTTGCAGTTTTAATAGCAATATCAAATAGCAGTTTCATGTTGCAGTTTTAAATTGCAGTTTCAAATTGCAGTTTCTATTTGATATTTAAAATTGCAGTTCGAAATTGAAGTTTTAAATTGCAGTTTTGTATTGCAAATTCAAATTGCAGTTTCAAATTGCAGTTTCAAATTGCAGTTTTGTATTGCAAATTCAAATTGCAGTTTCAAATTGCAGTTTCAAATTGCAGTTTTGTATTGCAGTTTCAAATTGCAATTTCAAATTGCAGTTTCAAAATGCACTTGCAAATTGCAGTTTCAAATTGCAGTTTCAAATTGCAGATTCAAATTGCAGTTTCTAATTGCAGTTTCAAATTCAAGTTTCAAATTGCAGTTTCAATTTGCAGTTTCAATTTGCAGTTTCGAATTGCAGTTTTAAATTGCGGTTTCAATTTGCAGTTCTAAATAGCAATTTCAAACAGACGTTTCATAGGCAGGTTTTAATTGCATTTAAATTGCAGTTTGAAATTGAAGTTTAAATTATAGTTTTTGTTGCAGTTTCAAATTGCAGTTTCAAATTGTAGTTTCATATTGCAGTTTTCAATTGCAGTTTCAACTTGCGGTTTCAAATTACAGTTTCAAATTGCAGTTTCAAATTGCAGTTTCAAATTGCAGTTTCAACTTGCAGTTTTAAATAGCAATATCAACTAGCAGCTTCAATTTGCAGTATTAAATTGCAGTTTCATGCTGCAGTTTTAAATTGCAGTTTCAAATTGCAGTTTCTATTTGATATTTAAAACTGCAGTCTGAAATTAAAGTTTCAAATTGCAGTTTTAAATAGCAATATCAAATTGCAGTTTCATGTTGCAGTTTTAAATTGCAGTTTCAAATTGCAGTTTCTATTTGATATTTAAAATTGCAGTTCGAAATTGAAGTTTCAAATTGCAATTTTGTATTGCAAATTCAAATTGCAGTTTCAAATTGCAGTTTCAAATTGCAGTTTCAAATTGCAGTTTCAACTTGCAGTTTTAAATAGCATTTTCAAATAGAAGTTTCAAATAGCAATTCCATGTTGCACTTTAAAATTGCAGTTTCGAATTACAGTTTCGAATTGAAGTTTCAAATTGCAATTTTAAAATGCACTTGCAAATTGCAGTTTCAAATTGCAGTTTCAAATTGCAGTTTTAAATTTCAGTTTCAAATTGCAGTTTCAAATTTCAGTTTCAAATTGAATTCTCGCATTGCAGTTTCAAATTGCAATTTCAAATTGCAGTTTCTAATTGCAGTTTCAAATTGCAGTTTCAAATTGCAGTTTCAAATTGCAGTTTCAAACTGCAGTTTTAAATTGCAGTTTCAAATGCAGTGTCAAATTGCGGTTTCAAATTGCAGTTTCAAATGCAGTGTCAAATTGCGGTTTCGTATTGCAGTTTCTCTACATTGTTTAAAATTGCAGTTCAAAATTTAAGTTTCGAATTGAAGTTTTAAATTGCAGTTTCAAATTGCAGTTTCACATTACAGTTTCCAATTGCAGTTTCCAATTGCAGTTTCAAATTGCAGTTTCAAATTGCAGTTTCAAGTGCAGTTTCAAATTGCAGTTTCAAATTGCAGTTTCAAATTGCAGTTTCAAATTGCAGTTTCAAATTGCAGTTTCAAATTGCAGTTTCAAATTGCAGTTTCAAATAGCAATTTCAAATAGCAGTTTCAACTTGCAGTTTTTAATTGCAGTTTAATTGCATTTTGGAATTGAAGTTTCAAATAGCAGTTTCTATATGCTGTTTAAAATTGCACTTTAAAAATAAGTTTCGAATTGGAGTTTCAAATTGCAGTTTCAAATTGCAGTTTCAAATTGCAGTTTCAAAATGCACTTGCAAATTGCAGTTTCAAATTGCAGTTTCAAATTGTAGTTTCAAATTGCAGTTTCTAATTGCAGTTTTCAATTGCCGTTTTGAATTGCAGTTTCAAATTGCAGTTTCAAATTGCAGTTTCAAATTGCAGTTTCAAATTGCAGTTTCAAATTGCAGTTTCAAATTGCAGTTTCAAATTGCAGTTTCGAATTGCAGTTTCAAATTGCAGTTTCAACTTGCAGTTTTAATAGCAATATCAAATAGCAGTTTCATGTTGCAGTTTTAAATTGCAGTTTCAAATTGCAGTTTCTATTTGATATTTAAAATTGCAGTTCGAAATTGAAGTTTTAAATTGCAGTTTTGTATTGCAAATTCAAATTGCAGTTTCAAATTGCAGTTTCAAATTGCAGTTTTGTATTGCAAATTCAAATTGCAGTTTCAAATTGCAGTTTCAAATTGCAGTTTTGTATTGCAGTTTCAAATTGCAATTTCAAATTGCAGTTTCAAAATGCACTTGCAAATTGCAGTTTCAAATTGCAGTTTCAAATTGCAGATTCAAATTGCAGTTTCTAATTGCAGTTTCAAATTCAAGTTTCAAATTGCAGTTTCAATTTGCAGTTTCAATTTGCAGTTTCGAATTGCAGTTTTAAATTGCGGTTTCAATTTGCAGTTCTAAATAGCAATTTCAAACAGACGTTTCATAGGCAGGTTTTAATTGCATTTAAATTGCAGTTTGAAATTGAAGTTTAAATTATAGTTTTTGTTGCAGTTTCAAATTGCAGTTTCAAATTGTAGTTTCATATTGCAGTTTTCAATTGCAGTTTCAACTTGCGGTTTCAAATTACAGTTTCAAATTGCAGTTTCAAATTGCAGTTTCAAATTGCAGTTTCAACTTGCAGTTTTAAATAGCAATATCAACTAGCAGCTTCAATTTGCAGTATTAAATTGCAGTTTCATGCTGCAGTTTTAAATTGCAGTTTCAAATTGCAGTTTCTATTTGATATTTAAAACTGCAGTCTGAAATTAAAGTTTCAAATTGCAGTTTTAAATAGCAATATCAAATTGCAGTTTCATGTTGCAGTTTTAAATTGCAGTTTCAAATTGCAGTTTCTATTTGATATTTAAAATTGCAGTTCGAAATTGAAGTTTCAAATTGCAATTTTGTATTGCAAATTCAAATTGCAGTTTCAAATTGCAGTTTCAAATTGCAGTTTCAAATTGCAGTTTCAACTTGCAGTTTTAAATAGCATTTTCAAATAGAAGTTTCAAATAGCAATTCCATGTTGCACTTTAAAATTGCAGTTTCGAATTACAGTTTCGAATTGAAGTTTCAAATTGCAATTTTAAAATGCACTTGCAAATTGCAGTTTCAAATTGCAGTTTCAAATTGCAGTTTCAAATTGCAGTTTTAAATTTCAGTTTCAAATTGCAGTTTCAAATTTCAGTTTCAAATTGAATTCTCGCATTGCAGTTTCAAATTGCAATTTCAAATTGCAGTTTCTAATTGCAGTTTCAAATTGCAGTTTCAAATTGCAGTTTCAAATTGCAGTTTCAAACTGCAGTTTTAAATTGCAGTTTCAAATGCAGTGTCAAATTGCGGTTTCAAATTGCAGTTTCAAATGCAGTGTCAAATTGCGGTTTCGTATTGCAGTTTCTCTACATTGTTTAAAATTGCAGTTCAAAATTTAAGTTTCGAATTGAAGTTTTAAATTGCAGTTTCAAATTGCAGTTTCACATTACAGTTTCCAATTGCAGTTTCCAATTGCAGTTTCAAATTGCAGTTTCAAATTGCAGTTTCAAGTGCAGTTTCAAATTGCAGTTTCAAATTGCAGTTTCAAATTGCAGTTTCAAATTGCAGTTTCAAATTGCAATTTCAAATTGCAGTTTCAACTTGCAGTTTTAAATAGCATTTTCAAATAGCAGTTTCAAATTGCAATTTCAAATTGCAGTTTCAAATTGCAGTTTCAAATTGCAGTTTCAAATTGCAGTTTCAAATTGCAGTTTCAAATAGCAATTTCAAATAGCAGTTTCAACTTGCAGTTTTTAATTGCAGTTTAATTGCATTTTGGAATTGAAGTTTCAAATAGCAGTTTCTATATGCTGTTTAAAATTGCACTTTAAAAATAAGTTTCGAATTGGAGTTTCAAATTGCAGTTTCAAATTGCAGTTTCAAATTGCAGTTTCAAAATGCACTTGCAAATTGCAGTTTCAAATTGCAGTTTCAAATTGTAGTTTCAAATTGCAGTTTCTAATTGCAGTTTTCAATTGCCGTTTTGAATTGCAGTTTCAAATTGCAGTTTCAAATTGCAGTTTCAAATTGCAGTTTCAAATTGCAGTTTCAAATTGCAGTTTCAAATTGCAGTTTCAAATTGCAGTTTCGAATTGCAGTTTCAAATTGCAGTTTCAACTTGCAGTTTTTAATAGCAATATCAAATAGCAGTTTCATGTTGCAGTTTTAAATTGCAGTTTCAAATTGCAGTTTCTATTTGATATTTAAAATTGCAGTTCGAAATTGAAGTTTTAAATTGCAGTTTTGTATTGCAAATTCAAATTGCAGTTTCAAATTGCAGTTTCAAATTGCAGTTTTGTATTGCAAATTCAAATTGCAGTTTCAAATTGCAGTTTCGAATTGCAGTTTCAAATTGCGGTTTCAATTTGCAGTTCTAAATAGCAATTTCAAACAGACGTTTCATAGGCAGGTTTTAATTGCATTTAAATTGCAGTTTGAAATTGAAGTTTAAATTATAGTTTTTGTTGCAGTTTCAAATTGCAGTTTCAAATTGTAGTTTCATATTGCAGTTTTCAATTGCAGTTTCAACTTGCGGTTTCAAATTACAGTTTCAAATTGCAGTTTCAAATTGCAGTTTCAACTTGCAGTTTTAAATAGCAATATCAACTAGCAGTTTCAATTTGCAGTATTAAATTGCAGTTTCATGCTGCAGTTTTAACTTGCAGTTTCAAATTGCAGTTTCTATTTGATATTTAAAACTGCAGTCTTAAATTGAAGTTACAAATTGAAGTTCTTTATTGCAGTTTCAAATTGCAGTTTCAAATTGCAGTTTCAAATTGCAGTTTCAAATTGCAGTTTCAAATTGCAGTTTCAAATTGCAGTTTTAAATTGCAGTTTCAAGTGCAGTGTCAAATTGCGGTTTCAAATTGAAGTGCCTGTACATTAGTTAAAATTGCAGTTTGAAATTGCAGTTCCAAATTGCAGTTTCAAATATCAGTTTCAAATTGCAGTTTTAAATTGCAGTGTCAAAGTGCGGTTTCAAATTGCAGTTTCAAATTGTAGTTTAAATTGCAGTTTCAAATTGCGGTTTCAAATTGCAGTTTCAAATTGTAGTTTCAAATTGCAGTTTCAAATTGCAGTTTCAAATTGCAGTTTCAAATGCAGTGTCAAATTGCGGTTTCAAATTCAAGTTTCTATACATTGTTTAAAATTGCAATTTGAAATTGCAGTTTCAAATTGCAGTTTCAAATTGCAGTTTCAAATTGCAGTTTTAAATTGCAGTTTTAAATTGCAGTTTCAAATGCAGTGTCAAATTGCAGTTTCAAATGCAGTGTCAAATTGCGGTTTCAAATTGCAGTTTCTATACATTGTTTAAAATTGCAGTTTGAAATTTAAGTTTCGAATTGGAGTTTTAAATGGCAGTTTCAAATTGCAGTTTCAAATTGAAGTTTCACATTGCAGTTTCCAAATGCAGTTTAAAATTACAGATTTAAATTGCAGTTTCAAATTGCAGTTTCAAATTGCAGTTTCAAATTGCAGTTTCAACTTGCAGTTTTAAATAGCAATTTCAAATAGAAGTTTCAACTTGCAGTTTTTAATTGTATTTTAATTGCAGTTTGAAATTGATGTTTCAAATTGCAGTTTTTGTTGCAGTTTGAAATTGCAGTTGCAAATTGTAGTTTCGTATTGCAGTTTTCAATTGCCGTTTTGAATTGCAGTTTCAACTTGCAGTTTTAAATACCAATATCAAATAGCAGTTTGATGTTGCAGTTTCATGCTGCAGTTTCAAATTGCAGTTTTGAAATTGCAGATTCAAATTGCAGTTTCATGCTGCAGTTTCAAATTGCAGTTTTGAAATTGCAGATTCAAATTGCAGTTTCTAATTGCAGTTTCAAATTGAAGTTTCAAATTGCAGTTTCAAATTGCGGTTTCAATTTGCAGTTCTAAATAGCAATTTCAAATAGACGTTTCATATGCAGGTTTTAATTGCATTTAAATTGCAGTTTGAAATTGAAGTTTAAATTATAGTTTTTGTTGCAGTTTCAAATTGCAGTTTCAAATTGTAGTTTCATATTGCAGTTTTCAATAGCCGTTTTGAATTGCAGTTTCAACTTGCGGTTTCAAATTACAGTTTCAAATTGCAGTTTCAACTTGCAGTTTTAAATAGCAATATCAACTAGCAGTTTCAATTTGCAGTATTAAATTGCAGTTTCATGCTGCAGTTTTAAATTCCAGTTTCAAATTGCAGTTTCTATTTGATATTAAAAACTGCAGAATGAAATTAAAGTTTCAAATTGCAGTTTTTTATTGCAGTTTCAAATTGCAGTTTTAAATAGCAATATCAAATAGCAGTTTCATGTTGCAGTTTTAAATTGCAGTTTCAAATTGCAGTTTCTATTTGATATTTAAAATTGCAATTTTGTATTGCAAATTCAAATTGCAGTTTCAAATTACAGTTTCAAATTGCAGTTTCAACTTGCAGTTTTAAATAGCAATTTCAAATAAAAGTTTCAACTTGCAGTTTTTAATTGTATTTTAATTGCAGTTTGAAATTGATGTTTCAAATTTCAGTTTTTGTTGCAGTTTGAAATTGCAGTTGCAAATTGTAGTTTCGTATTGCAGTTTTCAATTGCCGTTTTGAATTGCAGTTTCAACTTGCAGTTTTAAATACCAATATCAAATAGCAGTTTGATGTTGCAGTTTCATGCTGCAGTTTAAAATTGCAGTTTCAAATTGCAGATTCAAATTGCAGTTTCTAATTGCAGTTTCAAATTGAAGTTTCAAATTGCAGTTTCGAATTGCAGTTTCAAATTGCAGTTTCAAATTGCAGTTTCAATTTGCAGTTTCGAATTGCAGTTTCAAATTGCGGTTTATATTTGCAGTTCTAAATAGCAATTTCAAATAGACGTTTCATATGCAGGTTTTAATTGCATTTAAATTGCAGTTTGAAATTGAAGTTTAAATTATAGTTTTTGTTGCAGTTTCAAATTGCAGTTTCAAATTGTAGTTTCATATTGCAGTTTTCAATTGCCGTTTTGAATTGCAGTTTCAACTTGCGGTTTCAAATTACAGTTTCAAATTGCAGTTTCAAATTGCAGTTTCAACTTGCAGTTTTAAATAGCAATATCAACTAGCAGCTTCAATTTGCAGTATTAAATTGCAGTTTCATGCTGCAGTTTTAAATTGCAGTTTCAAATTGCAGTTTCTATTTGATATTTAAAACTGCAGTCTGAAATTAAAGTTTCAAATTGCAGTTTTAAATAGCAATATCAAATTGCAGTTTCATGTTGCAGTTTTAAATTGCAGTTTCAAATTGCAGTTTCCATTTGATATTTAAAATTGCAGTTCGAAATTGAAGTTTCAAATTGCAATTTTGTATTGCAAATTCAAATTGCAGTTTCAAATTGCAGTTTCAAATTGCAGTTTCAAATTGCAGTTTCAAATTGCAGTTTCAAATTGCAGTTTCAAATTGCAGTTTCAAATTGCAGTTTCAAATTGCAGTTTCAAATTGCAGTTTCAAATTGCAGTTTCAAATTGCAGTTTCAAATTGCAGTTTCAAATTGCAGTTTCAAATTGCAGTTTCAAATTGCAGTTTTAAATTGCAGTTTCAAGTGCAGTGTCAAATTGCGGTTTCAAATTGAAGTGCCTGTACATTAGTTAAAATTGCAGTTTGAAATTGCAGTTCCAAATTGCAGTTTCAAATATCAGTTTCAAATTACAGTTTCAAATTGCAGTTTCAAATTGCAGTTTCAACTTGCAGTTTTAAATAGCAATATCAACTAGCAGCTTCAATTTGCAGTATTAAATTGCAGTTTCATGCTGCAGTTTTAAATTGCAGTTTCAAATTGCAGTTTCTATTTGATATTTAAAACTGCAGTCTGAAATTAAAGTTTCAAATTGCAGTTTTAAATAGCAATATCAAATTGCAGTTTCATGTTGCAGTTTTAAATTGCAGTTTCAAATTGCAGTTTCTATTTGATATTTAAAATTGCAGTTCGAAATTGAAGTTTCAAATTGCAATTTTGTATTGCAAATTCAAATTGCAGTTTCAAATTGCAGTTTCAAATTGCAGTTTCAAATTGCAGTTTCAACTTGCAGTTTTAAATAGCATTTTCAAATAGAAGTTTCAAATAGCAATTCCATGTTGCACTTTAAAATTGCAGTTTCGAATTACAGTTTCGAATTGAAGTTTCAAATTGCAATTTTAAAATGCACTTGCAAATTGCAGTTTCAAATTGCAGTTTCAAATTGCAGTTTCAAATTGCAGTTTTAAATTGCAGTTTCAAATTGCAGTTTCAAATTTCAGTTTCAAATTGAATTCTCGCATTGCAGTTTCAAATTGCAATTTCAAATTGCAGTTTCTAATTGCAGTTTCAAATTGCAGTTTCAAATTGCAGTTTCAAATTGCAGTTTCAAACTGCAGTTTTAAATTGCAGTTTCAAATGCAGTGTCAAATTGCGGTTTCAAATTGCAGTTTCAAATGCAGTGTCAAATTGCGGTTTCGTATTGCAGTTTCTCTACATTGTTTAAAATTGCAGTTCAAAATTTAAGTTTCGAATTGAAGTTTTAAATTGCAGTTTCAAATTGCAGTTTCACATTACAGTTTCCAATTGCAGTTTCCAATTGCAGTTTCAAATTGCAGTTTCAAATTGCAGTTTCAAGTGCAGTTTCAAATTGCAGTTTCAAATTGCAGTTTCAAATTGCAGTTTCAAATTGCAGTTTCAAATTGCAATTTCAAATTGCAGTTTCAACTTGCAGTTTTAAATAGCATTTTCAAATAGCAGTTTCAAATTGCAATTTCAAATTGCAGTTTCAAATTGCAGTTTCAAATTGCAGTTTCAAATTGCAGTTTCAAATTGCAGTTTCAAATAGCAATTTCAAATAGCAGTTTCAACTTGCAGTTTTTAATTGCAGTTTAATTGCATTTTGGAATTGAAGTTTCAAATAGCAGTTTCTATATGCTGTTTAAAATTGCACTTTAAAAATAAGTTTCGAATTGGAGTTTCAAATTGCAGTTTCAAATTGCAGTTTCAAATTGCAGTTTCAAAATGCACTTGCAAATTGCAGTTTCAAATTGCAGTTTCAAATTGTAGTTTCAAATTGCAGTTTCTAATTGCAGTTTTCAATTGCCGTTTTGAATTGCAGTTTCAAATTGCAGTTTCAAATTGCAGTTTCAAATTGCAGTTTCAAATTGCAGTTTCAAATTGCAGTTTCAAATTGCAGTTTCAAATTGCAGTTTCGAATTGCAGTTTCAAATTGCAGTTTCAACTTGCAGTTTTTAATAGCAATATCAAATAGCAGTTTCATGTTGCAGTTTTAAATTGCAGTTTCAAATTGCAGTTTCTATTTGATATTTAAAATTGCAGTTCGAAATTGAAGTTTTAAATTGCAGTTTTGTATTGCAAATTCAAATTGCAGTTTCAAATTGCAGTTTCAAATTGCAGTTTTGTATTGCAAATTCAAATTGCAGTTTCAAATTGCAGTTTCAAATTGCAGTTTTGTATTGCAGTTTCAAATTGCAATTTCAAATTGCAGTTTCAAAATGCACTTGCAAATTGCAGTTTCAAATTGCAGTTTCAAATTGCAGATTCAAATTGCAGTTTCTAATTGCAGTTTCAAATTCAAGTTTCAAATTGCAGTTTCAATTTGCAGTTTCAATTTGCAGTTTCGAATTGCAGTTTCAAATTGCGGTTTCAATTTGCAGTTCTAAATAGCAATTTCAAACAGACGTTTCATAGGCAGGTTTTAATTGCATTTAAATTGCAGTTTGAAATTGAAGTTTAAATTATAGTTTTTGTTGCAGTTTCAAATTGCAGTTTCAAATTGTAGTTTCATATTGCAGTTTTCAATTGCAGTTTCAACTTGCGGTTTCAAATTACAGTTTCAAATTGCAGTTTCAAATTGCAGTTTCAACTTGCAGTTTTAAATAGCAATATCAACTAGCAGTTTCAATTTGCAGTATTAAATTGCAGTTTCATGCTGCAGTTTTAACTTGCAGTTTCAAATTGCAGTTTCTATTTGATATTTAAAACTGCAGTCTTAAATTGAAGTTACAAATTGAAGTTCTTTATTGCAGTTTCAAATTGCAGTTTCAAATTGCAGTTTCAAATTGCAGTTTCAAATTGCAGTTTCAAATTGCAGTTTTAAATTGCAGTTTCAAGTGCAGTGTCAAATTGCGGTTTCAAATTGAAGTGCCTGTACATTAGTTAAAATTGCAGTTTGAAATTGCAGTTCCAAATTGCAGTTTCAAATATCAGTTTCAAATTGCAGTTTTAAATTGCAGTGTCAAAGTGCGGTTTCAAATTGCAGTTTCAAATTGTAGTTTAAATTGCAGTTTCAAATTGCGGTTTCAAATTGCAGTTTCAAATTGTAGTTTCAAATTGCAGTTTCAAATTGCAGTTTCAAATTGCAGTTTCAAATGCAGTGTCAAATTGCGGTTTCAAATTCAAGTTTCTATACATTGTTTAAAATTGCAATTTGAAATTGCAGTTTCAAATTGCAGTTTCAAATTGCAGTTTCAAATTGCAGTTTTAAATTGCAGTTTTAAATTGCAGTTTCAAATGCAGTGTCAAATTGCAGTTTCAAATGCAGTGTCAAATTGCGGTTTCAAATTGCAGTTTCTATACATTGTTTAAAATTGCAGTTTGAAATTTAAGTTTCGAATTGGAGTTTTAAATGGCAGTTTCAAATTGCAGTTTCAAATTGAAGTTTCACATTGCAGTTTCCAAATGCAGTTTAAAATTACAGATTTAAATTGCAGTTTCAAATTGCAGTTTCAAATTGCAGTTTCAAATTGCAGTTTCAACTTGCAGTTTTAAATAGCAATTTCAAATAGAAGTTTCAACTTGCAGTTTTTAATTGTATTTTAATTGCAGTTTGAAATTGATGTTTCAAATTGCAGTTTTTGTTGCAGTTTGAAATTGCAGTTGCAAATTGTAGTTTCGTATTGCAGTTTTCAATTGCCGTTTTGAATTGCAGTTTCAACTTGCAGTTTTAAATACCAATATCAAATAGCAGTTTGATGTTGCAGTTTCATGCTGCAGTTTCAAATTGCAGTTTTGAAATTGCAGATTCAAATTGCAGTTTCTAATTGCAGTTTCAAATTGAAGTTTCAAATTGCAGTTTCAAATTGCGGTTTCAATTTGCAGTTCTAAATAGCAATTTCAAATAGACGTTTCATATGCAGGTTTTAATTGCATTTAAATTGCAGTTTGAAATTGAAGTTTAAATTATAGTTTTTGTTGCAGTTTCAAATTGCAGTTTCAAATTGTAGTTTCATATTGCAGTTTTCAATAGCCGTTTTGAATTGCAGTTTCAACTTGCGGTTTCAAATTACAGTTTCAAATTGCAGTTTCAACTTGCAGTTTTAAATAGCAATATCAACTAGCAGTTTCAATTTGCAGTATTAAATTGCAGTTTCATGCTGCAGTTTTAAATTCCAGTTTCAAATTGCAGTTTCTATTTGATATTAAAAACTGCAGAATGAAATTAAAGTTTCAAATTGCAGTTTTTTATTGCAGTTTCAAATTGCAGTTTTAAATAGCAATATCAAATAGCAGTTTCATGTTGCAGTTTTAAATTGCAGTTTCAAATTGCAGTTTCTATTTGATATTTAAAATTGCAGTTCGAAATTGAAGTTTCAAATTGCAATTTTGTATTGCAAATTCAAATTGCAGTTTCAAATTACAGTTTCAAATTGCAGTTTCAACTTGCAGTTTTAAATAGCAATTTCAAATAGAAGTTTCAACTTGCAGTTTTTAATTGTATTTTAATTGCAGTTTGAAATTGATGTTTCAAATTTCAGTTTTTGTTGCAGTTTGAAATTGCAGTTGCAAATTGTAGTTTCGTATTGCAGTTTTCAATTGCCGTTTTGAATTGCAGTTTCAACTTGCAGTTTTAAATACCAATATCAAATAGCAGTTTGATGTTGCAGTTTCATGCTGCAGTTTAAAATTGCAGTTTCAAATTGCAGATTCAAATTGCAGTTTCTAATTGCAGTTTCAAATTGAAGTTTCAAATTGCAGTTTCGAATTGCAGTTTCAAATTGCAGTTTCAAATTGCAGTTTCAATTTGCAGTTTCGAATTGCAGTTTCAAATTGCGGTTTATATTTGCAGTTCTAAATAGCAATTTCAAATAGACGTTTCATATGCAGGTTTTAATTGCATTTAAATTGCAGTTTGAAATTGAAGTTTAAATTATAGTTTTTGTTGCAGTTTCAAATTGCAGTTTCAAATTGTAGTTTCATATTGCAGTTTTCAATTGCCGTTTTGAATTGCAGTTTCAACTTGCGGTTTCAAATTACAGTTTCAAATTGCAGTTTCAAATTGCAGTTTCAACTTGCAGTTTTAAATAGCAATATCAACTAGCAGCTTCAATTTGCAGTATTAAATTGCAGTTTCATGCTGCAGTTTTAAATTGCAGTTTCAAATTGCAGTTTCTATTTGATATTTAAAACTGCAGTCTGAAATTAAAGTTTCAAATTGCAGTTTTAAATAGCAATATCAAATTGCAGTTTCATGTTGCAGTTTTAAATTGCAGTTTCAAATTGCAGTTTCCATTTGATATTTAAAATTGCAGTTCGAAATTGAAGTTTCAAATTGCAATTTTGTATTGCAAATTCAAATTGCAGTTTCAAATTGCAGTTTCAAATTGCAGTTTCAAATTGCAGTTTCAAATTGCAGTTTCAAATTGCAGTTTCAAATTGCAGTTTCAAATTGCAGTTTCAAATTGCAGTTTCAAATTGCAGTTTCAAATTGCAGTTTCAAATTGCAGTTTTAAATTGCAGTTTCAAGTGCAGTGTCAAATTGCGGTTTCAAATTGAAGTGCCTGTACATTAGTTAAAATTGCAGTTTGAAATTGCAGTTCCAAATTGCAGTTTCAAATATCAGTTTCAAATTGCAGTTTTAAATTGCAGTTTCAAGTGCAGTGTCAAATTGCGGTTTCAAATTGAAGTGCCTGTACATTAGTTAAAATTGCAGTTTGAAATTGCAGTTCCAAATTGCAGTTTCAAATATCAGTTTAAATTTTAGTTTTAAACTGCAGTTTCAAATGCAGTGTCAAAGTGCGGTTTCAAATTGCAGTTTCAAATTGTAGTTTAAATTGCAGTTTCAAATTGCGGTTTCAAATTGCAGTTTCAAATTGTAGTTTCAAATTGCAGTTTCCAATTGCAGTTTCAAATTGCAGTTTCAAATTGCTGTTTCAAATGCAGTGTCAAATTGCGGTTTCAAATTCAAGTTTCTATACATTGTTTAAAATTGCAATTTGAAATTTCAGTTTCAAATTGCAGTTTCAAATTGCAGTTTCAAATTGCAGTTTTAAATTGCAGTTTCAAATGCAGTGTCAAATTGCGGTTTCAAATTGCAGTTTCAATACATTGTTTAAAATTGCAGTTTGAAATTTAAGTTTCCAACTGGAGTTTTAAATGGCAGTTTCAAATTGCAGTTTCAAATTGAAGTTTCACATTGCAGTTTCCAATTGCAGTTTAAAATTAAAGATTTAAATTGCAGTTTCAAATTGCAGTTTTTGTTGCAGTTTCAACTTGCAGTTTTTATTTGCATTTTAATTGCAGTTTGAAATTGAAGTTTCAAATTGCAGTTTTTGTTGCAGTTTCAAATTGCAGTTTCAAATTGTAGCTTCATATTGCAGTTTTCAATTGCTGTTTTGAGATGCAGTTTCAACTTGCGGTTTCAAATTACAGTTTCAAATAGCAGTTTCATGTTGCAGTTTTATATTCCAGTTTTATGCTGCAGTTTTAAATTAAAGTTTCGAATTGCAGTTTCTATTTGATATTTTAAATTGCTGTTTGAAATTGAAATTTCAAATTGCAGTTTCAAATTGCAGTTTCAAATTGCAGTTTCAAATTGCAGTTTCCAATTGCAGTTTCAAATTGCAGTTTGAAATTGCAGTTTCAAATGCAGTGTCAAATTGCGGTTTCAAATTGCAGTTTCAAATTGCAGTTTCAAATTGCAGTTTCAAATTGCAGTTTTAAATTGCAGTTTCAAATTGCAGTTTCAAATTGCAGTTTCAAATTGCAGTTTCAAATTGCAGTTTCAAATTGCAGTTTCAAATTGCAGTTTCATGTTGCACTTTAAAATTGAAGTTTCGAATTGCAGTTTTTTTGATTATTTCAAGTTGCAGTTTCAAATTGCAGTTTCAAATTGCAGTTTCAAATAGCAGTTTCAAATAGCAGTGTCAAATTGCAGTGTCAAATTGCAGTTTCAAATTGCAGTTTCAAATTGCAGTTTCAAATTGCAGTTTCAAATTGCAGTTTCAAATTGCAGTTTCAAATTGCAGTTTCAAATTGTAGCTTCAAATTGCAGTTTCAAATTGAAGTTTCACATTGCAGTTTCCAATTGCAGTTTAAAATTACAGATTTAAATTGCAGTTTCAAATTGCAGTTTCAAATTGCAGTTTCAAATTGCAGTTTCAACTTGCAGTTTTAAATAGCAATTTCAAATAGAAGTTTCAACTTGCAGTTTTTAATTGTATTTTAATTGCAGTTTGAAATTGATGTTTCAAATTTCAGTTTTTGTTGCAGTTTGAAATTGCAGTTGCAAATTGTAGTTTCGTATTGCAGTTTTGAATTGCCGTTTTGAATTGCAGTTTCTACTTGCAGTTTTAAATACCAATATCAAATAGCAGTTTGATGTTGCAGTTTCATGCTGCAGTTTCAAACTGCAGTTTCAAATTGCAGATTCAAATTGCAGTTTCTAATTGCAGTTTCAAATTGAAGTTTCAAATTGCAGTTTCGAATTGTAGTTTCAAATTGCAGTTTCAATTTGCAGTTTCGAATTGCAGTTTCAAATTGCGGTTTATATTTGCAGTTCTAAATAGCAATTTCAAATAGACGTTTCATATGCAGGTTTTAATTGCATTTAAATTGCAGTTTGAAATTGAAGTTTAAATTATAATTTTTGTTGCAGTTTCAAATTGCAGTTTCAAATTGCAGTTTCAAATGCAGTGTCAAATTGCGGTTTCAAATTCAAGTTTCTATACATTGTTTAAAATTGCAATTTGAAATTTCAGTTTCAAATTGCAGTTTCAAATTGCAGTTTCAAATTGCAGTTTTAAATTGCAGTTTCAAATGCAGTGTCAAATTGCGGTTTCAAATTGCAGTTTCAATACATTGTTTAAAATTGCAGTTTGAAATTTAAGTTTCCAACTGGAGTTTTAAATGGCAGTTTCAAATTGCAGTTTCAAATTGAAGTTTCACATTGCAGTTTCCAATTGCAGTTTAAAATTAAAGATTTAAATTGCAGTTTCAAATTGCAGTTTTTGTTGCAGTTTCAACTTGCAGTTTTTATTTGCATTTTAATTGCAGTTTGAAATTGAAGTTTCAAATTGCAGTTTTTGTTGCAGTTTCAAATTGCAGTTTCAAATTGTAGCTTCATATTGCAGTTTTCAATTGCTGTTTTGAGATGCAGTTTCAACTTGCGGTTTCAAATTACAGTTTCAAATAGCAGTTTCATGTTGCAGTTTTATATTCCAGTTTTATGCTGCAGTTTTAAATTAATGTTTCGAATTGCAGTTTCTATTTGATATTTTAAATTGCTGTTTGAAATTGAAATTTCAAATTGCAGTTTCAAATTGCAGTTTCAAATTGCAGTTTCAAATTGCAGTTTGAAATTGCAGTTTCAAATGCAGTGTCAAATTGCGGTTTCAAATTGCAGTTTCAAATTGCAGTTTCAAATTGCAGTTTCAAATTGCAGTTTTAAATTGCAGTTTCAAATTGCAGTTTCAAATTGCAGTTTCAAATTGCAGTTTCAAATTGCAGTTTCAAATTGCAGTTTCATGTTGCACTTTAAAATTGAAGTTTCGAATTGCAGTTTTTTTGATTATTTCAAGTTGCAGTTTCAAATTGCAGTTTCAAATTGCAGTTTCAAATAGCAGTTTCAAATAGCAGTGTCAAATTGCAGTGTCAAATTGCAGTTTCAAATTGCAGTTTCAAATTGCAGTTTCAAATTGCAGTTTCAAATTGCAGTTTCAAATTGCAGTTTCAAATTGCAGTTTCAAATTGCAGTTTCAAATTGCAGTTTCAAATTGTAGCTTCAAATTGCAGTTTCAAATTGAAGTTTCACATTGCAGTTTCCAATTGCAGTTTAAAATTACAGATTTAAATTGCAGTTTCAAATTGCAGTTTCAAATTGCAGTTTCAAATTGCAGTTTCAACTTGCAGTTTTAAATAGCAATTTCAAATAGAAGTTTCAACTTGCAGTTTTTAATTGTATTTTAATTGCAGTTTGAAATTGATGTTTCAAATTTCAGTTTTTGTTGCAGTTTGAAATTGCAGTTGCAAATTGTAGTTTCGTATTGCAGTTTTGAATTGCCGTTTTGAATTGCAGTTTCAACTTGCTGTTTTAAATACCAATATCAAATAGCAGTTTGATGTTGCAGGTTCATGCTGCAGTTTCAAACTGCTATTTCAAATTGCAGATTCAAATTGCAGTTTCTAATTGCAGTTTCAAATTGAAGTTTCAAATTGCAGTTTCGAATTGTAGTTTCAAATTGCAGTTTCAATTTGCAGTTTCGAATTGCAGTTTCAAATTGCGGTTTATATTTGCAGTTCTAAATAGCAATTTCAAATAGACGTTTCATATGCAGGTTTTAATTGCATTTAAATTGCAGTTTGAAATTGAAGTTTAAATTATAGTTTTTGTTGCAGTTTCAAATTGCAGTTTCAAATTGTAGTTTCATATTGCAGTTTTCAATTGCCGTTTTGAATTGCAGTTTCAACTTGCGGTTTCAAATTACAGTTTCAAATTGCAGTTTCAAATTGCAGTTTCAACTTGCAGTTTTAAATAGCAATATCAACTAGCAGTTTCAATTTGCAGTATTAAATTGCAGTTTCAAATTGCAGTTTCTATTTGATATTTAAAACTGCAGTCTGAAATTAAAGTTTCAAATTGCAGTTTTTTATTGCAGTTTCAAATTGCAGTTTTAAATAGCAATATCACATAGCAGTTTCATGTTGCAGTTTTAAATTGCAGTTTCAAATTGCAGTTTCTATTTGATATTTAAAATTGCAGTTCGAAATTGAAGTTTCAAATTGCAATTTTGTATTGCAAATTCAAATTGCAGTTTCAAATTGCAGTTTCAAATTGTAGTTTCAAATTGCAGTTTCAAATTGCAGTTTCAAATTCCAGTTTCCAATTGCAGTTTCAAATTGCAGTTTCAAATTGCAGTTTCAAATGCAGTGTCAAATTGCGGTTTCAAATTCAAGTTTCTATACATTGTTTAAAATTGCAATTTGAAATTTCAGTTTCAAATTGCAGTTTCAAATTGCAGTTTCAAATTGCAGTTTTAAATTGCAGTTTCAAATGCAGTGTCAAATTGCGGTTTCAAATTGCAGTTTCAATACATTGTTTAAAATTGCAGTTTGAAATTTAAGTTTCCAATTGGAGTTTTAAATGGCAGTTTCAAATTGCAGTTTCAAATTGAAGTTTCACATTGCAGTTTCCAATTGCAGTTTAAAATTACAGATTTAAATTGCAGTTTCAAATTGCAGTTTCAAATTGCAGTTTCAAATTGCAGTTTCAACTTGCAGTTTTAAATAGCAATTTCAAATAGAAGTTTCAACTTGCTGTTTTTAATTGTATTTTAATTGCAGTTTGAAATTGATGTTTCAAATTGCAGTTTTTGTTGCAGTTTGAAATTGCAGTTGCAAATTGTAGTTTCGTATTGCAGTTTTCAATTGCCGTTTTGAATTGCAGTTTCAACTTGCAGTTTTAAATACCAATATCAAATAGCAGTTTGATGTTGCAGTTTCATGCTGCAGTTTTAAATTGCAGTTTCGAATTGCAGTTTCTATTTGATAATTAAAATTGCAGTTTGAAATTGAAGTTTCAAATTGCAGTTTTGTATTGCAGTTTTGTATTGCAGTTTGAAATTGAAGTTTCAAATTGCAGTTTTTGTTGCAGTTTCAACTTGCAGTTTTTATTTGCATTTTAATTGCAGTTTGAAATTGAAGTTTCAAATTGCAGTTTTTGTTGCAGTTTCAAATTGCAGTTTCAAATTGTAGCTTCATATTGCAGTTTTCAATTGCTGTTTTGAGATGCAGTTTCAACTTGCGGTTTCAAATTACAGTTTCAAATAGCAGTTTCATGTTGCAGTTTTATATTCCAGTTTTATGCTGCAGTTTTATATTCCAGTTTTATGCTGCAGTTTTAAATTAAAGATTCGAATTGCAGTTTCTATTTGATATTTTAAATTGCTGTTTGAAATTGAAATTTCAAATTGCAGTTTCAAATTGCAGTTTCAAATTGCAGTTTCAAATTGCAGTTTCAAATTGCAGTTTCAAATTGCAGTTTCAAATTGCAGTTTCAAATTGCAGTTTGAAATTGCAGTTTCAAATGCAGTGTCAAATTGCGGTTTCAAATTGCAGTTTCAAATTGCAGTTTCAAATTGCAGTTTCAAATTGCAGTTTTAAATTGCAGTTTCAAATTGCAGTTTCAAATTGCAGTTTCAAATTGCAGTTTCAAATTGCAGTTTCAAATTGCAGTTTCAAATTGCAGTTTCATGTTGCACTTTAAAATTGAAGTTTCGAATTGCAGTTTCTATTTGTTATTTCAAGTTGCAGTTTCAAATTGCAGTTTCAAATTGCAGTTTCAAATAGCAGTTTCAAATAGCAGTGTCAAATTGCAGTGTCAAATTGCAGTTTCAAATTGCAGTTTCAAATTGCAGTTTCAAATTCCAGTTTCAAATTGCAGTTTCAAATTGCAGTTTCAAATTGTAGCTTCAAATTGCAGTTTCAAATTGCAGTTTCAAATTGAAGTTTCAAATTGTAGCTTCAAATTGCAGTTTTAAATTCCAGTTTTAAGTTGCAGTTTAAATTGCAGTTTCATATATCAGCCTCATGTTTTCGCTAGGTTAGGTTACGTTCGGTTCGGTTAGGTTAGGACAGGCTAGGCTAATTTTGGTTAGGTTTGGTTTGGTTAGGCCTTGTTAGGTTACAACAGTTTACGTTACTTAAAATAGAGCAGTTTTAAATCGACGATTGAAATCGATAATTTAAATTGCAGTTTCTAGTTGCAGTTTAAATATCAGTGTCAAATTGCGGTTTCAAATTGCAGTTTGAAATTTAAGGTTTGAATTGGAGTTTTAAATTGAAGTTTCAAATTGCAGTTTCAGATTGCAGTTTCCAATTGCAGTTTCAAATTTAAGTTTAAAATTGCTGTTTCAAATTGCAGTTTCAAATAGCAGTTTCAAATAGCAGTTTCAAATTGCAGTTTCCAATTGCAGTTTAGATTGCAGTTTCAAATTGCAGTTTCAAATTATAGTTTCAAATTGCAGTTTCAAATTGCAGTTTTTTATTGCAGTTTAATTGAAGTTTTAAATTGCAGTTTCAAATTGCAGTTTTTTATGGCAGTTTAATTGAAGTTTTAAATTGCAGTTTCAAATTGCAGTTTGTATATGCTGTTTAAAACTGCAGTTTGAAATTGAAATTTCAAATTGGAGTTTCAAATTGGAGTGTCAAATTGCAGTTTCAAAATGCAGTTTCAAATTGCAGTTTCAAATTGCAGTTTCAAATTGCAGTTTCAAATTGCAGTTTCAAATTGCAGTTTCAAATTGCAGTTTCAAATTGCAGTTTCAAATTGCAGTTTCTCGTTGCACTTTAAAATTGAAGTTTCGAGATGCAGTTTCTATTTGTTATTTCAAGTTGCAGTTTCAAATTGCAGTTTCAAATTGCAGTTTCAAATAGCAGTTTCAAATTGCAGTTTTAAATTGCAGTTTTAAGTTGCAGTTTAAATTGCAGTTTCATATGGCAGCCTCATGTTTTCGCTAGGTTAGGTTACGTTCGGTTCGGTTAGGTTAGGCTAGGCTTTGCTAATTTTGGTTAGGTTTGGTTTGGTTAGGCCTTGTTAGGTTACAATAGTTTACGTTACTTAAAATAGGGCAGTTTTAAATCGACGATTCAAATTAATGTTTTAAATTGTTGTTTCTAGTTGCAGTTTAAATATCAGTGTCAAATTGCGGTTTCAAATTGCAGTTTGAAATTTAAGTTTTGAATTGGAGTTTTAAATTGAAGTTTCAAATTGCAGTTTCAGATTGCAGTTTTCAATTGCAGTTTAAAATTTAAGTTTAAAATTGCTGTTTCAAATTGCAGTTTCAAATAGCAGTTTCAAATAGCAGTTTCAAATTGCAGTTTCCAATTGCAGTTTAAATTGCAGTTTCAAATTGCAGTTTCAAATTATAGTTTCAAGTTGCAGTTTCAAATTGCAGTTTCAAATTGCAGTTTAATTGAAGTTTTAAATTGCAGTTTCAAATTGCAGTTTTTTATGGCAGTTTAATTGAAGTTTTAAATTGCAGTTTCAAATTGCAGTTTGTATATGCTGTTTAAAACTGCAGTTTGAAATTGAAATTTCGAATTGGAGTTTCAAATTGGAGTGTCAAATTGCAGTTTCAAAATGCAGTTTCAAATTGCAGTCTCAAATTGCAGTTTCGAAATGCAGTTTCAAATTGCAGTCTCAAATTGCAGTTTTAAATTCCAGTTTTGAATTAGAGTTTCCAATTGCACTGTCACATTGCAGTTTCCAATGGCTGTTTCAAATTGCAGTTTCATGTTGCACTTTAAAATTGCAGTTTCTATTTGATATTTAAAATTGCAGTTATAAATCTAACTTTTGAATTGGAATTGTAAATTGCAGTTTTAAATTGCAGTTTCACATAACAGTTTCCAATTGCACTTTCAAATTGCAGTTTCAAATTGCAGTTTCAAATTGCAGTTTCAAAATGCAGTTTCAACTTGCAGTTTCTAATTGCATTTTAATTGCAGTTTGAAATTGAATTTCAAATTGCAGTTTTTGTTGCAGTTTTAACTTGCACTTTTTTATTGCATTTTAATTGCAGTTTGAATTTGAAGTTTCAAATTTCAGTTTTTGTTGCAGTTTCAAACTGCAGTTTCATATTGCAGTTTTCAATTGCCGTTTTGAATTGCAGTTTTAACTTGCGGTTTTAAATTACAGTTTCAAATTGCAGTTTCAAATTGCAGTTTCAACTTGCAGTTTTAAAAAGCAATATCAAATAGCAGTTTCATGTTGCAGTTTTAAATTCCAGTTTCATGCTGCAGTTTTACATTGAAGTTTCGAATTGCAGTATCTATTTGATATTTAAAATAGCAGTTTGAAATTGAAATTTCAAATTGCAGTTTCAAATTGCAGTTTCAAATTGCAGGTTTAAATTGCAGTTTCAAATACAGTGTCAAATTGCGGTTTCAAATTGCAGTTTCTAAACATTGTTTAAAATTGTAGTTTGAAATTTAAGTTTCGAATTGGAGTTTTAAATTGCTATTTCATGTTGCAATTTTAAATTCCAGTTTTAAGTTGCAGTTTAAATTTCAGTTTCATATGGCAGCCTCATGTTTTCGCTAGTTTAGGTTACGTTCGGTTCGGTTAGGTTAGGCTAGGTTAGGCTGATTTTAGTTAGGTTTGGTTTGATAAGGCCTTGTTTGGTTACGTAAGTTTACGTTACTTAAAATGGAGCAGTTTTAAATCGACGATTCAAATTGATGTTTCAAATTGCAGTTTCTAGTTGCAGTTTAAATTGCAGTGTCAAATTGCGGTTTCAAATTGCAGTTTCTATACAGTGTTTAAAATTGTAGTTTGAAATTTAAGTTTCGAATTAGAGTTTTAAATTGAAGTTTTAAATAGCAGTTTCACATTGCAGTTTCATATTGCAGTTTCAAATAGCAGTTTCAAATTGCAGTTTCAAATAGCAGTTTTAAATAGCAGTTTCAAATAGCAGTTTCAAATTATAGTTTCAAATTGCAGTTTAAATTGCAGTTTTTAAATGCATTTTAAATGCAGTTTCAAATTGCAGTTTCAAATTGCGGTTTCAAATTGCAGTTTTAAATTGCAGTTTCAAATTGCAGATTCAAATTGCAGTCTCAAGTCGCAGTTTCAAATTGCAGTTTCAAATATCAGTTTTAAATTGCAGGTTTAAATTGCAGTTTCAAATACAGTGTCAAATTGCGGTTTCAAATTGCAGTTTCTATACATTGTTTAAAATTGTAGTTTGAAATTTAAGTTTCGAATTGGAGTTTTAAATTGCTATTTCATGTTGCAATTTTAAATTCCGGTTTAAATTGCAGTTTAAATTTCAGTTTCATATGGCAGCCTCATGTTTTCGCTAGTTTAGGTTACGTTCGATTCGGTTAGGTTAGGCTAGGTTAGGCTGATTTTAGTTAGGTTTGGTTTGATAAGGCCTTGTTAGGTTACGTAAGTTTACGTTACTTAAAATGGAGCAGTTTTAAATTGACGATTCAAATTTATATTTCAAATTGTTGTTTCTAGTTGCAGTTTAAATTGCAGTGTCAAATTGCGGTTTCAAATTGCAGTTTCTATACATTGTTTAAAATTGTAGTTTGAAATTTAAGTTTCGAATTAGAGTTTTAAATTGAAGTTTTAAATTGCAGTTTCACATTGCAGTTTCATATTGCAGTTTCAAATAGCAGTTTCAAATTGCAGTTTCAAATAGCAGAGTGAAATAGCAGTTTAAAATAGCAGTTTTAAATAGCAGTTTCAAATATCAGTTTCAAATTATAGTTTCAAATTGCAGTTTCAAATTGCAGTTTTTAAATGCATTTTAATTGCAGTTAAAATTGAAGTTTCGAAATGGAGTTTCAAATTGGAGTCTCAAATTGCAGTTTCAAATTGCAGTTTCAAATTGCAGTTTCTGGTTGCAGTTTAAACTGCAGTTTCAAATTGCACTTTCTAATTGCACTTTCAAATTCCAGTTTCAAATCGCATTTTCTATTTGCAGTTTTAAATTGCAGTTTCAAATTGCAGTTTTAAATTGCAGTTTTTTATTGCAGTTTAATTGAAGTTTTAAATTGCAGTTTCAAATTGCAGTTTTTTATGGCAGTTTAATTGAAGTTTTAAATTGCAGTTTCAAATTGCAGTTTGTATATGCTGTTTAAAACTGCAGTTTGAAATTGAAATTTCGAATTGGAGTTTCAAATTGGAGTGTCAAATTGCAGTTTCAAAATGCAGTTTCAAAATGCAGTTTCAAATTGCAGTTTCAAATTGCAGTTTCAAATTGCAGTTTCATGTTGCACTTTAAAATTGAAGTTTCGAGATGCAGTTTCTATTTGTTATTTCAAGTTGCAGTTTCAAATTGCAGTTGCAAATAGCAGTTTCAAATAGCAGTTTCAAATAGCAGTGTCAAATTGCAGTGTCAAATTGCAGTGTCAAATTGCAGTTTCAAATTGCAGTTTCAAATTGCAGTTTCAAATTCCAGTTTCCAATTGCAGTTTCAAATTGCAGTTTCAAATTGTAGCTTCAAATTGCAGTTTCAAATTGCAGTTTCAAATTGCAGTTTCAAATTGTAGCTTCAAATTGCAGTTTTAAATTCCAGTTTTAAGTTGCAGTTTAAATTGCAGTTTCATATGGCAGCCTCATGTTTTCGCTAGGTAAGGTTACGTTCGGTTAGGTAAGGCTAGGCTAGGCTAATTTTGGTTAGGTTTGGTTTGGTTAGGCGTTGTTAGGTTACAAAAGTTTACGTTACTTAAAATAGAGCAGTTTTAAATCGACGATTCAAATTGATGTTTTAAATTGCAGTTTCTAGTTGCAGTTTAAATATCAGTGTCAAATTGCGGTTTCAAATTGCAGTTTCTATACATTGTTTAAAATTGTAGTTTGAAATTTAAGTTTCGAATTAGAGTTTTAAATTGAAGTTTTAAATTGCAGTTTCACATTGCAGTTTCATATTGCAGTTTCAAATAGCAGTTTCAAATAGCAGTTCCAAATTGCAGTTTCAAATAGCAGTTTTAAATAGCAGTTTCAAATAGCAGTTTTAAATAGCAGTTTCAAATAGCAGTTTCAAATTATAGTTTCAAATTGCAGTTTCAAATTGCAGTTTTTAAATGCATTTTAATTGCAGTTAAAATTGAAGTTTCGAAATGGAGTTTCAAATTGGAGTCTCAAATTGCAGTTTCAAATTGCAGTTTCAAATTGCAGTTTCTAGTTGCAGTTTAAACTGCAGTTTCAAATTGCACTTTCTAATTGCACTTTCAAATTCCAGTTTCAAATTGCATTTTCTATTTGCAGTTTTAAATTGCAGTTTCAAATTGCAGTTTTAAATTGCAGTTTTTTATTGCAGTTTAATTGAAGTTTTAAATTGCAGTTTCAAATTGCAGTTTTTTATGGCAGTTTAATTGAAGTTTTAAATTGCAGTTTCAAATTGCAGTTTGTATATGCTGTTTAAAACTGCAGTTTGAAATTGAAATTTCGAATTGGAGTTTCAAATTGGAGTGTCAAATTGCAGTTTCAAAATGCAGTTTCAAATTGCAGTCTCAAATTGCAGTTTCGAAATGCAGTTTCAAATTGCAGTCTCAAATTGCAGTTTTAAATTCCAGTTTTGAATTAGAGTTTCCAATTGCACTGTCACATTGCAGTTTCTAATGGCTGTTTCAAATTGCAGTTTCATGTTGCACTTTAAAATTGCAGTTTCTATTTGATATTTAAAATTGCAGTTATAAATCTAACTTTTGAATTGGAGTTGTAAATTGCAGTTTTAAATTGCAGTTTCACATAACAGTTTCCAATTGCACTTTCAAATTGCAGTTTCAAATTGCAGTTTCAAATTGCAGTTTCAAAATGCAGTTTCAACTTGCAGTTTCTAATTGCATTTTAATTGCAGTTTGAAATTGAATTTCAAATTGCAGTTTTTGTTGCAGTTTTAACTTGCACTTTTTTATTGCATTTTAATTGCAGTTTGAATTTGAAGTTTCAAATTTCAGTTTTTGTTGCAGTTTCAAACTGCAGTTTCATATTGCAGTTTTCAATTGCCGTTTTGAATTGCAGTTTTAACTTGCGGTTTTAAATTACAGTTTCAAATTGCAGTTTCAAATTGCAGTTTCAACTTGCAGTTTTAAAAAGCAATATCAAATAGCAGTTTCATGTTGCAGTTTTAAATTCCAGTTTCATGCTGCAGTTTTACATTGAAGTTTCGAATTGCAGTATCTATTTGATATTTAAAATAGCAGTTTGAAATTGAAATTTCAAATTGCAGTTTCAAATTGCAGTTTCAAATTGCAGGTTTAAATTGCAGTTTCAAATACAGTGTCAAATTGCGGTTTCAAATTGCAGTTTCTAAACATTGTTTAAAATTGTAGTTTGAAATTTAAGTTTCGAATTGGAGTTTTAAATTGCTATTTCATGTTGCAATTTTAAATTCCAGTTTTAAGTTGCAGTTTAAATTTCAGTTTCATATGGCAGCCTCATGTTTTCGCTAGTTTAGGTTACGTTCGGTTCGGTTAGGTTAGGCTAGGTTAGGCTGATTTTAGTTAGGTTTGGTTTGATAAGGCCTTGTTTGGTTACGTAAGTTTACGTTACTTAAAATGGAGCAGTTTTAAATCGACGATTCAAATTGATGTTTCAAATTGCAGTTTCTAGTTGCAGTTTAAATTGCAGTGTCAAATTGCGGTTTCAAATTGCAGTTTCTATACAGTGTTTAAAATTGTAGTTTGAAATTTAAGTTTCGAATTAGAGTTTTAAATTGAAGTTTTAAATAGCAGTTTCACATTGCAGTTTCATATTGCAGTTTCAAATAGCAGTTTCAAATTGCAGTTTCAAATAGCAGTTTTAAATAGCAGTTTCAAATAGCAGTTTCAAATTATAGTTTCAAATTGCAGTTTAAATTGCAGTTTTTAAATGCATTTTAAATGCAGTTTCAAATTGCAGTTTCAAATTGCGGTTTCAAATTGCAGTTTTAAATTGCAGTTTCAAATTGCAGATTCAAATTGCAGTCTCAAGTCGCAGTTTCAAATTGCAGTTTCAAATATCAGTTTTAAATTGCAGGTTTAAATTGCAGTTTCAAATACAGTGTCAAATTGCGGTTTCAAATTGCAGTTTCTATACATTGTTTAAAATTGTAGTTTGAAATTTAAGTTTCGAATTGGAGTTTTAAATTGCTATTTCATGTTGCAATTTTAAATTCCGGTTTAAATTGCAGTTTAAATTTCAGTTTCATATGGCAGCCTCATGTTTTCGCTAGTTTAGGTTACGTTCGATTCGGTTAGGTTAGGCTAGGTTAGGCTGATTTTAGTTAGGTTTGGTTTGATAAGGCCTTGTTAGGTTACGTAAGTTTACGTTACTTAAAATGGAGCAGTTTTAAATTGACGATTCAAATTTATATTTCAAATTGTTGTTTCTAGTTGCAGTTTAAATTGCAGTGTCAAATTGCGGTTTCAAATTGCAGTTTCTATACATTGTTTAAAATTGTAGTTTGAAATTTAAGTTTCGAATTAGAGTTTTAAATTGAAGTTTTAAATTGCAGTTTCACATTGCAGTTTCATATTGCAGTTTCAAATAGCAGTTTCAAATTGCAGTTTCAAATAGCAGAGTGAAATAGCAGTTTAAAATAGCAGTTTTAAATAGCAGTTTCAAATATCAGTTTCAAATTATAGTTTCAAATTGCAGTTTCAAATTGCAGTTTTTAAATGCATTTTAATTGCAGTTAAAATTGAAGTTTCGAAATGGAGTTTCAAATTGGAGTCTCAAATTGCAGTTTCAAATTGCAGTTTCAAATTGCAGTTTCTGGTTGCAGTTTAAACTGCAGTTTCAAATTGCACTTTCTAATTGCACTTTCAAATTCCAGTTTCAAATCGCATTTTCTATTTGCAGTTTTAAATTGCAGTTTCAAATTGCAGTTTTAAATTGCAGTTTTTTATTGCAGTTTAATTGAAGTTTTAAATTGCAGTTTCAAATTGCAGTTTTTTATGGCAGTTTAATTGAAGTTTTAAATTGCAGTTTCAAATTGCAGTTTGTATATGCTGTTTAAAACTGCAGTTTGAAATTGAAATTTCGAATTGGAGTTTCAAATTGGAGTGTCAAATTGCAGTTTCAAAATGCAGTTTCAAAATGCAGTTTCAAATTGCAGTTTCAAATTGCAGTTTCAAATTGCAGTTTCATGTTGCACTTTAAAATTGAAGTTTCGAGATGCAGTTTCTATTTGTTATTTCAAGTTGCAGTTTCAAATTGCAGTTGCAAATAGCAGTTTCAAATAGCAGTTTCAAATAGCAGTGTCAAATTGCAGTGTCAAATTGCAGTGTCAAATTGCAGTTTCAAATTGCAGTTTCAAATTGCAGTTTCAAATTCCAGTTTCCAATTGCAGTTTCAAATTGCAGTTTCAAATTGTAGCTTCAAATTGCAGTTTCAAATTGCAGTTTCAAATTGCAGTTTCAAATTGTAGCTTCAAATTGCAGTTTTAAATTCCAGTTTTAAGTTGCAGTTTAAATTGCAGTTTCATATGGCAGCCTCATGTTTTCGCTAGGTAAGGTTACGTTCGGTTAGGTAAGGCTAGGCTAGGCTAATTTTGGTTAGGTTTGGTTTGGTTAGGCGTTGTTAGGTTACAAAAGTTTACGTTACTTAAAATAGAGCAGTTTTAAATCGACGATTCAAATTGATGTTTTAAATTGCAGTTTCTAGTTGCAGTTTAAATATCAGTGTCAAATTGCGGTTTCAAATTGCAGTTTCTATACATTGTTTAAAATTGTAGTTTGAAATTTAAGTTTCGAATTAGAGTTTTAAATTGAAGTTTTAAATTGCAGTTTCACATTGCAGTTTCATATTGCAGTTTCAAATAGCAGTTTCAAATAGCAGTTCCAAATTGCAGTTTCAAATAGCAGTTTTAAATAGCAGTTTCAAATAGCAGTTTTAAATAGCAGTTTCAAATAGCAGTTTCAAATTATAGTTTCAAATTGCAGTTTCAAATTGCAGTTTTTAAATGCATTTTAATTGCAGTTAAAATTGAAGTTTCGAAATGGAGTTTCAAATTGGAGTCTCAAATTGCAGTTTCAAATTGCAGTTTCAAATTGCAGTTTCTAGTTGCAGTTTAAACTGCAGTTTCAAATTGCACTTTCTAATTGCACTTTCAAATTCCAGTTTCAAATTGCATTTTCTATTTGCAGTTTTAAATTGCAGTTTCAAATTGCAGTTTTAAATTGCAGTTTTTTATTGCAGTTTAATTGAAGTTTTAAATTGCAGTTTCAAATTGCAGTTTTTTATGGCAGTTTAATTGAAGTTTTAAATTGCAGTTTCAAATTGCAGTTTGTATATGCTGTTTAAAACTGCAGTTTGAAATTGAAATTTCGAATTGGAGTTTCAAATTGGAGTGTCAAATTGCAGTTTCAAAATGCAGTTTCAAATTGCAGTCTCAAATTGCAGTTTCGAAATGCAGTTTCAAATTGCAGTCTCAAATTGCAGTTTTAAATTCCAGTTTTGAATTAGAGTTTCCAATTGCACTGTCACATTGCAGTTTCTAATGGCTGTTTCAAATTGCAGTTTCATGTTGCACTTTAAAATTGCAGTTTCTATTTGATATTTAAAATTGCAGTTATAAATCTAACTTTTGAATTGGAGTTGTAAATTGCAGTTTTAAATTGCAGTTTCACATAACAGTTTCCAATTGCACTTTCAAATTGCAGTTTCAAATTGCAGTTTCAAATTGCAGTTTCAAAATGCAGTTTCAACTTGCAGTTTCTAATTGCATTTTAATTGCAGTTTGAAATTGAATTTCAAATTGCAGTTTTTGTTGCAGTTTTAACTTGCACTTTTTTATTGCATTTTAATTGCAGTTTGAATTTGAAGTTTCAAATTTCAGTTTTTGTTGCAGTTTCAAACTGCAGTTTCATATTGCAGTTTTCAATTGCCGTTTTGAATTGCAGTTTTAACTTGCGGTTTTAAATTACAGTTTCAAATTGCAGTTTCAAATTGCAGTTTCAACTTGCAGTTTTAAAAAGCAATATCAAATAGCAGTTTCATGTTGCAGTTTTAAATTCCAGTTTCATGCTGCAGTTTTACATTGAAGTTTCGAATTGCAGTATCTATTTGATATTTAAAATAGCAGTTTGAAATTGAAATTTCAAATTGCAGTTTCAAATTGCAGTTTCAAATTGCAGGTTTAAATTGCAGTTTCAAATACAGTGTCAAATTGCGGTTTCAAATTGCAGTTTCTAAACATTGTTTAAAATTGTAGTTTGAAATTTAAGTTTCGAATTGGAGTTTTAAATTGCTATTTCATGTTGCAATTTTAAATTCCAGTTTTAAGTTGCAGTTTAAATTTCAGTTTCATATGGCAGCCTCATGTTTTCGCTAGTTTAGGTTACGTTCGGTTCGGTTAGGTTAGGCTAGGTTAGGCTGATTTTAGTTAGGTTTGGTTTGATAAGGCCTTGTTTGGTTACGTAAGTTTACGTTACTTAAAATGGAGCAGTTTTAAATCGACGATTCAAATTGATGTTTCAAATTGCAGTTTCTAGTTGCAGTTTAAATTGCAGTGTCAAATTGCGGTTTCAAATTGCAGTTTCTATACAGTGTTTAAAATTGTAGTTTGAAATTTAAGTTTCGAATTAGAGTTTTAAATTGAAGTTTTAAATAGCAGTTTCACATTGCAGTTTCATATTGCAGTTTCAAATAGCAGTTTCAAATTGCAGTTTCAAATAGCAGTTTTAAATAGCAGTTTCAAATAGCAGTTTCAAATTATAGTTTCAAATTGCAGTTTAAATTGCAGTTTTTAAATGCATTTTAAATGCAGTTTCAAATTGCAGTTTCAAATTGCGGTTTCAAATTGCAGTTTTAAATTGCAGTTTCAAATTGCAGATTCAAATTGCAGTCTCAAGTCGCAGTTTCAAATTGCAGTTTCAAATATCAGTTTTAAATTGCAGGTTTAAATTGCAGTTTCAAATACAGTGTCAAATTGCGGTTTCAAATTGCAGTTTCTATACATTGTTTAAAATTGTAGTTTGAAATTTAAGTTTCGAATTGGAGTTTTAAATTGCTATTTCATGTTGCAATTTTAAATTCCGGTTTAAATTGCAGTTTAAATTTCAGTTTCATATGGCAGCCTCATGTTTTCGCTAGTTTAGGTTACGTTCGATTCGGTTAGGTTAGGCTAGGTTAGGCTGATTTTAGTTAGGTTTGGTTTGATAAGGCCTTGTTAGGTTACGTAAGTTTACGTTACTTAAAATGGAGCAGTTTTAAATTGACGATTCAAATTTATATTTCAAATTGTTGTTTCTAGTTGCAGTTTAAATTGCAGTGTCAAATTGCGGTTTCAAATTGCAGTTTCTATACATTGTTTAAAATTGTAGTTTGAAATTTAAGTTTCGAATTAGAGTTTTAAATTGAAGTTTTAAATTGCAGTTTCACATTGCAGTTTCATATTGCAGTTTCAAATAGCAGTTTCAAATTGCAGTTTCAAATAGCAGAGTTAAATAGCAGTTTAAAATAGCAGTTTTAAATAGCAGTTTCAAATATCAGTTTCAAATTATAGTTTCAAATTGCAGTTTCAAATTGCAGTTTTTAAATGCATTTTAATTGCAGTTAAAATTGAAGTTTCGAAATGGAGTTTCAAATTGGAGTCTCAAATTGCAGTTTCAAATTGCAGTTTCAAATTGCAGTTTCTGGTTGCAGTTTAAACTGCAGTTTCAAATTGCACTTTCTAATTGCACTTTCAAATTCCAGTTTCAAATCGCATTTTCTATTTGCAGTTTTAAATTGCAGTTTCAAATTGCAGTTTTAAATTGCAGTTTTTTATTGCAGTTTAATTGAAGTTTTAAATTGCAGTTTCAAATTGCAGTTTTTTATGGCAGTTTAATTGAAGTTTTAAATTGCAGTTTCAAATTGCAGTTTGTATATGCTGTTTAAAACTGCAGTTTGAAATTGAAATTTCGAATTGGAGTTTCAAATTGGAGTGTCAAATTGCAGTTTCAAAATGCAGTTTCAAAATGCAGTTTCAAATTGCAGTTTCAAATTGCAGTTTCAAATTGCAGTTTCATGTTGCACTTTAAAATTGAAGTTTGGAGATGCAGTTTCTATTTGTTATTTCAAGTTGCAGTTTCAAATTGCAGTTGCAAATAGCAGTTTCAAATAGCAGTTTCAAATAGCAGTGTCAAATTGCAGTGTCAAATTGCAGTGTCAAATTGCAGTTTCAAATTGCAGTTTCAAATTGCAGTTTCAAATTCCAGTTTCCAATTGCAGTTTCAAATTGCAGTTTCAAATTGTAGCTTCAAATTGCAGTTTCAAATTGCAGTTTCAAATTGCAGTTTCAAATTGTAGCTTCAAATTGCAGTTTTAAATTCCAGTTTTAAGTTGCAGTTTAAATTGCAGTTTCATATGGCAGCCTCATGTTTTCGCTAGGTAAGGTTACGTTCGGTTAGGTTAGGCTAGGCTAGGCTAATTTTGGTTAGGTTTGGTTTGGTTAGGCGTTGTTAGGTTACAAAAGTTTACGTTACTTAAAATAGAGCAGTTTTAAATCGACGATTCAAATTGATGTTTTAAATTGCAGTTTCTAGTTGCAGTTTAAATATCAGTGTCAAATTGCGGTTTCAAATTGCAGTTTCTATACATTGTTTAAAATTGTAGTTTGAAATTTAAGTTTCGAATTAGAGTTTTAAATTGAAGTTTTAAATTGCAGTTTCACATTGCAGTTTCATATTGCAGTTTCAAATAGCAGTTTCAAATAGCAGTTCCAAATTGCAGTTTCAAATAGCAGTTTTAAATAGCAGTTTCAAATAGCAGTTTTAAATAGCAGTTTCAAATAGCAGTTTCAAATTATAGTTTCAAATTGCAGTTTCAAATTGCAGTTTTTAAATGCATTTTAATTGCAGTTAAAATTGAAGTTTCGAAATGGAGTTTCAAATTGGAGTCTCAAATTGCAGTTTCAAATTGCAGTTTCAAATTGCAGTTTCTAGTTGCAGTTTAAACTGCAGTTTCAAATTGCACTTTCTAATTGCACTTTCAAATTCCAGTTTTAAATTGCATTTTCTATTTGCAGTTTTAAATTGCAGTTTCAAATTGCAGTTTTAAATTGCAGTTTTTTATTGCAGTTTAATTGAAGTTTTAAATTGCAGTTTCAAATTGCAGTTTTTTATGGCAGTTTAATTGAAGTTTTAAATTGCAGTTTCAAATTGCAGTTTGTATATGCTGTTTAAAACTGCAGTTTGAAATTGAAATTTCGAATTGGAGTTTCAAATTGGAGTGTCAAATTGCAGTTTCAAAATGCAGTTTCAAATTGCAGTTTCAAATTGCAGTTTCAAATTGCAGTTTCAAATTGCAGTTTCAAATTGCAGTTTCATGTTGCACTTTAAAATTGAAGTTTCGAGATGCAGTTTCTATTTGTTATTTCAAGTTGCAGTTTCAAATTGCAGTTGCAAATAGCAGTTTCAAATAGCAGTTTCAAATAGCAGTGTCAAATTGCAGTGTCAAATTGCAGTTTCAAATTGCAGTTTCAAATTGCAGTTTCAAATTCCAGTTTCCAATTGCAGTTTCAAATTGCAGTTTCAAATTGTAGCTTCAAATTGCAGTTTCAAATTGCAGTTTCAAATTGCAGTTTCATGTTGCACTTTAAAATTGAAGTTTCGAATTGCAGTTTCTATTTGTTATTTCAAGTTGCAGTTTCAAATTGCAGTTTCAAATTGCAGTTTCAAATAGCAGTTTCAAATAGCAGTGTCAAATTGCAGTGTCAAATTGCAGTTTCAAATTGCAGTTTCAAATTGCAGTTTCAAATTGCAGTTTCAAATTGCAGTTTCAAATTGCAGTTTCAAATTGTAGCTTCAAATTGCAGTTTCAAATTGCAGTTTCAAATTGTAGCTTCAAATTGCAGTTTTAAATTCCAGTTTTAAGTTGCAGTTTCATATGGCAGCCTCATGTTTTCGCTAGGTTAGGTTACGTTCGGTTCGGTTAGGTTAGACTAGGCTAGGCTAATTTTGGTTAGGTTTGGTTTGGTTAGGCGTTGTTAGGTTACAAAAGTTTACGTTACTTAAAATAGAGCAGTTTTAAATCGACGATTCAAATTGATGTTTTAAATTGCAGTTTCTAGTTGCAGTTTAAATATCAGTGTCAAATTGCGGTTTCAAATTGCAGTTTGAAATTTAAGTTTTGAATTGGAGTTTTAAATTGAAGTTTCAAATTGCAGTTTCAGATTGCAGTTTCCAATTGCAGTTTCAAATTTAAGTTTAAAATTGCTGTTTCAAATTGCAGTTTCAAATAGCAGTTTCAAATTGCAGTTTCCAATTGCAGTTTAAATTGCAGTTTCAAATTGCAGTTTCAAATTATAGTTTCAAATTGCAGTTTCAAATTGCAGTTTTTTATTGCAGTTTAATTGAAGTTTTAAATTGCAGTTGCAAATTGCAGTTTTTTATGGCAGTTTAATTGAAGTTTTAAATTGCAGTTTCAAATTGCAGTTTGTATATGCTGTTTAAAACTGCAGTTTGAAATTGAAATTTCGAATTGGAGTTTCAAATTGGAGTGTCAAATTGCAGTTTCAAAATGCAGTTTCAAATTGCAGTTTCAAATTGCAGTTTCAAATTGCAGTTTCAAATTGCAGTTTCAAATTGCAGTTTCAAATTGCAGTTTCAAATTGCAGTTTCAAATTGCAGTTTCAAATTGCAGTTTCATGTTGCACTTTAAAATTGAAGTTTCGAGATGCAGTCTATTTGTTATTTCAAGTTGCAGTTTCAAATTGCAGTTTCAAATTGCAGTTTCAAATAGCAGTTTCAAATAGCAGTGTCAAATTGCAGTGTCAAATTGCAGTTTCAAATTGCAGTTTCAAATTGCAGTTTCAAATTGCAGTTTCAAATTGCAGTTTCAAATTGCAGTTTCAAATTGCAGTTTCAAATTGCAGTTTCAAATTGTAGCTTCAAATTGCAGTTTCAAATTGCAGTTTCAAATTCCAGTTTCAAATTGTAGCTTCAAATTGCAGTTTTAAATTCCAGTTTTAAGTTGCAGTTTCATATGGCAGCCTCATGTTTTCGCTAGGTTAGGTTACGTTCGGTTCGGTTAGGTTAGGCTAGGCTAGGCTAATTTTGGTTAGGTTTGGTTTGGTTAGGCGTTGTTAGGTTACAAAAGTTTACGTTACTTAAAATAGAGCAGTTTTAAATCGACGATTCAAATTGATGTTTTAAATTGCAGTTTCTAGTTGCAGTTTAAATATCAGTGTCAAATTGCAGTTTAAAATTTAAGTTTAAAATTGCTGTTTCAAATTGCAGTTTCAAATAGGAGTTTCAAATAGCAGTTTCAAATTGCAGTTTCCAATTGCAGTTTAAATTGCAGTTTGAAATTGCAGTTTCAAATTATAGTTTCAAGTTGCAGTTTCAAATTGCAGTTTCAAATTGCAGTTTAATTGAAGTTTTAAATTGCAGTTTCAAATTGCAGTTTTTTATGGCAGTTTAATTGAAGTTTTAAATTGCAGTTTCAAACTGCAGTTTGCATATGATGTTTAAAACTGCAGTTTGAAATTGAAATTTCGAATTGGAGTTTCAAATTGGAATGTCAAATTGCAGTTTCAAAATGCATTTTCAAATTGCAGTCTCAAATTGCAGTTTCGAAATGCAGTTTCAAATTGAAGTCTCAAATTGCAGTTTTAAATTCCAGTTTTGAATTAGAGTTTCTAATTGCACTGTCACATTGCAGTTTCCAATGGTTGTTTCAAATTGCAGTTTCATGTTGCACTTTAAAATTGCAGTTTCTATTTGATATTTAAAATTGCAGTTATAAATCTAACTTTTGAATTGGAGTTGTAAATTGCAGTTTTAAATTGCAGTTTCACATAACAGTTTCCAATTGCAGTTTCAAATTGCAGTTTCAAATTGCAGTTTCAAAATGCAGTTTCAACTTGCAGTTTCTAATTGCATTTTAATTGCAGTTTGAAATTGAATTTCAAATTGCAGTTTTTGTTGCAGTTTCAACTTGCACTTTTTTATTGCATTTTAATTGCAGTTTGAATTTGAAGTTTCAAATTGCAGTTTTTGTTGCAGTTTCAAACTGCAGTTTCATATTGCAGTTTTCAATATCCGTTTTGAATTGCAGTTTCAACTTGCGGTTTTAAATTACAGTTTCAAATTGCAGTTTCAAATTGCAGTTTCAACTTGCAGTTTTAAATAGCAATATCAAATAGCAGTTTCATGTTGCAGTTTTAAATTCCAGTTTCATGCTGCAGTTTTAAATTCCAGTTTCATGCTGCAGTTTTACATTGAAGTTTCGAATTGCAGTATCTATTTGATATTTAAAATAGCAGTTTGAAATTGAAATTTCAAATTGCAGTTTCAAATTGCAGTTTCAAATTGCAGGTTTAAATTGCAGTTTCAAATACAGTGTCAAATTGCGGTTTCAAATTGCAGTTTCTATACATTGTTTAAAATTGTAGTTTGAAATTTAAGTTTCGAATTGGAGTTTTAAATTGCTATTTCATGTTGCAATTTTAAATTCCAGTTTTAAGTTGCAGTTTAAATTTCAGTTTCATATGGCAGCCTCATGTTTTCGCTAGTTTAGGTTACGTTCGGTTCGGTTAGGTTAGGCTAGGTTAGGCTGATTTTAGTTAGGTTTGGTTTGATAAGGCTTTGTTAGGTTACGTAAGTTTACGTTACTTAAAATGGAGCAGTTTTAAATCGACGATTCAAATTGATGTTTCAAATTGCAGTTTCTAGTTGCAGTTTAAATTGCAGTGTCAAATTGCGGTTTCAAATTGCAGTTTCTATACATTGTTTAAAATTGTAGTTTGAAATTTAAGTTTCGAATTAGAGTTTTAAATTGAAGTTTTAAATTGCAGTTTCACATTGCAGTTTCATATTGCAGTTTCAAATAGCAGTTTCAAATTGCAGTTTCAAATAGCAGTTTTAAATAGCAGTTTCAAATAGCAGTTTCAAATTATAGTTTCAAATTGCAGTTTCAAATTGCAGTTTTTAAATGCATTTTAAATGCAGTTTCAAATTGCAGTTTCAAATTGCGGTTTCAAATTGCAGTTTTAAATTGCAGTTTTATATTGCAGTTTCAAATTGCAGTTTCAAGTCGCAGTTTCAAATTGCAGTTTCAAATATCAGTTTTAAATTGCAGTTTTGAATTGCAGTTTCCAATTGCAGTTTGAAATTGCAGTTTGAAATTGCAGTTTCAAATTGTAGTCTCAAATTGCAGTTTCAAATTGCAGTTTTTAATTGCAGTTTCAAATTGCAGTTTTGAATTGCAGTGTCACATTGCAGTTTCCAATTGCAGTTTCAAATCGCAGTTTTAAATAGCAGTTTCAAATAGCAGTTTCAAATTATAGTTTCAAATTGCAGTTTCAAATTGCAGTTTTTAAATGCATTTTAAATGCAGTTTCAAATTGCAGTTTCAAATTGCGGTTTCAAATTGCAGTTTTAAATTGCAGTTTTATATTGCAGTTTCAAATTGCAGTTTCAAGTCACAGTTTCAAATTGCAGTTTAAAATATCAGTTTTAAATTGCAGTTTTGAATTGCAGTTTCCAATTGCAGTTTGAAATTGCAGTTTGAAATTGCAGTTTCAAATTGTAGTCTCAAATTGCAGTTTCAAATTGCAGTTTTAAATTGCAGTTTCAAATTGCAGTTTTGAATTGCAGTTTCCAATTGCAGTGTCACATTGCAGTTTCCAATTGCAGTTTCAAATTTCAGATTCATGTTGCACTTTAAAATTGCAGCTTCTATTTGATATTTAAAATTGCAGTTCGAAATTGATGTTTCGAATTGCAGTTGTAAATTGCAGTTTCAAATTGCAGTTTAGAATTGCAGTTTCAAAATGGAGTTTCAAATTGCAGTTGCAAATTGCGGTTCCATTTTGGGGCTTCAAATTGCAGTTTTAAAATCCAGTTTCAAATTGCAGTTTCAAATAGCAGTTTCAAATTGCAGTTTCAAATAGCAGTTTAAATAGCAGTTTCAAATAGCAGTTTCAAATTATAGTTTCAAATTGCAGTTTCAAATTGCAGTTTTTAAATGCATTTTAATTGCAGTTAAAATTGAAGTTTCGAAATGGAGTTTCAAATTGGAGTCTCAAATTGGAGTTTCAAATTGCAGTTTCAAATTGCAGTTTCTAGTTGCAGTTTAAATTGCAGTTTCAAATTGCACTTTCTAATTGCACTTTCAAATTCCAGTTTCAAATTGCAGTTTTAAATTGCAGTTTCTAATTGCAGTTTTTAATTGCAGTTTTTAATTGCAGTTGATATGCTGGAGTCGCTAGTGCAGGTTAGGTTAAGTTTGGTTAGTTTATGTTTAGTGAGGTTAGGTTAGGTCGTGTAAGTTTACATTACTTAAAATAAAGCAGTTTGTATTAGCAGTTTCAAATTGCAGTTTCAAATTGCAGTTTAAAATTGCGGTTTCAAATTGCAGTTTCAAATTGCAGTTTCAAATTGCAGTTTCAAATTGCAGTTTCAAATTGCAGTTTCAAATTGCAGTTTCAAATTGATACTTCATATTGTTTTTTATTTTCATTTTGGTATCTTCTGTTTTTAATTTTCAGTTTTTCTTTTTAGATTTTTCTTTTTAGTTTTCATTTTTAGTTTTTCAGTTTCAGTTTTTTATTTGCAGTTTTTTATTTTCATTTTGGCAACTTCTGTTTTTCATTTTCAGTTTTTCTTTTATAGTTTTTCATTTTCAGTTTTTCATTTTCAGTTTTTCATTTTTAGTTTTTCATTTGCATTTTGGCATCTTTTTTGTCATTTTCAGTTTTTCATTTTCATTTTGGCATCTTCTGTTTTTCATTCTCAGTTTCAATTTTGCCTAGTTGGTTTTTATTTTAAATTTTGATTTTGCGATTTTAGTTTTTTAGTGTCAATTTACATTTTTTAATTACATTTTCAATGGATGTTTATCAAAGATGCATTTGATTTTTCGTTTTTTCAATTGTTTTTTTGAATATCTGCATTTCATTTTCATTTGTAGATTTAATTTTTTTTTAATTATTTGAAAGTGATTGCATTTGCATTTTAAATACTTGTATCCAATTTGATTTTTAAATTTTGCATTTTAAATTTGTGTATTCAGTTTTTCATGTTTAAAGTTGCGTTTTCAATTTTTCATTTGTAATTGTACTTATTCAATCTGGGTTTTTATTTTTTACCGCTTGTTTTCAATTTTGATTTTAAATTTTTCATTTAATTCTCGTTTTTAAAGAACATTTAAATTTTGATTTTTGATTTATTATTTTCAGTTTGAAAATCCCCAGTTAACATTTTTAATGTTAAACTTAATTAATTAATTTATAATAATTGTAAAACATTATTATAAATTAATTTTTCAATTTTTTGCAAAAAATTATTACAATATCTTTTACATATATTCAAAAATTTTGTAATTTAGCAGTTATTTTATATAGCCCGAAGATGAACACAATTGTTGTTCGAAAGCTTGCTATTTATAATAAAATGGATTCCACTGAAACCAATTTAAATGTGAAAAAAGTTTTTAATGTATATTTATTAAGTGTTTATGTTTAAAGTTCCTTTTTAATTGCTTTATTTTTAATTTTGCATTTTCAAAAAACATTTCACTTTTGATTTTGAATTTTTATTTTCAGTTTTGAATTCGTAATTTTGAATCATCTGAATCGTTGAATTTTGAAGAATCTCAAGACCAACTAGACATAATTTTGGACGGCGAAAGGAAGGAAACCAATGAAGAAACTAGTTCCAAGAGACTTTACGATCAAAAGTACGCATTGGTTTGAAACTATCGAAGGATAGGACAACTTTCCATTGCAACTACTGCAGGTACGATATACTTTGATACTCACCGGCTCCATACATAACTGACTACACTGTTACATTCGTAAATTATTTTAAAAATGTACTTAAGTAATTGTTGTTTCTTCAATGACATTAAATGTAGTTCAAAATTAAAGAAAGAATCGGATCAACAACTGGCTTAAGAAAGCATTTACAAACTCGCCATCGTCACATCGATCTTGTAAATTCTGCCCACAATGTGGAGCCGCTTCCAAAATTCCTTAAAAATAAGGTACGCAAAAACTCCTAGATATCTCCTATAATATGATTTTAATTTAGTCGATACCAGAAACAATTCTGCAAGGATTTATTTGCATTGGATTAATGATGTAGAATTTCAATTCAGAAGCATTCGACGATTTGGTTATGAAATTTGTCATACAAACAAATCAGCCGATGTCAGTACTCAATTCAGAACCTTTCAAATCTTTTGCATTATGGGGACAGGAACAGGCTAAGGTCCCCAGCAATGACACCTTAAATGCACGGTGTAGTAAACCATTTGAGATCGAACAGGAAAAGTTCAAACAACTGCTTGCAAGTTCAAATTATGCTGAAATGTAATTATACATAATGCTACATATACACAACGAAATTTACAGGAAGTTCCGGGCAAAATTGGCATCGTCGTGGATTGCTGGACGTCCAAGAATTTTTTTTTCAAGGAATAATTGCAACCATGATTACAGCAGACTGGAAGTAGATATAAAGACGTTTTGCTTGACATTGACATTCTCGACGAAACTGGATCCTGCTTAGCCAAGTCTTTAGTAAAAGTCCTGGAGAACTACTCAATCCTGGATAAAATTGTATCCATTACAGCAGATAACGCATCAAATTGTGATACTCTACTGAGTGAATTAGAACGCAGCCTTAGAGCGAAGGTACGTAGAATTGCAAAATTAATTTGAGCTTATAGCTTTTAAACTTTTTTGAACAAAAAACAAATTTTATGTAAAACGTTTTTGTGCAAATATACGATCAAATGTACATCAGGGAATAGCCTTTGATGCAAAGGATCAGCGGGTAAGATGCTTAGCCCACATTGTGAACTTAGCATGTCAGGACTCGTTGCGAATAATTAAGACTATTTCCATTGCGGACGTGACTTACAGGGATGACTTAAACTCCCATTATACGGAACTAGAGACTGAGGATGAAGACGATAGCAACACCCAGTATGAGTACGATTCCCAGGACGAGGAAAAGATATAATCTGACGAAACTATATCTGTTGGGTCGAAATTGTCAATATTTTCCCGGGTACGTGCGCTTTTAAACTGAGTGTAAATGATTTTTAATGATAACTTTTACGTTCAGATTCAATTTATATCCAAGATTTCCTACTTATCCAGCTCTATTTACACTTACAGCTACGGATGTGCATTTTAAAAATACGGAAGTCATTGAACATGCGCCAGGATTTTATGCATGCTTGCCAAATTGAAAAGATTAAATTAATGTGGCTATTGTTAGATTGCCCAACAAGATGGAATACATCGTATCTTATGCTGGAACGGGTGTTTAGGTACAGACAGGTGAGTGTTAATTTCGATGTCAAATTTGTTCCAAGGTTCTCATTTTAATTCTAAAATTAATCTTCAAATCGTTTATCAGCCATTTGAGGTTGTACTCAGGGGATGCAAACAATTAAACAGGTTGGTGTTGAATGATGACGAATTGAAAGTGGTTGAGGACCTTCTATTTTTGAAAGTACTAAAATTTTATAGTAAAGTTATAAATAATAAGTTATAAATTGCTTTACAATTGTCACTCATATCAAAATGATTGAATCATTTTGGCATCTTAGCCATTCCTTGATGTAACTAAGATGATGTCTTCAGGAAAGTACGTTGGAATGTCGTTTTCCGCTGCAGTGTACATAATACTGTATAAACACCTTGAAACATTTCAGGTTAAAATATCATTGGAATATTTGTGAAAGCTTTAAAGTGAAATGTATTTGGTGTTCACAGGGTTATTGATATTTAGGCATCACACAGTGGACAAAATGTAATACTGACGGTAGCTTCGGCAGCGATGGAAAAATTTAATAAGTATTACCGTTCGTCGGATGCTATGGTGTACGTAATGGGGCTAAGTGAGTAATTGTCAGTCGGCATTCAGGTGTGACTTACATGAAATCTTACTTAACAAAATGATATAACTTGAAATGTAATTCATTTCAGGACCACCAGCACGAGTATCCCAATCTTGCAGGAATGGCTAGGAATATTTTACCGATTAGTGGTACTGGGGTACCGATGGAACGAGCTTTTTCGCTTGGAACGGATTTACTTACTCCAAAAAGGTTCCGTTTAAGTGCTAAGAGTATTCGCAAAAGGTATTGTTTGAAAGCATGGCTGGACTCTAAAGATGAGGATTCAGTGGTGTAAAATAAGTTGCTTAAAATTGTGCATTAAATATTTAAACATGTAGTCGGTACTGATTCGGAACGGTTCGGGAAAAAATCGGATCGGGATAAATCTATATCGGGTAAATCGGTTTCGGGAAATTATCGGTACCGGGACAAACGAATTACTTTGTCGGTTTCGGGATAATAATTTCCAGAACCGAAATTTAGGGTAACGGAACGGTACCGGTTCCTGATTTGGAAGATTTCATTCGGTTCGGAACGGTACGGTATTCGGGACGGGATTTTGTCCCGATAAGAAACACTAATTGCCTGTCTGTATGTTAACTCGCCATCATATGACTATTATCCAAAGTAGACACAAGGTGTCCCCGCACGTATGCTTTCCGCTATATGAGCACATACAGTTTCACGGCACATACTTGGAGTAACATACAGCATCCCCGCAGCTTAGTAAGTATGTATATCATAACACATACGCAGACTTAGCTATAGGGAGAGAGAGAGTGAAATGTACAGCTACAGATGCAGAGGATATGCAGACAAGGGAGCAGCCGTGGGATATACCAAGGACACAATTTCATCCGAATATCAGCAGTCGCAGTATGTTCAAACACACCGATTCATCTTACGAATCATTATCTGTGTACGGCACACACTACTCCTACTACTACTCTTTCCAAGAGTGTGCAACATGTCTCCAAACCTCATTTGCATACCGATAGTGTACAGTCAAACCTCTTTATAGTCACAACGCAGGGGACCGTATATAAAATTAATTAGAGCTATGCAAAATACTTGGTCTTCGATGCCAAAATACAAATTAAAATACCTGAATTAAAATATGGAAAATACAAAATACAAAGTAAAATACCTCAGGTTACATTGCTAAAATACAAATAAAAATTCAATACTTAGTAGAAAATTTAAACTACTCAAATACAAAATACTGTATTTTAAATACAATACTTTTCTTAAAATACTTACCTAATCCTCACTATTTTCGATTTCTAGAACAAACATTTTAAAACAGTCACTTCAAAGACTGCATATAAGACATGTGTAGTAACAAATTGTTTAACGGTTGCCGAATAGGTCAGTCCATTATAATTATATTTTAAGTCGTTTTGACTGTTAATGAAGTAACAGATTAATATGAAATTTTTATTTATTAGTAAATAAATGCATTTTCGGAATAATTATTATAAAATGGGGCCAGTAACTGAAAATTAAATCGAGTAGGTATTCGTCATCGGCGTATCTTAAATATTGTTTTTGAAGAGGCAAAATGGTCTGTGATGTAAAAACCATGCGCACTTAGACCATTTCACCTCTTCAACGACGATGTACAGTATCGAGAATCTGAACTTGTTTCATGTAGCCAAGGGATTCATTCCAATGTATGTTATTCCAATGTGTAAAATGGAATTTTCATAGACATTGCGCGTCGTATAAGCTACAAACAGTGTCAAAATCAGAAATAATACCAGCGAAAAGTATTTTGAGCAAAATACTTTATTTGAATTACATTGCATATTTCATTGAGAGTAAGTTAATACCAAATACTTTTGTACTTCCTGGCTCTCAAAATACTAAGTACAAAATACTTGCTTACTGCTTACCAACTTTAAAATACAAAATACTTTGTGGTCTGAAAATACGTATTTGAAAATACTGCATAGCTCTGGTAGTCAACTAGTTAAGATTACAGTATATGTGAAAAACGCTGGGAAAAAATTATTTTATGACTATAAAGAGAAGTTGCTTATAGCGGTAGTGACTATAAAGAGGTTTGACTGTATATGGAAAGATAGAAAGAGCCTGAAATTATTTTGGGGTGAGCTAGAGTCGAAAGCCGACTCTTCTGCAACCTTACAGATTCGCTACACTACCCGACCGTCAGGCTGTCAGTAAATAAGTAACTTGACTTGAACGCAGCTCTGTCGTTAAAGTAGGAAGTCCAAATAATGTCCAATGTTAAATAAATCTATATTCGTAACTATATCTTGTTAATTGTGCGGATGTTTTAATTGAAGGGTTGTAAGATTTCAACCTTCATGAACGCCAAATATGACTGGGGATGTTTTCTCCGCTGACCGGAGATAGATAAAGCTGAAATTTACCTAGAGTGAAAGGTGCTTTAAAGAGAATATACCTAAAATATTTTTAACTCCACATTCTTTTTGACATCATGAAGCTTTTGTGTGGATTTCCTTGTCCTGGGATTTTTGACGTGTAAACATAATTTACTGATGTAGTGAGTGATTGCAGGCAGAGTATATTAGAGCAGGAAACTAATAAATTGTTATGAATGCGATTGTATATGACGCCAGCGAGAGATGACAGTAAGAGAGATGCCCATATATATGAATCTATACCTGCAACTTGACATGAGCAGATACAATCTGGTCATCACATTTACACAAAACCTTTTAATTTTAATGGCAACGCTTAGTAGTCATATAAGTTATGATAATGGGTAATTGTAAACTCCAGACAGTTCCCCCTCTTCATTTCGTTATACCATTATTCTGTTATAAGCGTGATTCATTTCATGTGTGTTGTATAATTGAGCATATTTTAGATCTCAATTGAGATTGATGTTGCAGATATTTCATTCGAAATTTTTTTGAAAAATAAAAGTTAAATGCGCTCGTAAATTCATATATTTTATAATTATTATTTTTCGATATATTTACTAATATTATGATGATGTCGCTATAAAGTAATGAAATAAAATTTCTTTAATTTAAGTGCCTCCGAGAAAGTAAAAACAAAATACTTCAGAGGAAATGTGCTGTAATAATTAAATGTAGTTCCGCTTTGTACTTGAGTTACAAATGAATGAACGTAAATTACAACACAAAATAAAGTATTAAAGTACGTTCATGTCATTTGTTTCAACAAATTAGCAGCTCTCAAAAATCTTATAACATTTAACAAGCCCTATTTACAATTAAAAGAATTGTTATTTGACGCAGCAGTCATTATAGTCAATCGGGTCGGTTAACTTGTCTATGAAACTCAAATATATAGGATTACGAAGGACCACCACAGAGTAAGCTGTGGACTTCAATTTAAATACAAGTTAAAGTTGTAAGCTTTAACTACAGCTATCTTTAGCTTCGTGAGATTACGATTATTTTCACTTGCAATCACTTTTACTACAAAATGAAAAAGTAAGAGAAATCAGAAGCATATCCGTCTTTGATAAACTCTAAAAGCAATCTGATCTTTATTTCATTTCTACTATCAATCATATTATCATTGCATCAATTTGATTACATTGTGAATTAGTAAATTACCAATCATATTATTGCATTACTTTAAATTATTACATTTGATTTGATAATCAATTTCATTTCATATCAATAGTACATTTTGCTATATTTTAACAATCCAGACTAATTTACATTAAATGTTTACTTAAATCAAAGGATACTAAATTTCCACTGCTCCGACAATACAGTGCAATGGCTCATTTTAAAGAGCATTTAATTCTAAACAAAACTGTCCGAAATTATATTATTATAATTACAATTATAATAATTATCTTCATTAGTAATACATTCTATTAATCTGAATTACTTACAATATTACCCCATAAACCCAAAGGATACTAAAGTACCATTGCTCCGACAATACAGTGCAATGGCTTATTTTAAAGTGCATTTTATTCTACACAAAACTGTCCGAAATCATGCTCCTATACATACAATTATAATACTTATCTAATTTCTAATAAATACTATTATTCTGCGCCAGTAACAATCAGGGTTGGTTTGGTTTAAACCAAATGATTTAAACCATGGTTTAAACCATGGTTTAAACCACACGGTTTTTTTTATAAAAACCAATGGTTTAAACCAAGGTACAAAATACCTGAAATTTTAACTTTTTCAATCCAAAATGCTTATATTTCGTCGTGCACAAAACTTGCATTTTGAATTCCACCCATTTTAATTGGACTCACCTCCTTTATTACTGTTTTTATTTCATCTTTATCGTGAACTTATTTACTTACAACACAAGTAACCGTCGCCACATGCAACTCTTAGAACCAATAGATACCCTTAGAATCACTTATGATGAATGCATGTCATAAATGTGTCATTCGTCTAATATAGCATCAACTTTCGAAAATGAAAATTTCGTATGGGATTTCTCGTTGGAAAATTTTAGTTGGACAAGGGAGACCACTTATTAACGAGTTAGAATTTAAAAATTCTGCGCGAAACCAGGGCGAGACGGCCCGAACTTCTGTTCTTGCTGGGACATTGGACCAGGTTACACAAAATTTAATTTGGATCCCGAGTGGGCGTATGGCGAGGGCTATTTGTTAGCACATTATTTAATTTTTTTAAAAATCAGGAAGAAAACAGGACATTGTGCGGTTTAACTTTAGTGAAGTGAAGTAAATAATAGTAGCCTCTGGTCTTGTACGTTTAGAAGTTCGGAGTCGTTTTTAGAATGGAAAAGCTGCCAAACTTGTGTTTATACTGCAAACTTATCGTCAAAATTATGTCGAAATTATTAAATATTTAATGCTTTATGATAGTTACTGAGTTTGGGAAATAAGTAAATTTGTTCAAATTTACATGTTTTTGCGTATGAATGAATGTTTTGGATTGAAAATTTGTTTAAACCAAAAAAACCTGGTTTAAACCAAAAAAACCCCGGTTTAAACCAAAAAAACCTGATTGTTTGGTTTTTTTGAAAAAAAAAACCCCAACCCTGGTAACAATATTCTCCTCCGTAAAAGAAGTATTCTTTTCACCCGATTTGTGAACATCTAGAACGCAGAGTCGAGCAACGGGGCGTCTAAATACGTCTTCTCCAATCTTTACATCTACTACTCTGACTTGACCATCTCGTCCAGGATGACAATGAATGACTCTCCCCTTTGGCCATGTATTACGTGGTGCATCTTTATCCAAAACTAAAACAATGTCACCTACTTTCACAGGCTCCACTTTCTTAAACCACTTAGTTCTTCGAGTTAGAGTTGGCAAATATTCCTTAAGCCATCTACTCCAGAAGTGATCAGCCATACGCTGAACTCGTCTCCAACTTTTTCGCAGAATTAAATCGGTGTCCGAGAATTCTCCAGGTGGAGTAGCATCGACTGACGGGAAGTTAAGAAATATATTCGGGGTTAGAGCTTGCGGATCGTTAGGATCAACAGAAACTTCCGTCAACGGTCGCGAATTCACCACAAGTTCCGCCTCAGCCATCAAGGTCAAAAGAACTTCATCAGTTGGGGTATGATTTACCAACGTAACTTCCAGAGCAACCTTTACTGATCGTACCAGCCTTTCCCAACTTCCTCCCATGTGCGGACTAGCCGGAGGGTTGAAGTGCCAGCGAATTCCAGTACCAATGTTTGTTAACTCTGCCTGAATTCGAGTATGGTCTAATCCATCCATAGCTTCCTTCATCTCACGGCTAGCTCCTCGGAAATTGGTTCCATTATCTGAATAGATATGCTCCGGCTTTCGTCGTCTTGCCACAAATCGCCGAATAGCATTAATAGCCGAATCAGTAGATAAGAAATGTGCAATTTCAATATGGACAGCTCTTACTGACATACAGGTAAATAGTGCACCATATCGTTTCTCATGTCGTCTACCAACTGCTACCATGATTGATCCAAAGAAATCCAATCCAGTATACGTAAAGGCACCTTCAGGTCTTTTCAGTCTACAAGACGGAAAATCAGCCATCATAGGTAGAATGGGCTTGGCACTTTTCAACTTGCAGTACTGACAGTTCCTAAAAACTTTTCGAACAGAAGCTCGCATGTTTAATATCCAATAGTTCTGTCGAAGCTCGCAAATGACAGTTTCCAAACCGTGATGACCGCATTTTGTATGCATATGTTCAATAAGCAATATAGTAAATCGGTGACTAGGATCAAGTATGACAGGGTTAGCTGTATTATTATCAACATTTAATACCGTTCCTATCCTTCCTTGAAGTCGAAGAACTCCGTCTTCGTCAATAAACGGAGAAAGGTTGTAGAGTCGGCTATTCTTCAAAAGAGTTTGTTTCTTCTGAAGTAATGCCAAATCACCAGAAAAAGCGCTTCGCTGAACTTCTTTCCACCATAAATGTTCTGCACGACGTAGTTCGTCAACTGTCAACTCCTGAATGGACCTGCTTTTTGGGACAAGGTTATCAAAATACCTGTACACCCAAGCAGTCACCCGAATTAATCGAATCCATCTTGAAAATCTTTCGACATTAGGAAGTAGTGCCTTCTTCGCTTCTCGAATATGATGAACATACTCTTTCTTCATTTCATCCTCTGGCATATCAACTGGATCAGTATTGTTCTCCTTGGGCCAATTGTCAGGATGGTCTTTAAGAAAAGATGGACCGGTAAGCCAACGGCTGGATGTACTGAAATCACAATCTGATCCAGAACGAGTAGCTTCATCCGAAACATTCTCCTTAGTGGGAACCCATTTCCACTGTTGAACGTCAGTTGATTCCAAGATTTCACCGATTCGATTTGCCACAAACTGCTTCCAGCTTCTAGAATCCGAACGAAGCCAGCACAGTACGGTACGTGAATCAGACCAAAATATAGTCTCGGCAATTTCAACATCAAGCTCCTGTTTGACTGTACTTGCTAATCGTGTAGCCATCACAGCTGCTTGTAGTTCTAATTTTGGAATGGTAAGATGTTTAAGTGGAGATACCTTTGTTTTTGCGACTAAAAAGCAAACCTCAACTGCATCCTGAAATTCCAGTCTTAAATAAGATACTGCAGCAAATGCCTCTTCGCTTGCATCACAAAAGACATGAAGTTGAATCGATGTAGCCAGCCAAAGATTTGAAGAATAACATCGAGGAATTTCAAATTTTGCAATATCTTGAAGTTGATCGAGCCATTCTAACCACTTCTGTTGCTGCAACCTTGGAATATCATCATCCCATTGAATGCCTGATCGCCAGATATCTTGAAAAAGTATCTTCACTTTGATGATAAAGTGCGCCAGAAAACCCATAGGATCGAATATGGGCATCATTAATTTCAGAACTTCACGCTTCGTCGGTATCTTCGAACCATTTGAAATGTCATCATTAACTTTGTGAAAATTAAGCTTGAAGGTAAACTTATCCTCTAACGCATTCCACCAAAGTCCCAACACACGTTCACATGGATTCTCCGGATCCTTAGACAGGTCAACAAATCCTTTTGATCGAAGACCTTCGGGAATTAATTCTAATACTTCTTTAGAATTACAGACCCAGTTGCAAATCTGAAAACCTCCTCGACGGTACACTTCAATGACATCAGTTAAATGCTTCGAAAAGTCTTCAACGTTGAAACCATTGTCCAAATGATCATCCATGTACGTGTTTCTCACTGTTGCATCATAAACCATCGGAAATTCGTCTTTAAATTCTTCTGCATTCTTGTTCTTGACGAAATTTGCCGATGCGGGAGAACATGCTGCCCCGAATACCATAGAATCCATTATGTACTCGTCAGGTTCACCAGATCTTCTCTCTCCCCGCCAAAGAAACCTTTGAGCGTCTTGATCTGCCTTCCTGATCTTAATTTGAGGAAACATCTCCTTGACATCGCCAATTGCAGCAATGAGTTTTTGACGAAATCTCATCAAGACTGCTGGTAAAGGGTTAAGCATATCAGGTCCTTTAAATAACGAATCATTTAAACTTACACCCTGCGATTTAGCTGCAGCATCAAACACCGGCCGAATTTTTCCAGGTTTATTAGGGTTGGTCACACCAAATTGAGGTATATAGTAAGTCTTCGACGACCTTACTGATGCCTCTTCTATTGTCAATTTCCGTGCATAACCTTTTAAGATGAAGTCTTCAATCTTCTCACTGTAAAGTTTTGAAAAACTTGCATCACGGTCCATTTTCTTCTCGACACAATAAAGTCTTCGTAAAGCTGTTGGTCGACTATCAGGCAATACTATTGATTCATCCCGCCACAGCAGGCCGGTTTCGAAACGCTCACCGATGCGGCGAGTAGTTCGCTCCATAATCTCCAACGATAACTTATCTTCTCGTGATCGCGGTTTCTCTTCAATTAATCGTACCCCAAATGATTCAGTCGAAAAGGAACTCTTCACAATTCGATTCAATTCATCATCACCACCTGGTTGACATACATGACAAGAAACCCATTCATTTAATCGTTTACCAATCGGAATATTCCCATGAACTACCCAACCAAGACGAGTACGTGTAGCAACGGGACCCTTCCACGAAGCATGCTTCGTTTGCAAAGCTAATATCAGCATTATATTGTCTTGTCCAATGAGCATTTTTGGAATGACACGATGCATCGATGTGAAATCGACATTATCCAAATGTGGCCAAGATGATCTAAGCTTTTCCATATCAATTGAATGCATAGGTAGTGACATCGTATTGGTAGTTCTTACGTCTTGCAATGTATACGTTTTACATTTCCGATTGACACCACAAATATCTACAGCAACTCTGCACGAAGTAGGATCATGTGATGTACTGTCATTTGTCCACTGAATGCAAAGCGGGTCATTTGGACCAATTAAACCGAGATCATTTGCTAATACATCATCAATCATAGTAACCGTCGCTCCGTCATCCAACATCGCATGGGTGTGAATTATTCCTTAAGGACCCATCAATTTAATTGGTAAGATGTTTAGTCCAACCTTTCGGGATTCCCACGTATGCCCTACAGTTTCTCCTACAGCTGGAACGACTGCAATAGAAACTTCTTTCTTCTTTTGTTGATCTCGATGCAACAACCGATGATGCATCTTATCACATCCATCAAGTCCACACGGTTTCGAATCAGTACAGTTATTTGAACGGTGACCTTTCTGAAGACAGCAAAAACAAAGCTTATTTGCAGCTACCAAATCCCATCGGCTCTTTTGTGGCAGCTTCTGAAATTCTTTGCACGACTTCAACTGATGGCCTGACTTCTGACAACATAGACATAAATTATCATTATTTTCGATGACAGAAAAAACCCTTTTCTTATCTTTCGGCTTGTCATTTCGCTCTGCATCGGACTTGATGACTTTTGATGCTGCTGGCATTCTGCAAGCTGCTAATGATAATTTGCTCAGCCATTCCGAGAAATCTTCCAGCGTTGGTTCATTCGTAAATTCTGTTGCCCTCATGCACCAATTCATTTGCATTTGAACCGGCAATTTCTCCAGGATCTCTCTCAGCAGTAATGGATACATCAGGTATCCAGTCTGACCAAGCATTTTCGCCGTAGCTATAAGATGTGAGATCATGTTTGAGTAATAAATGTAAGTATCTGGCTTACTTTCATTTGGTGGTGGGGCATTCTTCACTTTGTAAACCAACTTCTCAACAATTTGGTCAGTTCTTCCAAACATGATCTCCAGAGTGTCGATAATTCGTTGGACATTCTCCGGCATTGTCAAAATTGGTAGAACAGCTTCTCTTGCCTTCCCTTTGAGGGACTTCTGGAGTCGAACTAAATTTTCATCATCTGAGATGTCACAAATTTGTGTTGTTCGCTGAAATTGAGAGAAGAACATCGGCCACTCATCAGTTTCGCCAGAAAAGAACGGCAAGTCTTTTGGAACTGATTGTCTTGTCAACATCTTGTCTATCCTCTTGGTGAGTTGCTTAACCGATTGATCGTTTACTAACGTTTCTTGAGCGACTCTGGCATCAATAGCATTGTGCGGTTCCTCACGATGGTGTATCTGACCATTACTTGACATCACATCGGTTGCCTTGTCCATCAGCCATTTTCGTACATATTCTTTACGATCTGGCTTAGGTTCTTCGATGACCAATATCGAACGAACGGATGAACTATCATCTTCATCATCAATTTCTTCTGCGATACACAATTTAGCGACCGCAAGTTGCTCTTTCATTAACTCATGCTTTCTAGCTAATTGCTTACGTCGAAGGTCAATTTCTAAAGCTTCCTGTTCTTCTTCTAATTTCACCATCTGTTGCTTAGTAAGAAGTTCGGCTTCCCGTTGCTTTCTTAAAACTGAACTCTTGATCGACGAATTAGTCTTCTTACTTCTTGCTGTCTTCGATGATATTGAAGAAACAGCATCACACCTATCTTGGTGTTCACGAACAGTCACAGTACCAGGGTTCATCATCTTCTCTCGATCAGCCAACATCTGTCGCCTTGGAGACGGAAGACCTCGAAACTGCGGAACTGCCCCTCGCACTCGCTGGCTTCTTCGTAGACCATCTGCTTCAACGGAAACGCCAGGAGTCGAGTAATTCTCCAGTGGATTTTCATCCATAGAACCAGCCGATCCGGTTCGAAGGACCATGTTATTTGACGCAGCAGTCATTATAGTCAATCGGGTCGGTTAACTTGTCTATGAAACTCAAATATATAGGATTACGAAGGACCACCACAGAGTAAGCTGTGGACTTCAATTTAAATACAAGTTAAAGTTGTAAGCTTTAACTACAGCTATCTTTAGCTTCGTGAGATTACGATTATTTTCACTTGCAATCACTTTTACTACAAAATGAAAAAGTAAGAGAAATCAGAAGCACATCCGTCTTTGATAAACTCTAAAAGCAATCTGATCTTTATTTCATTTCTACTATCAATCATAATATCATTGCATCAATTTGATTACATTGTGAATTAGTAAATTACCAATCATATTATTGCATAACTTTAAATTATTACATTTGATTTTATAATCAATTTCATTTCATATCAATAGTACATTTTGCTAAATTTTAACAATCCAGACTAATTTACATTAAATGTTTACTTAAATCAAAGGATACTAAATTTCCACTGCTCCGACAATACAGTGCAATGGCTCATTTTAAAGAGCATTTAATTCTAAACAAAACTGTCCGAAATTATATTATTATAATTACAATTATAATAATTATCTTCATTAGTAATACATTCTATTAATCTGAATTACTTACAATATTACCCCATAAACCCAAAGGATACTAAAGTACCATTGCTCCGACAATACAGTGCAATGGCTTATTTTAAAGTGCATTTTATTCTACACAAAACTGTCCGAAATCATGCTCCTATACATACAATTATAATACTTATCTAATTTCTAATAAATACTATTATTCTGCGCCAGTAACAAGAATTTTCAACTTGAATTAAGACAAAATTCCTGGTAATTACCTTTGAGCGCTTTTCTTTATAACTGCTCCAGAAATTACTCCTTTGTCAGTTGAAACACGAATTGAATCAAATCCTACACTTCTTTTGTGGGCTAGAGTTCATAGCAATCGTTTTGTGCCACCCTTTACAAGAACTACGTGGTAGAGTCTCAAATACCTCAGGGTCAGGAGTGCTCGACGATGTGATATTACCATAAAAATAATAAACACGACAACATTTTATGACGAGTTATTCAAAGTTGTTGATCTTTTGCGGTAAGACAGCAATCAAAATAGAATGCTTATTACAGAACTCTTACTATCATCAACACTACACCGTGTCACTCTTAAAAATACAGAATTTGCTTTGAACACACAACACTCGCATACTATAACTAACAGTAAGCCAAGTCTACATTACATTAAGTCCAAATGTTTTACATGAAACATTTGTCCAACATTGTACAGCTACAATCTACGATCACAAGAAGTAAGAAAAATTGTCGGCAAAGAATATCAAAATGAAATACCTCCAACATTTCCCCAAAATTGAACTATCAAAATTCCATCAAATATTTAGCAATATTGCAAACATCTACAAATATTAAAATGATTCATAATTACCATAATAATTTGGCAAAATATTGACAACACTAGTAATTCACCATTCAAATTTAGCCATGTTTTGCCAACATATTGTATAAAAAGTTTCTTACTAAAAAAAAGTTCAAATTTTCCAGAAAAGGGCAAATATACTTATATTTAGAAATACATGCCAGTTTAATAATAAAAAGTATACAGGGTGACCTACAATATAACGAACCCCTTTATAATATCGTTGTCACTACAGTGAACACTCACTCCTTTAAAAGATAGCTTTTGCAAGGACCCACTTTTTAGGACATTCCCCTCTAACCACTAATTTGCTGTAGAAGAGCTTTCATTATAACTCAAATCTTCATGCTTTTAGGGATGTAATTATAACGCAAGTACACTAGACTGTATGGGGCACACTTTTCCGTGAAATTCCCATCTACGACCATGTAAGCCCTGTTAAGATGATCCTGTGAAGACTCAAATCGGTAACTCAAAATATTTCCGTACTAAGTCTCGTTTTTCTCATTGTCGTTTTTTCTAAAACTTGGTATTTTGACAACCAAAATATTACAAGACATAACTGTAATATAAATAAGAAAAATTATGGATTTTCTAAGGATTTCATAACAAAATTTCTTTTCAGGCTAAAATCTTCGAAAATAATTTTGAACTACATTTACTATATAATAATTGACCTGCGTGTGAAATAAGTATTGACAAATGTGAGATACGATTCCTTATTTTTTTTAGATCTACACTTGGTGTGACCTCTACCCTATGAAAATTAACACCATTGTTTGTACCTAATCACCAATGATTTTCCGTTGTAATGTTTTTATTTTTACGTTTTATATTTATAATAATATTATTCTAGGATTATTTTCAATTCTAATGTATAATTGTTTATTAAAAACCCTTAAAATGCTTATCAAGGGGTTAAAAATTATATTTTGTATGATGTTGTTAAAATTGAGAAGTACTCTAAAATCAAAAAAAAATTGGTGACAGCTTGTTAGTGAGTGATTGATTACCCACGGCTCCTCCCGTAAAAAATTGACCCATCCATACGCGCGAAAATCGTATCGCAATGTTTTTCCATTGCGAGAGCAAAGGATTTCTAGATCAATAGATTTCTATCGCAATGGAAAAACATTGCGATACGATTTTCGCGCGTATGGATGGGTCAATTTTTTACGGGAGGAGCCGTGGGTAATCAATCAATCACTAACAAGCTGTCACCAATTTTTTTTTGATTTTAGAGTATGTGTTCATTCATTCAAACCACCTTCAATTTCTCGGGACAAGCCCCTGGCAGTATACTAGGCCCGTTACATTATCATGTGGTTGGTGTGGTTACGCGCCAAATTTCAAAGTGAACGTATCCAATCCAGGGATTTTTTTTTTGAGGAGCAAGTGGACACAACACACACGTAGATTCCTCCAAAACAGTACCGAAACTATCGAAGGTACATACTGTAGTCAATAATATCACCAGAATACATTCACATTGACTTCCTGTTGAGTGTGATCAAAGATAACTTTGAGTCTTGTGTGTTTTAGTTTGTCAGGTGGTTTTTATTGAGAAATTAAGTTGTTGTTATTGATTTTGGGTCGACTGGAGAAATTCAAAAATGTCTGAACGTAAAGTTTTGAATGTAAGTTCCGTATACAGTTCAAGTTTAAATTATTAGCTGAATAGTTTGAGTAATTTAGGATCATTGAATTACTATGATCTGTATAAGTTCACAAAATAGCATATTTGTGTGAATATTTGTTATTTATTTTGTTTATTTTGTATATTAGTATATTTAAATGTGTAAATAATGTATTTTGTGATAATCAGACTGTAATTGTTGTTTTGATTGTGTGTGCTTAATTTAACAGAAATACTACCCGCCGGATTTTGACCCTTCAAAAATCCCCAGAGTTCGTCAGTCGAAGAATCGTCAGTTCACGGTTCGGTTGATGGCACCGTGTAACATGAGATGTAATACTTGTGGAGAATACATTTACAAAGGGAAAAAATTTAATGCACGGAAAGAAGATGTTGAGAATGAAACATATTTGGGGATTCGAATTTACCGTTTTTATATCAAGGTACTAATCTTGTTTTATTTCCTAATTTTAGGGGTGTTTGGTGTGTGGAGTATTACATCCATGGGCTTCAATAAGGGTAGTGAAACGACGATGAATAATAATTCATTTGTATTTATTGTAGTGCACTCGGTGCTTGGCGGAAATATCCTTCAAGACGGATCCACAGTCGACGGATTATATTATTGAAAATGGTGCAACAAGAAATTTCATGGCATTGAAACTAGCTGAGGAACAAGCTATGAGGGAAGAGGCTGCTGAAAGGGAAGAGGAAGCCACTAATCCGATGAAATTACTTGAAAAGCGTACCCAGGCTTCTCGTCATGAAATGGCTGTGCTGGAAGCACTGGAAGAAGTCAAAGAGCTTAATCAACGTCACGTGAGGCCTGATTTTGAAACTATGCTGGAGAAATATGACGAGTTGAGACAACTTGATGCCCAGCAACAAGAAGATGATGATGAAGCATTTATAAAGTGAGTGAGGATTAGAGAATTATTACTGATTGGTGTGTGTGTCAGTGCATAAAATTGTTTCTTATTGATATTTGTCTTTTCAGAGCCGCCTTTGCTGAGGAAACTGGTTTTATCAAGCGGATTGAAGATGAAAGTGACAGCAGTGACGAAGAGGCTTCAAAGCCCAAAAAATCTTTCGTTATTCCCCCGAACCCCACCGATATATTGACCGTAGAATCTAAGCCTTTACAGAATTCAGGGACGAAACCCAAGAATGAAGAGAAGAGCATAGGGTTAATGAAAATAAATAAAAACTCCTTGGTAAAACGGAAGGTTCCTAATGCGGCACAACCTTCGACACCAGAGCCTATTATTGTCAAAGCTCCGCCCAAACCAACTGCGTTGAGCTTATTAGGTGGCTACGATTCCAGTGGCTCTGGTTCAGAATAAGTTCTAAAAGCATGATTTTTCTAGTGCTTCTTCGGCTTCGTATGAATTATTTTACAATCCTATGATATCTGTAAACCTGTTTCAAGTTTTTATTTAATCCATCTCTATTCGTACTAGAAAATAAAATAATATTTTTGTCAAGCCTAGGTGCGAAATATATATACATACTCATACTTATTTACGCATGTAGTAATTGTTACAGATTGGTATTGGACAGGTCGGAAACTCGTCACAGAATCAACCTTATAAGCAGTTAGCAGATAGGGGGAGTTACTGTTTCTTTAATTTGGTTAGGTCGGGTCGTTAGAAAAGGTTAACAGGTGGTACTTATTTAAGGATTTTTTAGATTCCTCTGCCGATGAATAATTATACTATAATAATTTTTGTACTACGCACACACTACCTATTATAACTGCCCTTAACTTCCACTTTCGCATCAGAACGTTTTGTGGGTAATGAATTACATTTGTGTACGACAGTAACCTGGAATCCATACTTTGTTCAAATACATGCATTTATCTACTTACTGTAGCTGTAAAGTTAATTCTGTGGTGGCGTAGAGGGAATAAGACCGTGTCAGGTATTAAATACTTTTAACTTTCGAGTGTTAATATATTCGTTGCAACGTCTCAAGTCTTCCTGTCAGGGTGACTTCCACATTTTGGAGTTTCGTAAGTATTAAATTTCCTAGAAATACTGAATAAATTGAGAGGTTTCCAACTTTCCTGATTGCAGATGCAGATTTGAAGGAACGATGGCTTCCAAGAAATTAATGGATAAAAAATCACTCGACACCAAACTTCATAATTTTCGCTACCAAGCGGACATTGTACGGGGAGATGTGACAGAATTTTTGCAGGGGGACATACCCGAAATTCCAGTTGTAATTGTCAACTTTAATGTTTACTGCCCCATTGCTTACTCTGCCCAGCGTTACCACCTGCCTGGGGAAATTGCGCTGGTAGCATTTACCATCACTGATGGAATCATAGATTTCTTCTCCACTTACGTTGATCCAGGTAAGGGGAAATAATTCTTGATTTAGATACTAAATTATTCATGAGTTCAATTTCACTGCCCTTCCGAATTCCAAGCTGGATATAATGTTAAATTGTATTTTTATGTGTCTCAGGATTTGTCCCTACTGGTTGCAGGAGTGACGTCAATGATTCAATTCGACTAAAAGGGTTGCAACTCCCAGGGTACGATCCAAAGCTGCAAGACTTGAATGCCCTCGTAAAGAATATTGATGAGTTCATGCGTAAAGTAAGAGTATTATTTTGGTTATTCTCCTGGATTAAGGCTGCATTACAAATTACATGATAGTTTTTTATTCAATTCAATGCATATTTGTATTTATTACTGGGAACTACTTAATTTTTAATCTATCTATCTATTTATCTACTTAATTTCTTAACTTCCAGTATTCCCTGAGCACAACCAAAGAGTGGCCACCAATGTTTTGTATGGAATCGGAAATGAAACCATTTTATGGGTGCATGGACTGGTTGTACACAACAACCAAAAATACAAGTAAAGTACTACTCGTGAGAAACGCGATCAACTGCTCAACATGTCAATAATTATTATTGTGCTTTGAACGTTCCCGTATTTTGGAATTTGATACACGGTGATAAGTAGTATTATGAACTAAATAACATGTTGATTTAATTTATGAATTTGTTCCAGATCCTCCAGAAGAATTTCGTTTGAGACCTTTGGAAATGTATTTGCAAAGAGCGTCCGTTCTCGGGCGTATTTTCCGGGATTCCGAAGATGGCATTGAGCAAGTGGAAGAATCCCAAGACGTTAGAGATATTAGGGAACGGATGACGACCATGTTTGGTATTGGTCAGGATTTGGTGCCAGTTGTGTCTAGTAGGAGTGGTGATGGTCTAATTAGATTCGAAGAACGGCGTTACCCTCTCACTCCGGCAGAAAGGTTACTGGTGACAATAGGGAAATTCACGGACGAAAAGCATGCTGTGGAATACTTGAGGTCTACGTATAATGCTTATAACGAACAATTGGCCTGTGAGAATCACAGAAAGGTATGAAATTAATTCGTGCTCATCGGGATGTGTCCGTTTTGTGCCTTGAGTTGTCCCTATAGTAGTTTAAAATGTTTTTCAAATGTGTGGGTCAAGTATTTCCATCCATAAATTTTGCCATGATGACGATTATTATTGCAGAGGGGTTTTAGGCGTGTGGTATTACACTGCAGGATTAAATTACCTATTTCCTGAGTATTTTTGTTTTGTGTAGGCTTGTGAGAACAACGAAGAAGGTTTGAACTATTGCTCAGAACTGGTGGTGAAACGACTGGCCATCAACTGCGTGGACGCCCTGAAGAGCCTTTTCCTAGAAGAGTGACAGAGGCAGGATCGACTGGAGGGATGAAGTGTCATTTTGTCAAAATGAATTTGTGTGAATTAGAATAATGCAAAAAATAAGTTTGGTATTTTTTAGCCTGGGAGTTAATCCTGTTTGATTTTTCCCGTATTGCTTTGTTATTATTTTTTCTATTTATTTTACTTGATATTATTAACTCGTTGCGTATGCCTCTTCCAAAAGTGGAAGATATATTCTTGCAGAAATATGAAGTTCAGGAAGGATTGGACTGCATTAGAACAGCAATTGAATATTGAAGAAATCTAATCCACGATTCCATACTTTGGTGTATTCACCGTCAACAAATATATATTTTATTGAAAACATTGCCTTTCCCAAGGTTAAGGTTTCGAATTTCTAGAACATATTAATCTGCACTAGTAATTAAATTGTTGATTGTTGTCATTCGTTTTCCGAGCATTAGGCTCTACTTTATAGCCCGATAATCCATCAAGTACTGAATGATATTTTATTAATAGTAACGTGTCTTCTGCCTCTTGCAGTGTAGAATTTATTGGTTTTCAGTAATAAATAGTAATTCTAATGTAGGTATACTCATTACTACTAACCGCACTAACCTAACCTTCTACATCCACGTACACACACATATGTGACAGTTTTTAAACATACAAGTTATTAGAAATGAGAGGTATCACATTGTACATGACACGCAGTAGACGTGTTCAGTAATTAAAATCCGCTAATAGACTATTTTAGCAGCATTTTTATCTTACGGTTGTACTAACATTCACGTTTCCCCGTTTTCACGAATTCAACTCGTATTGCTAGAACAAACTCCCCTTTCTCTCTGTATTTCCACCGAAGTACAGTCGGGTCTTCAAGATCATCCAAGAGTCACTAAATCTATGGGAAAAACGGCTGCTAACTTATTGGGACAAATCTTTTTCGTATGGTGATAAGAAGGTATCTCTGAATCCTTTAGATCAGTGCATTTCCCTACATGTCTACCGATACCTCTCACCATCATCAATTTCTGTCTCTACTTGTTTTTACAGAGGATAAAATGTTCATAAAAAAAGTAGCTATAACTAGGGTATCAGAGTGGAGCTCTGAAATTAATTATTTAAAGTAGAATTCAGTACTTATAACTCAGTAAGTGCCGCCTATTGGAAAATATCGTGGGAATTGTTTGTAGGAGTTGGGGATAGAATAACTATTCTTGCGTTTCCCCAGGCTCATTTGAATCCACCAGGATCATTCTACTTTTACTGTTGCAATCCTTCAGGTTCGCCTGTGCGTGATGATGGAGTCGATGTTCCACCAGGGATCCGCTTCTTTTGCTCCTGCCCAGCTGCGATGTAGGAAAAGACGCAGAGGACCGAATAGCAAATGTTCTCCGCCTAAAATAATTTATAGCAGTAGTATTAGTAATACTCCCAAAAATTTCATAACCTTTTTCTAGCTACGATTACATTTATTTACAGGTTGACACCATCTGGACTATACACTGATGATACGAACAAGTAATATTTTACTATAATAAAATGGCAAATGGACGTTACTTAGTTTTTCACAATGCTCTGGGCCCGAAATTGTTTCATGAGAACAGCATAAAATAAAAGCGTACAATACATACGAGACAACATCCACATTAACCACGTACAACTTACAAGCGATCATAAGTACTAAACATCTACTCCAAAAATCTCGAGGTAACCGACAGCCCGGTATAGTTACACGCTACAAGAATTTTGAAAAATGAAGCCAAAAAATGCAAAATAAAGTGTAAATTTACGGCGTCTCAGTATATACCATTAGCCAATGTACGGAAATCATCATGCAGAATGCAGACTCACTCGGATGGAGAGTCGTGTAATCCATCGATCATGCTAAGAGTCACATATACTGAAAACAAACGGTGAATTTGCAAAGCGATGTTGTCTGCATCCTATAAAAATAGGTCAAAAACCAAAACCAAAAAACAAAATCCATGAAGCCTTTACATTCATTTGTCTTCAAGGCAAACGAGTAATAAATTATCCCATTCCTACACTGAGAGTGGTAACATCCGTCGCGGGATACAATCTCACACGTTATAAAAAGCACATAATATGTAATTATATTATTAGTATCTACAAGTATTTCCTACAATATTCATTCATCTTGTTCAGGAAATATATCCCAATTGTTTTGTAATAATTTGATGATTTTTAATACTAATTAATTAAACATCCCTTCAATAGGAATAAAAAACATGACGATGGGAAAACAACTTTGTTCACATTTACAGCAAGAAACAATAAAATCATGTTAAACAAATACGTACGTACATATATGTGCAACCAGAAACAATAATAAATTATTAAATAACAAAAAATCTGAAACTCACCATTGCGGATTTATATTTACGTTGAATCACTTGTCTTGTTTTTGGATCTGTAAATCATTAATAAGACTACATTAGGTTCCGAAAGCATTCCAAGTGAAGCTCAATGAGGATATTAAGCATGTCTTCATGCATCTTCAAAAAAAAATTCATTCAAACCCATTCCATGAATTCAAATTCTCATGACATTTATCTTTAAATAAGTTACGACATAAAAAAAAAATTGGAAGAATCTCCTTTCAAAATTGAGATTTTAGGACGAAGAAAAAACTAAAACGTACTGTATTCCTCGAGGACAAAGATGCCCCCCTTCTGTGTGAAGCATTTCCGGATGTGATCGAGTCGTACGAAAAACTATACAGAGATACAACACTTAAAATTAGAAATTTAAAGCTCCCCAACCAGATTCCATGTGTTTATAATTAAATAGTTATGACTACAGATTATTCTAGTAATTTAAAAAGTTGAGGATAAATCAATCCTGATTAAAACGATATCCATATATAGATTTGGTGGTTTTATTTTTATACTATAAAGACTGAGAAAATGAGAGTGCTCTGGATTTCCAGTGTATTTTTTTTTAAATATTTTAGTAGGAGTAATTATAAATATAATCATATAGAAACGTAACGTGTAATGAAGAAAAGGGAGTGATGAGGGACGGGAAGATGAAATATGCGAAGAAAGATGTTATAGTGGTACTAGAACTTTCTTGCTGCAAGCACTGCGCTGAGGTTAAGAATATATTTGTAATGCGAAAGGGGTAGAAAGCAGCCCGAGTCACGGAAGTACAACGGGAGAAAGTTGCTTAAAGTATAGAAAGCAAAACCTCAGGCTATGCTACTTGAAAAAAACAACAAGCTGGAAATTCTTTGCTCGACTTTTAATGACTCCAAGCTTAGCAGATTGGTGGCAGGTAAGTGTAAAGATGGCTACGATACAAGCAAGAACATGTAGTATTTTTTTTCATATAACGTAGATATAAGGCATTATAGACGCTCAAGTACAAAGAATATAATATGTAACAAGTAATAAGTCATTCTATAAGAGCACATTTAAAGAAGTAATTTTTTTTGTCACAGACTGAAGCCACTACGGTTATTATGAATGCAATGAGCAAATTATAAAGCACTTGTACACTTTCCAGGCTATATGTCTAATTGCAAGTAAGAGATTGAACACATGCGTGCTGATAAGTATATACATATTATAGTTTCCATAAAAAAATGTGCAGATACTCGTAGAACTGAAAAACAAGCCCAACACACCTATCACATTCAAGAGGCGTTCGCAGATCAAATGCGCCAAAATATTTTCTCCTCTTCTCCTGCACTATTATTTTTTATAAATGATCTACTTATTCTTACGAGGTAAATGGCTGTAGGAAAAGTAACTTTTCCATCGTTATCTCAACGATATTTCAGTAATAATATGTTTCAAAATACCAGCAAGCAAATTAATAATAATAATAATAATTAAAACTGACCATAAGTAAATAAATGAATTAAAACACTCAATTGAAAAAATGTTCGAGAAAACATCAAATCATAGATCCCCAAAAAATTATTGTCGTCCACAAAAAAGTTGAGGCTGGCGTTTGAAAAGAAAAACTTGAGTAAATAATGAAATTTCAAGTATACACAACAAACAATTGAGAACAAATTGAGAGAAAAAAATTGAACATCTGTAACATCATAGAGATACATAATCATACTGATACTGAATATTTCTCATACGAACTCACAATAGAACATACTGAATGAAGGATATTTCAGCATTGGTAAAATATTACTGTTTCATACATAGGTGAGAATAATTGAGGAGACCAAATCTGCGGGTTTATAATTTGTACGAATCGAGAGATGGCCGTATCAGCATGAAATCTGATGTCAGATCAGAAAATCATGTTTGTACTTTTTCCATAATCTCAGTCAATATAATCTCAGTAAAATATTATATTTAGTCAGATATAAATAAATTACGTGTTTTTTGAATACAGCAAAAAAGTAAAGACAATGTCATATCTATATATTGTAATCATTATTTATCATTAGCTATAATTTAAACTTCCCCTAGTAATGATTCATACGCCGAACAGTTAGAAGGAATGAAATCATTATACAATGTACATAATAAACTTTCCCTTTCAAAACTTCCCTTTCCAACTCTACGTCGTTGGGGATGTTAGGAGTAATAATTATTATGTTGTCACATACTAACTACTCAATACTTTGTCAGACATTTTGCTCATTTCTCATTGACTCGAGGATTTCCCGCAGGATAATATATAATGGTTATTTTTTTTCTGCTAAACTATAAATTAAAGAGACTTTTTCTATAGAATCTTACTAAATTACTAGACACTGTACTAATTATTGTGGTATTTTACTATAATTAATAGATACACATCTTGCGGGCGAGATGGGCTGCATATAAAGAGATACTATCTATGAGACTACGAAAAATTGAGAATGCAAGTATGCAAAAACCAAGGTCTGGTCCAGAGTTGTGGTTTAAAGACCAGCCGGATCGAGATATATAAACACGAACGTTATATATAATAATATATATAAAAAATGAAAACATCAGCAACACCATAAATAACGGAAGCACGGATACCCAACTCATTCCAAAAATTCTGATTATGCATATATAGATAATATAAAACACTAGACGTAAGAATGAATTCACTTGGAAACAGGTAGAGACTATATAAACATTACTTTCTCTCTCTCACTCATTCAAATTACTATTTAGTCAGTTACTGTCAATTCGAAGACTTGTCAGAGTAATTTTCCTTACTTCATTCTTGTATACTGAAAAAATATATTATCATTCCCTTTTGCTCGAATTAGTATTGACTGGATTCAGCAATATATATATAATTATATATTATAATGGTTTCTATATAAATCATATTCCATACAATTCCGCAAGCTCAGAAGTTTCACTAAAACTCTAAGAGTAACACACGGACGAACACTTTCGACTACTCATGGCTGCTAAAAAGTTGTTATACTAAACTAAACTTGCTTCATGAATTTACGTGGCCTCCTCATTTCTGCTCACCCGTCCAAACATATATCATTCTCCATTGCCTCAGTCATTCCTTGGCCTCGTGAATGTATCAATGAATATATTTTTTTTACAAAAATAAATGGAGAAATCACAATAAACTTTCGTTCCCTACAATTATATATAATTATATATAGTTGTACTCATATAACCATACTCTTGCAATTTCACACAAGAATATCTCACAGCATGCAATTCTTGGAGTTGCAATAGAACGACAAAAAAAACAGTTTAGATATATTAGAGTTCAACCCAGCGACTTGTTATAGCTACACATCAAAAAAATTCCAAGGTATCAGTACAATATATCAGTATAATCAATTATTGTATGATAAGACGGAAAGATATACTTCTGTTATTTGGAAATTTACAAGTTTTGCTTGCAGACGTCGAGCAGAGACTTGATAATAATGGAAGCCATGTAAAAACATGAATGGGTAAAACGATTGAACAGCAAGCTGTGAAACGTAAAAGAAGTGGTACAAGAAAAACTAATGTGGAAAGAAATGAGAATAATTAAAAATTTGGTAGATACTAATAATTATATATATATATAAATATATATAGAGACAAAATAAAAAGTCTTGTAATAATCAAATATTTAAAAATAATGCCACTACTAATATGCCACTACGGATAATTCAATATGTTGTCATTTTTTTAATATTATACAGTAAGAGCCATATATAGTAATATGGTTGGGCTGCAGTAAAAGGTACAGAGTAGATACAGTAGTTATAGATCGACAGTGTTTTCAGTAAAGAAAGATGAAGAAAGTTTTTCAAGGTTTCATTTCAAAATTAAAGGAGGTTTACGAATTCCAAAGTAAATAAAACACTATGTAAAAAATAAAACTATATTTATATCTATATTTTTTTTTTTTTGGAGTTCTGGTGTACAAAGTAAATCACTGGGCAAAAAAGTAGGCTAAGTTTTCATTTCTGGTTTGGGTAAGATATAAATACAGAGAGAGAGAGAGGTAAAATACCACGAAAAAAGTAATAATTATTATTGTAGGTATATACAAATTAAAGTAATATAATGATTACACTAACAATATTATATGGTGATCAGTGGATTTTCTACGAGACAAAAATAATTTAAAGAACCAATCATGGAGAAAGTGATGGTATAGATACTGTACGTTAAGATAATAAGTTAAAGTGAGGCAAATATGGGGTGTTTAGTGTGAAGAATGTTTAGTTAGAAAGTGTGATGAGAGGTGTTAATACCTCGAAATCCTGCCAGTAGAACATGAGACATCAGCATCCAAAGTTGTGTAGGAGAACCGAGATTGGAACACGAAACACGACGAAAAGCCGCATGAATCAAAGAAAAATCAAAGGCAGAAAAGGCCTTTCGTTTAGATCCGAAATACTTTTTGTAAAAAAGACGTCTCACACAACAACCAACCAGCCAATATAAAATATGACTTAAACCAATTCCCCTCCTTCAAGATCACAAGTAAGTAATAAGTTATGTCATCTCAGCTTTTTCAAAACCAGAATAATTTAAACTCTGGACTCCCAAAACTCTGGTTTAGAAATGGAAACATGTAAAACTAAATTTACTGCAGACACATTACTATAAGGTAACAAAAATAACCAACAATAATTTCCAAACCCACGAGTTTTATCAACCATCACTAACTTATTTTAAACCAGAATCATTTGTATTTTGTGCACATCAACAACAACCCCGTACCTAGTTCAATTTATCTACAGAAAATATATATAACCACCAATAGTTGAACGACAACTTAAGAAATTGATGCCCGTCCCGGACAGAATCAGAAACACTTGGTGAAAGTCACAAGGAAATCAATGAAAAATAAAAACTACTAAAGATTAGAATTCAATAGATTTTTTTTTTCGTTCCATATTTTGTTTCTCTTTTGCTCTACAGATTTTGATGCCATTAAAATAAATCATCCCTACCACCCTTCAGCATTGAGAAAAATACACTGATTCAGAAAGATTCTACCCTCAAAGATGAATACTAATACTAGAGTTAAAATACTACTAGATACACATGTAAAGTGTACGTTCTCATGTACAGAATAAATCAGGAAGGAAATCAATACGATTATCCATCAGAGATTCATGCAGAAGGACCATCTCAAAAGTTCCTAGTTTCACATAATGTATTTAATGATCAACTATACAGCTTGCTTTTCAACAACGTTCATTTCCTTCTTCTTTCAGCAGTCTTGTAAATCTACATAAGGTGTGACTACATCTGAATTTTTTTTTTGTTACTCATCGTATTTTGTATATATTCAATTTCAGTCTCGCTCCAGATCAAATAAAAAACATCAAATAAATACAACTTGAACTAAAGTACCAGCCTTAACGAAACAGTACAGAGGAAAATAAGAGCCTCAATTTGAAAGGAAGGAGCTTCCCTTGAGCACTTCTCTTACAATGCCCTCAAAGACCAAAACTTTTATTTTGTTTGCCTAAAGTAGTAGCAGTATGGTACTAATCCAGCTGCTCTGTACTTACTCCAGAATCCAAAAATTTTTCTTTTGAATTATCTTCCTCTACCTACTTGAATATACTCAGAGGGATTGAATTTTAGCATATGACTACCACCCGTCGTCGCGCTTGCTATTATTATTATTATTATTATTATTATTTCCGAACATTTAATAGTTGTAAACTCTGTCTTCCACTGAGGCTGGTTACAGTGAGGTGCTAATGAAGCAGGTCTCCATCCTTTTACATAAACGACTCCCGAAAATGTATACTAATGTAAGTTGGAAAATATATAAACGGAGAAATTCTATGTTTACTAAAGTGATTCAATTTTACGAGAGAAAGTTACCATAAAAGCTGGTTGAAGATCCTACAGTACTTTCTGTTTCCTCCAACTCCTAACTTTCTATTCCTTTCTGGTACTCCTACATTGATTCTACGTCATTACCATTAGTCTATCGTCTATCCACCTACATATTCTAACTATGGAGACACATATACGTGAGAGTAGGAAAAACTAGCCTGGATCCATTGGGTTTTGTAATGCCCCGACCAGGATCCCTATCGGATACAATGGCTTTGACATACATTGTGGCTTACAGAGTCGATAATGTTTTCATGGCCCATGGTAAAGGCTATATTTGTGGTTATAAAACGCACAGTACCCATTTAATGTGAACCTTTAATTCTGAATGTCTGTGGTATATATATATAATATATAAGCTAACTCTGTATAAGAACTGGACGTCACGCTTGTCTGCTCACAATGGACAACTTATTCCCTGCTACGTTATCAACATGTTTGAAATTTTTGCAAAATAAAAAGTATCAAAATATCACGCTGGCTGCTACGAAGGTCAACGGATTGAAAATTGCGATAAACCTTTTGAATAATTAATTATTGAATGCACAATAATAGCGGCGAATAAAATACTAGTTTTTTCTGTCCGAAAGATAACGGTATGTATATGAACAAATGTTACAAAACCAAGCGTTTTTCAGGCAGGACAAAGAAAGAAAGACATAATTCGAAACCACAGACACGATTTAAATAGAAAACATCAAATAAGTCATGCAAGAAAGTATATGTAATTATTAATAATATCTGCTCGTGGTGTATTCTTGCAGCTCCGTCATTATGTTTCTTTGCCTTTCTTCATAGAGAGAACTTTTTTTTTCAATACGAAAGTTACTATGTAGCAAAATAAAATGTAAGACTCAAACAGAAATCAATTTCAGTAAGCTATAGATATTTATGTATAATAACGACTGCCGAAAAAACACACTACAAAATCCTGTACTATTTCAAGAAACCAATGCTATTGAATCAATAACAATAACTTCATAAAATTTGTAAGGTTCTCTAAAATCCTCCAATAACTCCAACTTGTTTTAATACTTTTTCCAACTGCAGTAATAATTATTATTATAAGGAATAATCTCAATATAGAGTTCAAACTCATTCAAATATTTTTCCTCAATTAAATTAACCTAGCAGTAACTTTTTGGATAGAATTAATTATTTGAGTGTTGCTTGCTTCCTTTTTACATGTAATAATTATCTATATGAGTTGCACAAAATGCTGTGCACTCCATCATACTTTCGGATGCATACAGTCATGACTGAGTTACCAAGAAGTAAATATGCATAACAGTTGCTACTGTAGAGATACATAGGTCAGCTAATAATAGAAATTCAAAAAGAGAGAATCAAGTAAATCAGACAAATTTTGTAGAGAGTATATATAATTATATATATAGATATATATATAGATATATAATAATTATTAATAGAGATATAGTGATTAAATAGGAAAAGATAGATAGCATCATAGCTTTTTAAAGAGAAGTAATTTCAACCAGAGAGTATCGAATCAGCAGAGAAGTATCAATGGGGTAAATATTATGCTGAAAGAGGACTGCAAAATAAATTGTGTGCATACAATTTAAAATGTTAGATCTGATATTTATATAGCGAAGTTTTCAAATGTGGATCTGGTCCTGAATAGAGTAATCATGTGATTACGTAAACTGTACAGTAAAGTAATTCATTGCGCTAGTGGAACATCACATACTGTCAACAAGTAATTTTTTTTTTAAATCTACGGGAAAAAAACTGTTGTGTGACTAATAGTCCAAAAGAGTAAACAACCCACATCGGAAGAGAATCAACAGTGTTATGAATATGAATTAATTATATTAATCATATGTAATTATTTAAATTGTGACGAGTGAAATAACTGAAACACAAGCGGTAAGATGATATTTGCAAATATAGAGATACATAGGCAGAAAAAGAGCAATAGGAAAGTTTGAGAGGTCCTTCAATTTGAGAGACAGAGAGAAAAATCACTTCGATCCAATCATACAATCACCCAGAGGAAACGAGCAAGAGACTTGTGAAATAGTTAACTTGAAAATATATCAAAAGTAAACATTAAATGGATATTAGTAATACAATGTATATACAATATACAATATACATGGGGTTAGGTAGATTTTATATGTCAACCTACTAGTTTCGCACAACTTCCTTCATCACTTAAATTTTATTATATTCATCATAAAGAGATGCTGTAAGTTCAAAGCCATTCGAGTTGCTTTCAATACTTTTCAAAATCATGTCATTAAAGTTGAGTAGTTCTGGGTTGAAATGCAATCTACTTATACATGATGACTGAAGGCACTATATAGTCACTATAATTATATGTGCAGTCCCAAATAGGGGCGACGGAAATGTAAAAACATAAACTTGAGGTAGAGACTCAGTAAACTCAGAAACTATATGACCATCTTTGAAAATCATGAGGTACTACTACTTGTCCCAAAGAACGAGAAGATTTCTCAAAGTGAAGATAAACTGACTGTGGCGGTACTCATGTAGCAATAGTATGTACAGAGGAGAAGCCAAAAAATTGAGATATAATAAAACTTAAAATTGAGTTCAAGTGCCTCGCAATGATAATGCAAGTACAATTTAATAATATAATTAAGAATTAGGGGATGAGAATGTATAGTTTCGACACGCGACCTTGTGAAGCTAAAATATATCAAAAGAATTATGCATGATAGATTCAAACAGAAATCCCATGACCTCGTTTGCCAAAAAATTTAGCACAGTTACGGAATGCGATTAAAGTCATAATAATGTAACATGTAAAGATGTTGTAAATATTAGTATAAGTACATACTATTAACAACTCAACTTGAAAATTTTAGCTGGGAGGAGACAACACTGAGAGTTGTGAAAGCCAGTAAGAGTTATACAGAAAAAAAAATTAAAGATGTCTGAACCTTGCTGTTGGCGAAGAGAAGTCCCACTCCTTCCATACAAACTTGAAGAAGTCCACCCTGGCCAGTTTTCATATCTTCCACAGGAAACTCACCTCCTAAATCCGTCCCTGGTAACGGTGTGGAACCTCGAGCCGCTGCTCGTTCCATGGCTTCCTTTATGGCTTGATACAACTGTTTACATTTTCTCGAATGATATTTGTGCAATTGGGTCTGACCTCCATTTCTTCTCCAAAGACAGAGAACACGAGTTTTTGGACTATATGTCATATTAACTAATCTTTCCCACCACCACCTGAAAATTAACGGCATGCATTCAATCATTAACTGCATAATAAAAAGGTAAAAAGTGGCTTCAAACCTTTAAAGGGTATTCCCATTATAAGCCGTGAGAACGGGTAACATGCCAGAGAACAAGTACTAAAAGAGTCATCATAAAAGCAACATTCACAGTAAATGCATGGAAATAGAATTCATAAAGTTGAAGCATCCACGTGCAGGAATTTGTACTCAGTCCGCATTGTAAAAGAAAACTATGTTGGAGGGGTCACAAAGTGCCTCCCAACTTCTACTAGGTTACTAAAATTGAGCAGGAAAGCTTTTTCGTCAAGCTATATGTACGTGTAGACAGGATTCACATGGAATTTCCCCCGACAAGCAATGTGACAGACAAGGTGATTATGGAAACTTTTTATAAATTCCTTTTGAGCAATTTGTCTCAAATTTTACTCTTCCTCTCAGGCAAATAGAACTAACTTTCTTTTACGAATTTACCCACAAAATACTTGCATTCATGGTGATGCTCCTTGTCTGGGAATAAAAGTAAAAGTGGTCGAAAGACCGGGGGAAACACCTTTCCTAGAGAGGAATATTTTTTACATATGCAAACTACTGTGTAGTAGAACGGTTGAATTTACAACATCTTTTTATTAGTACCTCCATCTTCAGCGTACATTACATATAATTGCGTAGGTATGCGCACCGAAGGAATATTTTGCCAAGTAAAGTAGCGGCATACCAAAAGTTACGTCTCGGTGAAATTCAAATACTAAATTATGGATAAAAGAAATGAGCTGAAACTTTGCCGAGCGGAACTTAAAACTCAGTATGAATAAATAATATTTACAGGTATGGGCAAATTCCATCAGGAAAGGAAGACAAAGGAAATAAAGTCTCACATCGACAATATCTAACTCTGGAAACTTAAACATGAAAGGTAAACAGAACAAGCCTCTGAGAGTATGCAACTAACAGGGGGGAAGAGCAGTCGGCCTTTTTCCACAATGGATTTGTGTACAGGCAAATGGGTTTACTTTAAAGTTAGTGGTTGGGAATAATAAGTTCTACGTGCAAAATACAATTTTCTCTTACCTCTCAACAATTGCGCCAGCCACGTTACGCAATACCAAACCATCATCCCGAACTTCCATGAAAAGTAAATCACCTATTGGCTCTGATCCTGCGTGGACTGCAAACGTCTGACGATGAGCTAGCCTTGATCCGGCAGGCTTCAAGTCTATCGCGTTCCCTTTCTACAGTACACACATGTATGAAACAAAAATATTTCATTAAAATGTATCCCCACAAAAAATATTGCAGACACACGGTACAAACAATCCCATCAAATTTCCATTAGGTCCTTCCGAAATTCTCATCAGCTCTCAAGTCTTAAGAACAGATAACTGAATGCACAGAAGCACTTCATCCTTTCTCCCTGAATTTCCTTCCTTTCATAACATCTAACAAAGCGTCGATTGCTGTGGGAATATCGTATCCTTAACCATCCTTTCAATTAAGCCCGTTGGACCAGAATAAGCCAACCAGGGTTCTTTATGAATAAATGATTATTTATTGTTTCCCACCGAACTTTCCTATCCAACCATGTTACTTCCCTGGACTTTCTCCCTGCTTTCACTACTCAAGCATGCCTGTTCTATAGCATTTAGTTTGACTAATAAATTCCGTGGCACAGGTTAGCATCGGACCGAACCAAAATGTTACTCCTTTATTATTTATTCAGTTTTTCAAACCATATTTTCCAAAACTCTTGTGGCATGCTTACCCCGTACTATCGCTAATCATTGCTTTCAGTTACTGAAGTACTACAATCTTTTAGAAATAGCTAAATAAATAATAAATATCCAGCGGGCACCTTCATACTTTTCATTATTCTCACAAATGCTACCTCAGGTCCATGATATATCTAACTCCAATGGTGCTCCAACTTAATGTCAGTAGACTAAAGAGGAACTCCTGTTCTGGTAATGTAAATCGTATTTCTTGTGTACAGTACACAATTCTAGACATGTTGTTTGAAGTAGAGCCATTGGCTATTGAAATGCAGACGGACATCGTATAATTTTATGGAACAAAAAACACCCTGTAACGTGCAATGCGTCAGAGAAAGCGGATAAACACAAATCCAGTAATGACTTGCTAGACGTGGGCTGTTTGGCTATTACCGGAGATGACGTGAGTAACAAGGCGCATTTCGAAATTAATAAAAAGAATCTAAAGCATGGTACGTACCAAATGGCCAATTTGTTCCAGGAGCTGATTGATTTCCTGACTGTAAACAAGACCCATGTGACTTTTACCTAAGAGGCGGCGAATCTTTTGCTTAATTTCCTGTCTATTGACATCCGTCATGAGCATGAATGAAACTAGGTTGTAGAGTTGGGTCGCCAACAATCTGTCCTCCTCGTGCTCCAGCCGTTTCTTTTCACTGTCACTTAGGGACTGGTAACGATCCATCATTTCTCGCGGGCCTTGATCCATTCCAACTAACTCACGTTCCTGGGCCACAGCATCCAGGAAAGAATCTTCCCAGAATTGCATTTGATCCCACAAATTCGTTCTCTCCTTTATGATACCTTCAAAGATGTACATACGACCATTCTCTGGGCTTGTTGGAGAGCTCCCAGTTGGGATTAACGAACCAGCATGATACCGCAAGCCAGCTGCTAAAGCTGACTTGCTCGACCAGACGCTGGGACTTCTTTTTCCTCTGCCCGAACCCTAAAGGTGAAAACATTGACGTCATTCCCTAAGTCCATAATATTCTTAAGACTACTACTGCGGGAACGAGTCATGTTTGTATAATACCATAAAAACACGAGATAGCATATAATATAGCTATCTCAGTTTTAGTCGGTAACTAGTCTTTTACGCGTTACCGTTTATCTGACTTAACCAAATGAAATTTCACTTTATCCAACAAGGTTTCCCACTGTGAATGTGTACTTTTTCAAAAGCATTCTTACGTAGAATTACCAAGTAAAATAGGCTCTAACAATGCATATGCTAACATCATTTAAATCACCGGGTAGAGAGGATGGTGGGTGGACATACCGAGATTAGACTTACTTGCTCAAGTTCTGTGTCCGACACAGTGGAGCGTAAAGACATTTGAGATAGCCTACTAGTTAGTCTAGGTTTACTCCCACCCGAGCCTGGAAGTTGCAAGGAGCCTGGAGGCCATGCTGGATTCATAACGACATTTCCACCAGATTGATTAGAAGAACCACTTTCTTGAGGACCCTCAATCTGCAGCAAACAAGATCTGTTAGTTAACTAGCTGTAACAGAATTATTGCAGATACTTTCCTTAAATTAATTTAATTTCTAGAAAATACGTGAGTTTCTGATGAGCTGAGACGTGCCATAAGTGACTGTTTCTTGCTTTGCAGTAAATCTCGAAAAATCTCTGCTGTGTTGGCTGCGGTGGGTTGCGACAGAGATTCATTTCCTGATTCGGCTGCTGTGCATAAAGATAATTAGATTATGTACAAATCCCATCATACACTTCATTCCCTATGTTTTCTGTACCGTCGAGTTGAAAGTTTCGAGAATTTTTAACGAGTAGAAAACTACCTGACTGTTCTCCAGACTGTTGCGATGGTCGCCTTGATGGTTCGGGTGAAACTTGAGCAGAGGACATGGGAGAACCCGCCATGGACACAACTCCTGGACTAAGTACATTGGGGTCCAAGAACTGCGAGTAATGTGAGCCTTGGTCCATGGCTATGTCAGTAATGTCCTTGGTCCAAAAATGAGTATGTGCGATTTCCATAACCTAAAAATGGTACAGGTTTACAGTTAGCCATCAACCACGTAAGGGAATAGAATGTACAGAAACCTATCTCCTACCATATACGCTTTGCAGTTTGAGTACAAAAGCAGCAAAAATAAATTTACCTGGAATGCAGACGCCATTCCACCAAGACCACGGTTGGCATAACTGTACTCCAAGCCACTGATAAGTAGCTGCATTAATTTTAGCATTCCTTTCCAAACGGGTTTCGATATGCACTGGAAGAAATTTCAAAGCCATTTAATTAACTTTCCCTTATCTTTAAATTCATTCCACTCCTCCCTTACTGTCCAGTACAAAAAACAGGAAATATTTTAATGAATAAATGTTACCACGTCGTCGATATGATCATCAGGTCCCACTTTCCTATCTAATGTCTTGTTGATTTTTGCCACTAGCATCACGCGATAGCTTTCATCTTCCAATAGTTTCTTCAAGCGTCCTACTTTCAACCAACCGACCCCTTCACCATTTAGAACTTGGTTGGCCACCTAATTTTTAGAGTAAATTCAATTTGAACCAATTGCAATTCAAGAGACAATGCTACAGAATCGCTTACAGCACATCCTTTCAATACCCAATCCTGTAAAGACAATATAGTACCTCCTGAATAAAGTTTTGGTTTTCTGCACTGGTAGTGCTCGTTGCTTGTGTTCCAGATAATTTCTGTATCATTTTGAACTCTCCCTTGCCTTTCTGGGGATGTAAATGTGAGGTCGAGTGTCTTATGAGTGAGGACCTTTCAACCAATCCTTTCCTGCCAGTTGGAAATGGTCCAAAGGACTGGGAAGTGGAGCTAGTGTCTTTCTGAGAGGATCGGAGAACTGCGGTAGGAAGACTGCCAGTGCTACTTGCCATGGAAGGCGATGGACTACCACCTCGAATGGGACTAGCACAAGCTGAAACGCTGCTCCGGTTGCCCCCTGCAATGGAACGATACAAAACACTTAATTACAATAGGGCATACTAAGTGAGCCCACATACGACCAATAACCACACATCAAATAACTGAATTTAGCAACCCAAGGGGTTCACACATTCGAGTAATGAAAGTTGTAAATTGTGCAAAGTAACGGGTTTGTACTTCACTACACAACTCTATGTTTAAGCCCATATCTACATAATATTCTGCAACTACCGGCGCCACTATTATTACAAATGTCTGTTATAAATATGAAAGTATATACAGAGCAAATAAGATTCCCACCAAATAGGCTGGAAAACATCGACGAAGTCTCCGAGGCTAGACCATTTAGCTCGCTGCTCATGTTTGAGAAGAAATCTCGCCCGGCATTCCGATTCCCTTCGCCAGTGCTCCTAATCTGCGGAACCGTAGCTTTTGATGAGGTTGAGGAGGTCGACTCTGTTCTCTCCAGTGATTCCCGACGTGATTCTACGGTGTTTGATTCGGATGACTCCCCTAAGGACTAACAATGTACTGGCCATTAGAGTAATGACAAAGACACATAACTAGGGCTGTGAGTGGTAACCCATAATGACTGGAAGGTTTGAGAAAACAAGTCCTTACTTTCAAAAGTCCTTTTTTTGCTGTTTTTGTAATGTCGTCCCAAGTGCTTTTACTCGCATGGGTTAGATCGTCCAGACCCGAACGACTCAAACCTGCTTGGACACTTTTCCCAGCCTCTTCTGCAGCCTTCTTAGCCTGGTTGGTAAGCTATCATTAATTCACACAAGAAGGGAAATAAAAGCATTACAAAATCATGATGTTTGGCATTAACAGGCATCAATATTGATACTCCACTTCATTCCCTTCAACTCTCTACCTGAGAAATTCTTTCACGGAATATCCTTTACCATAAAATCTAGCTAAGTGACACGTATAACTGTTAGAGTGCAGGGAATAGCAAATTATTTATTACATTATTAAGGCGAAGCATTTTAACTCACAATTTCCAAAGGAGCCAAGAAATTAGATTCGTCAGTTGATGATGAGCTGTGACTTGCTACTTCATTCAATTTCACCTTAGTTTTGGCCTTCAGCTGCATGAGTCAAGAAAAGCAGCATTAAAATAAATATTAGCACAACGGCCGAGACGTTCTTTGCAGCAGAGATTTATGCACGTTTGCCTGTGTGTACATATTTACCTTATCAACATGCGACAGCAGTCCCTCCTGACTACTTTGCCTTTTGGTTTCCTTAACTAATTCTTTAGCCTGAGTTGCAAATTGCCCAAATAAAGAACCTTTCCCAAAACTTCCTTGTCTAATTGGTTTAAGTTCAGCTGACTCGTTGCGACTGATGGCAGGAGACGTTGTAGAAGGCTCAATGGAACTAACTGTGGAGTCTCCACCTGCGGAGCTTTTCCTTTTCTCCGTATCCACAGACTCTCGTCTGCTCTCCGTAGCATCTCCGGAGCTGACACTAGACTCAGAGTCAGATGCAGATCCTGAGCCTGAGTCGGGAAAGTCTTTGAGCGGTCTGGGTGAGTCACCAGGTAATTGTAGGGAAGATGGTGGCCGATAAACTGTGGACAGGTCTAAACTACTACAAATAGACGTCACATTACGATCTCCACAGCGGAAGTCTTCATAGCACGGTTCCCTGTCATAGTCATATTCTTCAACATGCTGGCGATGTGCCTTTCGCCGGCATGCCACAGTCGATGCCGTCCCACTTGGTGAAAGGTCAGAGGAAGCAAGTTCAGACACAAAATCCGACAGAGAGGAGTAACTCGAAGTGCTATTTCCACTCCCAGCGCCATCTGAATCTGAGCCACTTTCATCTGAATTTGTCAACACATAAGCAATTATTCCACATGACTGAGCACCATGAGGAGAAATTCATTCAATTAAAATTCAAATCTTCTTCTAGCAACTAGCAACCATCCAGTAAATGAAGCTACCTGTAGGTGGTGCAGATATTTGATGTGCGCTTCTGAGTACTGAACACAACCCCGGAACGTCGGAATGAATAATGAATCTGATTGGTTGTAATGCATGAGCAAACCACTTGGCTTTATCTCCAATGATAGTTGGGTCGTAAACTCCTGTCTGCACACGAAGGAAAGCCAGATTCGTCGGGGCCAAACTCCATTCTGCCAGGTATTCCACAGCCTAACATCATAAAACAAGCATGCCAATGCAGATGCACCACTTTATAAACTCAATTATGAAAACCGCAAACAAAGTGTGCGTCATTTCATCTACAAACCTGAGTTCGGGCGAATCTGCACAGAAACTGGGAAGGTGGGTGAGGTCTGGAACGGAGGAAACTAGAAATTTGAAATGCTACTACCGGTCTTGGATACAACCTAAGCGTACGGGTATGTTCACTGAAATTGGCCAGTAAATTAGCGGAGTTGAAGAAACGAACCTAAAATCCCAAAGATAAATATCCCACATCAAATAAAGTCAGGTACAGCCAAATTCAAATGACACCCATCAAATCATTTGTGTAACATATGAAAAATCTAATTATATAGTACACAGTAGAAATTAAAATGAACTGTAGAACATGTATAGGACCTACTATAATGATAGCAAAATAAATCAAACGGAAGTAAAGCATTATTGTTTTAAATAATACTGTACCCAAAGTAGGAACTATAAGACCTGACCATTTCATGCAACCCTAATAATGCATATACTATTCAAAGTGTCTATTCTGAGTGCCAATGATTATTGTAGGAGTTGTGATCTCAAAACAAAGTTTAGAATACGTACGACTGGAAACTATTGTAAGACATACCATCGCAACTCTCGTAGCCACATCTACAGAGTCAACATCGTTGCCATAAATAAGCGGGTTGAAGGACGATGTAGATTGTCTATGACCCCCAGGAGGCTGATGTGTATTCGGTGTAGCTACATGAGGCGAAGTAGTACCTTGAGTTGACCCATGAGTGCTAGTAGACATGGTTGATAAATGTAAGCCTTCCTTGCTGCGTTCAGCAGTGGTGAGACCCGCATTTGGAGGAACACTAGATGCTAAAGAGGAAGGAGAAGAAATGCCAGATTGACTGGGCAAAGTTTGTGAACTTCTGGCATCACCACCCCTGGCGGACGGTTGACCCGACAGTTCTGGAAATGGTGCTGCTGACATACTGGCCAACGCCTGAAGAAATTATGTTTATAGAAACAGAGTTAGAAATATGCAAGAGAAAGTTTTTGGAATAAAATCAATAATTTGAAAATGTAATAAAGAGTAAGCAAAGCGAGGTTGACTACAACCCTCAGTATGGTTTAGTAGTACATAAACTTTAATAATTAAAGTTTCCAACTGCGGCAAAGGAACAAGACAATAGATACAAGAAGAGACATATTCACTCACATGCAGAAAGTAGAGATCAAAATCTACGTACAAAATGCTAGTCACAGTACTTGATCAAAGAGTCATACTCAAACAACCCCATTGAAATACGTGTTACTCCTACAAGTAAGTATCTACCTAAATTATACCTATATTTACTGAACAAATAGTCTACCGCCCTTTACTACCCACTAGAAAATATAAACAAGTGTATTTGTAAATTAATAAAGTACATAGTCTTTTTCTATATATATTTTTTTTTTCATTTAGAAAATTCCAAAATAATTCAGCATAGAGAGAAGCAAGCAATGCATATCCAACCTGCTCGAATCATGCACAACCGTTTACAAAACAAGTGAAATGTTTGAAAAAGATACAGAATGGTAACCGTTAAGAAGATTGACGAGAAGCTGACAATAAACTGACCTGCAGGTCCATGCGACCCATGGCCTGCTCATGGCAAAAACAAAAAATCAAAGAAAACACTTTTTGAGATTGACAGACATTTTGGTGAAGGAAGACTGATAGGTGTGACAAGATGAAGGGGCATACGTTTCAATTCTGGTCAACGAATGGGTGAATATATAATTATATGGTGGAGAGTTATATAAAGATATTTATGTGTGATGTCATGGGTAAAAGGGGTTAACAGTTGTAAGACAGGTAAAAGTTTCATTAGGTATTTGCTTGACAGCTTTAGAGTGACATTACATATGTTCGCAAGAACATCAATGTGAGCAAATGTACCTGTTTCAGATGATTCCTCAATACCGACGCTTCGGGTTCAGGCAGTGCAGGGACAAAATCACAACTATCTCTTTCCGCATTTGATGGGCCAGATATTCGATTTGCATCTAAGTCAACCAACCACACATCTTCTGGAAGCCTGGACAGAGTAGGGAATACAAAAACAAAAATCCTTTACCAAATGATGGGATTTTTATCTTTAATAATTATTGATTCCGAGTAAACTCAAGGTTTGACTCCCATGAATCAAATTCCTTTGCCTAACCTCAGGCTCAAAGTGTAAGAATCATGTACAGATACTAGGGAGGACACAACATTTGAGATTGAAGGGATGAGAAGATAAAAATAACTGTCTCCGTGTCATTTTCCACAATATTTACTAAGCAACTAATGCATAAATTGCTGTCTTACCGAAAGTGCTTCTTATAAGGCAAAAAGCTGGCAGGAATCCCAATGATGAATGGTGTAGGCGCTAACAATAACTGCTCCGCACAACTCATGCACGTGGGTAACAACGGAATGACAGGAAACATATACTCTAAAGGATACAGCATTGTCACTAGTGCCATGACTGACATTGAAAGAGCGCTGTAATCCCTGGATTGTATCACAACCTGTCAAAACATAGCCTCCATTAAAGTAACTTCAGGTACAATGCAAGATTCTAGCAGAACCTAAATGTTTTCACTGCTTATTGTCTAAATTAGAAACAAACAAAAAATGTGTCATAGAATAGTAAGTGAATGTTAAAGGTTGACGTTGGGGAGAATACAGTATCTATTGGGGCAACGGGCAGCACGTCTGGCTTCCATGCCATGCAGTGAGTATACCCACTCAAGAGGAATTTGATCTCCGGCACACTCCTCTTGTTTGTGTAACCAACGTCTGTGCTATCCCATCATCAGTAATGAGATAAGGATTTGTAGCACTTCAAAGGGAACCCTTAGGGGAAATTTGTACCTACTGCCGAATAAATTAATGCAGTCCAGTGCCATATAGCAAAAACGATTCGACTAATGTGCTATTCCCAAAGAGAATCTTATTGCTTAAACTACAGTCATAAGTATGCGTATGTAGACATAGTTATTTAAAGAGTATTACTTTGCATTCAAGAAGAATGAGAGTGAGAACTTGGAGACAAGAGTCCACACCAAGCAGTTCTAGAGGCAAATGGAGTGGGAAATCTGTTAGGGAGAAACGAGTTCGGTCTGGAAGTGCGAAGATAAGTGGTGGAAATAGATCTACCGGAAGCACTTCCAACTGTAACATTAAAAACGCAAGTATGACTTTGATCGATTATTTCCTCTTTTTTTTCATATCAGTCCGAATACGGTGGCATTTGGAAATAATCGGGAAAAATCTGTTGAAAGCTAACCTCCACACGAGTACTACCAGGTACAGCAACGGGTGCACTGAGAAAGCGTAAAATCCACGTTTCAATTTCACGCACATCATGGTGCACAATTGATGATCCTCCTGCTCCTTCCACATTCTTTCCAGTAAGTACACCCCATAAACTATCCCTGAACAAATAATAAGGTTTTTAAGTATCGTCAGGCACTACTAGAGTTCATGAGGAATTCATGGAGAATGTAGAAAGAAAGTTGTACAGTAGTTAGTGCCGATTGAGTAGACATAACTAGGCGCAAATGCTGTGTAACCAGTAATGACGTCCTGTGTCGTCTTCCAGGCTACTGAAGATTTAATTTTGCCAATTTTTGGCTTTTATTAGAAAAATCCCTACAACTTATAAATTCTTACCTCGGACTCATTTTTGAAGCTCCAACTCTCCTTGGCGATGTATTGTCGTGACACGCGTCTATTAATTTTTTTAATAGACTGAGGCACTGTCGAAACGAAGAAAAAAATGGATGATGTGACAATATGCAGAGCGACGTCAAGCTGTGATTCCGGCACCTCTGTCAAAAAAATTACCGGATGATGACAATGACTTACAACCCTTGTACACGATGATCCGATGAAGCACAACAGGAGTATACATCAAAACGGGAAGGATTACACGCATATGCAAGTAGATTAAAATTTTGATCCCACCTGTCGCCTTCGGCTGGCTCTAGGAGATGGGGATTGAGATCCGCCACTCTCTGATTCATTACCAGTGGGATTGACTCCTAACCTAGATCCAAGGCTTGTTCCAGTCAGGAAAGGATTCGTATTTGGGTAAGTGCTCGTCGCCTCCGAATCTCTTCGGCTGGGGCAATCACGGTCTGAGTCGCTGGGAGCAATACCACTCCTGTGATCGCTGTCACCATTAAATCCTTTCATAAGCTTTGGTTTAATTTAATTCAATGGCAAACATTGATGTGCATTAAGTAGTATCCATGAAACCCTCTCCAAACCAATCTCGACATGATTTATTCCAGCCATGGGAACTGGAGTCATGCGAGTGTAAAAATGGAAATTTTTATCAAAACTTGGGCGAGCACATCAACAGGGCAAAGTCACTGATGTGTAAATAAAATGTGCTCTATGTCTTGTACAAATGGACTTAATATGGAAAGCAAGGAAGAGGATTTTTTCCTGGTGTTTACTCTGGGATATCCAAACTACTAAAATTACCTCCGAGCACATGTAGGGTTACCTTACCAAAACACAATTTATCAAATTCTTACCTAGAGAAAGCGGAATCTGAACTTTTCTCCAAAGATTTTCTCCACGACTGTCTCCGAACATTGGAACTGATGGCCGAGTCCTTTTTTCTACTGCTGCTGGGAGACGAACTACTCTCCGTACTTCGGTAAAAATTGAGACACACCCCATATCTAGTTTTTCCTATTTACGCACAAACACATCCAGCAATAGTATCAGCATCCAGTCAGTAACGGTACACTTGAGTCTCTATTTTCTTCACATTAAATGGGATACTATCAAAGACTTACGAATGCTATAAATATTTCATTAGCATTTCTATTTACTCGGATGCTCAAACCATCACATGTAATTAGCTACATACTCTCCTGAATTGCCGTTCTTATAATAGAATGATCGTTCTAATTAAGTTAAGCTCTGCTCCAGCCCGAATAAAAACATGCACACTACATCTTCTCAAGCATGAAATGAATCCCAATTAATGTAAATATGATAATCATGTTCCTTTTCCATATGTACACGGCACAGTCATTCCTCTGCAGTTATGTGAGGCTGAGCTGAATCAAATTAGAGTGTAGACACATTCTTATCTCTACGCTGTAGACCGTGTGAAATAACCAGTGCCAAAAGAACATGAAGGGTTAGTTGTCGGGGAAGAAATTTAGACTCCGAACAGAAAAGCATTTCTATCCCTACATTCGAAGAATCCTTAGACTCTCAAGGCTAGTTTCTAAGCTCCTACACGAAGGAATTATTAGAACCTTCGGTTTTCTACTAAACCATGCAGTTCCCATGGTACTTAAATTGCAGGGAAAAGATGAAAGGTAAGATGGTACGAGCTCTAAGGCACTGCACGTAATATCAATTGTCATAGACGTAGTAAGGCACATCAGACGCCCTAAACTAGTAAATTGTATGCCAGAAACCATTTATCTAGGGTTACACTCCCGTGCATACTACGTACTTAAGCACTCAGAAATGCCAGTAAATCCTTGTTTGGTAAATATAAGAGACCTTTGAAAGAAGTTAATAAAGGCTGACAATGAGTTACCATAATAGAAAAAAGTCGTTACCTACGAATCCGAGCTACGCTTGTCCGCCGGACAGATCAGGAACCATTTTGTCCGTTTGGAGTTTTACGCTCTACTGATTCTAAGTACATACATACATCTGGTAAAACATCGTGCGTCTATAGGAAACTATCAGTGGATATTTCCAGCTCAAACTCAAGCTTTGCTTAAAAGGAGGCTCGTAGGAGTGAAAGTACTGCACTGGGGCAAAGTTTTACAAAAACCCATTACAGACGTCGTCATACAACTTAATACAGGGAAACTTTGCCTACTCTAATCACAGAATATGCGATAATGCTCAAACATGCATGGAAGCGTAAAGGCTTTCATTCCGAAAGCATGACGTCAATAACCAATGTAGGAGTTTCTGACTTTCTACAATGCTCCTTTATTGCGCCAGGGATTTCGTCAACGGCTAGCCTCTTGTGTACACATTTTATCGACAAATGGTAAATCAAAGAATAGTTTCCTAACTTTAGCCTAGGAAAAGTACATTGAAAATGCGTCATATGCAAATATTTAACCAATACCACCACGTGTACTTTTATTGAAAGTCCAACGTACGTAATGAAGTAAGTCTGTATACGCTATTATGCCTGTACTTATGCCTATTCTTACCAAGAGTGTGCTTAACGATTTTCAAGAGCTCCCAAATGTTTATTATTCAAAAACACGGAAAGCCACTATCTTGTCCCTAAGCTAAACTGCATTTATTATGATCTCACCAGAAAAAGACGTCTACAATGGGAAGTTTTCTGTAAAAACCTATTTGCACCTACCTTGCATCAATACATTAAGACCCCGGCTGGAGCTCAGATATAAAAGAGCTTCAACCGAGCTCTGAATGGAACCATGAACACTTTATAAAAATTTCAAGCCGTGGAAGAGTTTAAATAGTATGTATGTATGCCTCCTTTTCGTACACATAGTAGGGAAGGATTATAACGATATACCTGGAAGTATCTCAATCAATAAAAAGAAGAAAGAAAAGTAAGTCAGACCTGAGTCTTTGTCAGTCAGCATAAAAACAAAAGACACAGCATCGCGAAGAGCCGGTCTCTTCGGGCCTGCAGAAACGCATCCTTCAGGTTGACAAAAATAGACAACATCCAAAGGTAATGGAAAGTCCTGAAAGTGAAATCGAAAAAAAAGAGTCACTAATGATACGCCAGACGGCATAATGGTACTGCGGCTAATGTTAAAGGAGTCACTTGGGCGGAATAACGAAAAGCTTTAGGAGGGCTCAAGTACACTACAGACGCTAGTCGTACCGTCGCAGACAAGGAAAAAAATCGAAAGGCTATGGAACCTCAATATATTAGGACTGGAAGTTATGAGATAAGTGGATTAGCTTACCTTGTGATCTTCGATGGGATAACGACGGAGTAGTTCAGGTGGTTGAATACTGGCTTGATGGTGAGGACTTCTTGACCCCACGATCACAAGATAGTCCGCCAATCTTGGACATAGCCACTTTTCACTCATTGGGTAGCCCAGATTTGGACATCTTCTCAAGTTTTACACTAAAAGACAGAAGAAGAAATGCAGCATGTAGTAACGGCGTACAGTAGTCGCCCAGGGGAAAGGCCTTTCAAGTGCAACCTTATACTTTGAGACACTCTTATACGACAACGTTCCAGAAGAGCATCGTGTTCAGCTTTCGTAGTAAGTTGTACGGATACCTCTTACATCATCAACTGGGGAAACGATACTGACGAGAGAATAGCAGGAACAAAGTTTCGTCTTCCGGATGACCTGAAGTTTTCCGCGCATCGGATCAATACAAGCTTCGTTCGCTCAAAGTTCTCCTCCAAAACCAAACTAAAAGTGATGGACCCACTCCTGGGCGTACGGACAACCTTTCCCTTCCTTCACGTACATACGTCCGTATGCTATCTCAGACTAGCTCGTCCTTTTAAGCCCCTGTATATATGTGTGTTTCTGACTCCAGTGCTAAATCTTACTACAACTCTGTTTTTTTTATTCTTCCCTCACCAAACAAAAAGAACATTCTAGCACCGGATAGCCATTTGCAGTACAGTCGAGTCTTATTACTAAGACTAAACAAAAATTGCGGTGAATGTCTGACTGACATTTATGCACATGATAATTTCCTCCGCCTCATATAATGCTTTTTATAAGACATGCATGAGGTTCAGCCTAACACACAATTTATTACCATATAATCATGCTGGTACCATACACTATTTACGCTGTCTCTTCCAATTACTGTGAGGTCTTGTATAATTCACGCTGCCTCCCAGATAAGGAGAGTTTCGTCTTATACTCATTAACCAGAGGCTATGACTGCCACAAGTAAATGACAAGAGTAGGATTTTCTGGTAATGTGCTTTATCACAAAAACGAATTATAATGGGCTGGTACAATGTATGTACAACTCCTGTCCCCTGCTAATTCGGCCCACAACGACGAAACAAAACGCTCTTGCGGTTTTTGTCTAAATTTAGGAATTCTCACGATGAGGCTAACCATTATATATTCCAGGGCAAGTGCATTTTTAAGTATAATCGGTATGATTATTTACTTTTTTAAATGAAGGCAGTTGGAAGAAAAACCAATAGTCGAACCTTTGTGCTATTTACTTACGCTTGGGTAAGTAAGGAAGTGGATGCGTATAAAACATAAAACTGGCGAGCTAGTATGAATCATACCTGACAGATACAATACGGAAAACTTAGCTTAAATTCAATACTGTTACACTTATTGTTAGTAGTACAGGATGCATATAGTTCTGAGTTCTAACAGGGGTTGTGCAATGTAAATATGCCTGGATACACTGACAGATATACGGAACTCACGGAACAGCAGGCAGCTTGTAAATAATCTGCACTGATTTATTGGAGCATTACGATTAGTATTAAGGAGCACATTCAATTTATTGGTTGTTATGTAGAAGAGGCCTATTGCGAGGGGTTCTTCATGTTATATATTTTTTATGACATGAGTTAGGATTGTCGTTGAACAGGGTAGTGGAAATACTTTTTTATTCATTGCTACTTCATAAAACATAGGTACTTTTTTTTAGTAACGTTACTTCTGGTCCAATCGAAATTACAAACCGCAGCATGGTATTACTGGTCATAAGTCTGTCTGAGTTTTATTTTTTTTTTTGGCTATACTGTTGCTCACTCTAGCGCAGCCAGTGAAAAAAATGAGATGTAATAGAATGAGAAAATTTGAGACGGAGGAAAGTTTCCGAGGTCATATGATATTTTTTGAAAGACGTAATCCCCTGATTATGAGCCTTTGTCAAAATAGAGAAAGAAGTACAAGAACTTACGTGATTTGATGTTGAGAGAGCGAGATGGTTTTCACAATTTTGATATTGAGTTAGACTCCAGAAGGCCATGACGATTGAGAAAAGAGTGAAAGTATGCCAAACTATCGAACTTTCACCATGATGCCATGCAACTGGGTACTAGGTTGCACGATCAATTCTCTAGCAACTCTGGAACACTTCTGCTGTTCAAACCCATCCGCAATTTTACGTAGCCCGTATGCAATGCAAGATTCCTGACAGCAAGAGGGACAAAAAGAGAGCAGGCAGGGAACTAAATCGATACGAGCACGGAAAGTAGGACAATTGCTCTAGCCCGTCAACTGTAAACCACTGATGTTGCGAGCACATTCAGTGATGATGGAACACCAACAATTCGTTACAACTCTTCCATCTCCAGAAATCCCTTGCTACTGCCAGAATGTCTCATGTACTATCATCGCATCATCCTCTACTAAATAATGTGCCATTTATTTGACTACTATCCAGGGAGTTTACACAGCAAACTCATTCCCCACATATGTGAATATTCATTTGGAATCCAAAAACACATTCATTCAAATAAGTACTTGCTAAAACCCACAAATGCGACACTTGCTTACGACTGGATACGATGCTATGTACACACATATGTATGTACGTCTGTGATTATGTACATACATACAATACTACTCACTACTGGAATCGTATTTGTTGAATTTGGTAGATATACAATCACTGAACTCATCCAAATGCAACCACACGAATCACAAAGCCTTTAAGCCACATGTGCAATTCCTCTGCTCCTGGGTGGAAATATCTACAATAATTTTACTTCATAAATGGAAATTATTCCCAAAGCATGTTGTTTGTTTCCGCATCTTGCTTGCAAATAATTCAAGGGCAAATGGTGTAGCCAGTGTAAAGTTTAACTGAATCGTAATAATGCAACAAAGAAACAATTTATGCGTACTGAGGTGTTTATACATCTTTCCTAAATTATTGACACAAACAAACATCTCTAACTAATGAGTAAATATAAAGAAATACAAAACAAGACAAGTTTTACGGACTACGATCTCCCATATGCAAACAAACGTAACACGAAGCTTACTATATGGTATTAAAAAGTGTACAAACAAAGAACTGCAAGGGAATCCGAAGGAGGGTAAGGAAAGTAAACTAGGGAGCAACACAAAACGCCGAAGAGATACAACATGAATTACATATGCTTAATCACATCACACTGAATAATCAAACACTACTTTTACAAAGATTAATGGATCAGTCCTGTTTTAGCTTCGATTTACTCTCGCAACCATTATTAATTGTATTCCCATTCCCAGACATCCTATTAAAATCATGCTTTGTTAAGCGGTGAAAAACTGTTGCCCACTTTAAGAAAATGATGACTGAGGGGTTAATGTCCACAACCACAAGAACACACAGGAGAATCAAGGATTTCCAAGGTTTCCAGGAGGTTTTCTGGCATGGCAAAAACACATCTATACATAATTTATAAAAACAAAAAATGGCATTAGTTATCGGCTAACAGCAGCACCAGAAGCCCAAATTAAATGGGTACATTTATACAGTTACAAAATTTAATCCCAACACTGTATTCACACACCACCTAACCATCATTCCCGTCAATAATAAATACGATCTCCAAGCTCACAAAGTAATAAGTACGAAATTATAGGCAGAGATACAGGGAGGATAAAAGATACATATTTCCAAAAGAGTAGGTACGGGTTAACGCGCTAGTCATAAAGTTTTATGCAGTGCTGGTACTAGCACTTGTAAACCCACATGCAATAGCAAAATGTATTTAATGCTAGTATTAAAACCTTCGGTAAAATGCGCAGTATTGTACTCTGAACACGGCCAGTAACTAACATTAAAAGCAAAGCACGCCCCAAATGATCAAAAACACAGCACAATATCAATCATCGCATATTTACATCCCCATCACCGGCAGCACACGAAATGTCATACAATCAAATATTTGCAATTCCCTGAAGCACCATATAGCCATTGCACTTAAGAAATGATTACATTATATCTCAAAAATATGTTATAAAACATACCAAGAAAAGAATACATTTTTGAATTTCTCCAACAATAGTTCTTTATTGTTTTATATTTCTACCTATGATCAGTACAACAAATCTCAGCTGAACCATAAATCCACTGAAAACACATCACAGTTACCATACGATGAGTTAATGTTACACTATTTTTTAAATCTGTGATGATCACACCTTTTTTGTAAGTAACTAAAGTATATAAATTGACTGAAGGGTCGTATTTCTGCAATAAATTGATTGCTACAACAATCTGCAACGACTGCTTTACAATGTTTGAACAATTTCTATCGAAGAGCCTTCAGTGAAAAAATAACCGCCTTGAATTCTTTGCAATATTTAATCTAAAATCTCAAAACAATCTCTCACAATTTAACTACCAGTAATTTCTCCGCCGAACTATTCTTGAAGTGGAAAAACACAGTTAAGGTGTACTGATGCGACACGGTGACAACGTATTTGGACAAAAATTAAACGACCCTTGATTAGTACGGAATTTTGGAGATTCAAAAATCGGAACGAAAATATTTTCAACATACAATCTGCATTGTCAGGGCTTTGAACACATGAGCAATTAAGGTAAACGAATTCCTACTTTGGATGTATTTATGCTTAGGTTGAATGGCTGGATTTTGTGCAAATAACATTGATGGAGCAAAGAATTACAATGTTACATATTTTCTGAAAAGTAAATATTCAGCAGATAGAAATAATCTTTTATATTCTAATAGACAAAACAATTATACTTTAAGTTCATTAAGACTAACGCTTCATTAATGATACGCATTATGAATTATAATTATTCGTCAGAAAGGTGTACAATAATATACTGACAATAAATTACCAACTTATTATTGAATATCGGTTGCAACAATTCCGTAGTAAATGCTTTTCAATTATTCGAAAAAATCAACTCAAAATGCTATCACAACCTCATTATGCAATTAATGTAATGCTTTTAATATCATATGTTACACATGGTTGTATGTTTGCATGTTCTCTAAATTATTTTATATACTTTCATATACCGTATTTATATAATATTGAAATAATAACATACGTGTCATCGTTTATTCTATTATGCCGCTTTTTCTATTTGTGTTACTCATTTACTAGAAAATATTATTCCGGTTAGTACTTTTAGGGGTATTAGTTATACCTGGCAACACTTCGTTACATAGGAAAAAGAATATAAGAATTCTATGTAGTCAACGAATAAGTAAGTTCGAAATATGATCGAAGGCCAGAATATTGGTAACACCACACGGTAGACGTGATACGCTTGCACACCTTTGGCATATACTTTAATTAAATTAGACGAAAGCTAACAGACTACCGGTGACTTGTTTTCATTAACTATACATATATAGATACCGAACGATTCACATCAAACGAGTCAACACTACACACTACCCATGTGTTTGCAAAATATCACCTACGACTTCTTACTACCATATATGCATAAATCTTTTTTGCATTGAAACTGCATGTACGTTTCAGAAACGCAGTTAGTCGTCGCTCTGAAAATAACTAACCCTATAATGCACCTTTTTTGACTTTTCGATGCTTAAAACTTTGACGATAAAAGTGGCATAGTTTGAAAATCGCATTTCATCTTTAAAAGAAAAGGGAAACATACGCTGCAAACCCAGCGTAAACATTTCCTAGAGTTCATTTTCGCAATGTAGTTTTCGAAATCTTAGAGGTATTTACTACATTATTTGTGTTTAAATTTGATACACCTGGTTGTTTCGGTGACGTGCTACCAATTTTGAATAAATATATATCCAGTGACTCGCATATTTCTTGACAAACTTTGCTGCAGTACCTCCATAGTTCGACGACTGCCCAAATCTGCAAAACAAAAAAAGATGGATTAGTTCGTGCACAAAAGTAATTAAATGCAAGTTTAGGGCACAATAAAGCAGCATTAACATTGAAGTATAATGTAGCATGCATCTGTATAAATTCTTCTGAAAAGATTATGAAAAACATAAAATTACAAAAAATATTTCTCCGGGTTTGTAAAAATCTACTACAAAAAACTGCAAAAATTGATACCGAATCAAATACTAGATAGTTGGAAAAACGAAGCGCAATGGATACTTATTTGTAAATATTTGAAGCCCTTTTAAATTGAACTGCTCCATATGGATCAAGAGTTTAAAAGCTATAATATTCGAACCCGAATCAAGTCTCAAAACTAGGAATTATAGGTCAAAATAGCTTTCAAATCTGTGCCAACTACATTATACGCTTCGCTTTAAAATAACTATCCGATTAAGATGGTGATTATAATTTAAAATATTAATTTGCAAAGATCAAAGTGATTGCGAACTGCGTTAGATAATCGTAAGGGTAATTATTTCCACAATAAATTTACTATTAGTTCCTATTTTAGTTAGAAACAAACACATTAATCTGAATTTGAAATTGCATAACTACAAGTACCTTGGTACTTAAACTAACTTCACCAGTAAAGTTTATAAAAAATATTTAAATGTATTTACTGCACTGAGCCAGAGTAGATATCCTTCAGGGACATAGCTGTTGAAATATTGATTCATAAACATTAAAAATGGTCCCAGAAGGGCGATATCTAAGTAATCCATTTCACTCTTGGTCATGTGTGCAACCTGAAAATACACGAGCACAAATTGTTTATTTATATACCAAATCCATCCATAAATACAAAAAAAAACTTCATTTGTCAAATATCACTCACGACTAATCGATTTGTGACTTTTGCTGCGATGAGCCCAAATGTGATAACATACAGTGCCGGATTCTTTTCATAAATATTTCCGTCGCTTTTGCAAGCTATCATTATAGCTGGCACTAGCACCAAACTAAAGGGAATAATCGGCGAAAGAACGCTGGTTCCCTGCGTACAAAAATCGAACAGTTAAATCCTATCAATTGCAAAAATGTTTATTTAATAAACCCATTTAATAGAAATAATAAATAACAACGAAGAAGCAACAAATGGAAGCAAAGCAGGCTGATTTTAAACAAAATTGAAGGCAAAAAAAGCTGGATACACGAGCACAATAATTGAAAATACGACAAGCATGCTTCAGCGAAATCGGAGATTTCAGTTTAGTGATTCCTCAACTAAATTGAAACTCATGTACTGCTACAAATTAGCCATTTTTAAAGTGGTCTCAAGGCAAGGACGTAAATTCTATTGTAACTCCTCCATTTATTACACTTAGCTATACGCTGAAGGACATCACTGTGTAAGCTCTTTCTTAAGGCTTGTGCTTGTGAGGGAACAATTAAAACTTACGGCCACCGATGAGCCATTTTTCCCTGCACCTTCATATAAAATCGTGTAAAATGCCGCAATTATTGCGCGTATTGCTCCGGAAAGAAAAATTCCTACGTAAACCATGTAAATGGGTAGACCTATGTTAGCGTGGAGCTGCACAGAAAACAATTAAATCCAAACCAACTTGTCAAAAAATATTGAAACTACATTAAGCAATGACCTTCGACCAGCTCAAAAATTTAGCGACAGTATTACTCCGTGCATTGCGAGGTGACACTGGTGACAGAATTTGTAAGACCTTTGTTTCTGATGATTGCATTTACGTGAGTAACGTCAGTACATTATTGCTCTTCTGCCTCTGAGACAATGATTAAGTATACTTTATCGCTGAAGTTACACGTACATATAAATACAAGATCTTTACAATGTGGTACGTACACTATTTGCTACAAACTGAAAAAAAAAGTATGTATTTACAACTAAAGAACGCTAAATGAGAAATTTATCACTAGCGAAAGTTTCAGGTCAGCATAGTAACAGCTTACATGGTTAGCCTGGAAATGAATTGAATCTTGCCAAAATAGTGAGTAAATAAGTAATTAGGGATAGTTTTTGCGACATTAACTACAAGGGCTCATTACAAAATATTTTTATCTACACAAATAATTAGTGTCAAATGTGAAAAATGCATGAAAGGGCAAATTAAACTCATTTCAATAAATCAAGACCATCACCAAAAATTAAACATTGATATCAAGACGGTTCAAATTAATAAACTCACTGCAACAGTAGAACCATTCTTGCCTACTCCCCCTGTAAAAATTACATTTAAGGTCCCTATAAGCGACCATATACCGAGAGGAAGAGCTAAAAACGTAACAGCTGCGCCCAATTGGAACGATAGAAATCCCTGTCCAACAGTCAAGTTAATAATTACATGTTTAAAACACTTTTTGAATTAACATTTTGTTAGAATATAATGGTGACATTAAAAAATTAAAATTAAAAGTAATGAAGCAGAAAACGTCAACTTGAGTATTTTATAAAAATTTTAGCAAATATTCCATTCATTTATGATTATTGCAAAATCGGGAGCATATGAAATCCTGCGATTAATTATATTGGGGCATCAAAATAAGCTATCTGAATACTAACCAAAGACAACTGTGAAAAAATATATTTTTTTAAGTATATTATAACGGTTTCCAATATTTTTCCTATATCGCAGAACCATCAGATATCTTGGTTTTCCTGAGTACACAATGAAAATTATCCATTCACATTTTCTGTCACGTCATACAACCATAGCTGGTCACAGAAGAATTTTGCACTTGAATCTATAAATTATTTTAAACCAACTTCTACACTACATCTTACCGTCTTGCTCCAAAATTCGCAACCCAGTGTACCAGAGACGCAGTGAATAATCATAATTGCTACTTGCGCTTCTGTGACATCAATTTTCCCAAAACGCAAAGTTCCTGAAAGTATCCAGATCTACATTACAATTCTTGCATCCTACTACAATGTAAATTTAAACGACCTCATGAAATTGTATCAATTTGATCTCATCTCATTCATTAAACAAACCTGAGACGTAAGTCTGCCAGTGAGCACAATAAAAAAGAGTAACCGCACAAAAACTCTGGAGAAACATCAACGGTGGCGAGTGACCCAGTTGGCAGGACACACAGACAGCAATAGAGACGAAAACTAGAAAACAAAATTCATTTTTACCCTCATAACTCTCACTCCAAAACCGGTATAGTACACGAAACAACATGTCAACACCGCATTTAAAAAAAAAACATAAATCAACACAACCCCTCCACTGACTACCTATATAACTATACCAAACATTTAAAAAAATCTCCAACCGTTCCTTACCTGTGGAAATGGAATCACAGCCATGATCAAAGAGTTCACCTAACGGTGATGACGAGTTCGTCCGTCTAGCTTGCTTCCCATCAATAGCATCTAAACTCTGATAGATAAATAATCCCAGAGCACACAAATAGCAAGCCCATCGCGGTACCTGAAACAAGTTATCAGCACAGAAACTCCAGTTACACTTCCAACCTCAAATTCCAATCATACTCCCACAAAAATCACCGATGAAGCAATCAAAGGGATCATCCCTACCTGCTGCTTACAGTCCGGACTATAGTAAACCAGTATTAGGCTCGTGATAATATTTACAATTAACCCCAAAATTGTGATCAGGTTCGGAGCGAGCCAAAAGGGTACCCTCTGAACTAACCAGTTCCACCAGGGTTGCAGTAAAGGGTCCAGGAAACTTGTACTTGTACAACTATACCGATGATCCTTCAGTTTCTTTAATTGAGTTTCACTTAGAATCCGAAATTCCTTCGTCACCATCTTCAACAATTTCCTCCCTAATGTCTTTTTTTCCCCGATACTTACTTAAAGCTCTTGAAGGACGAGTGACTATACTCACTACTCACTACGTGTATACACAACACACACACGCAGTACACGGAATTTCCAAACACAAGAACAGATTGCTCAATTTTCTGCCTCTCTCAAAAACAACATGAGAGCTCAAGTGAAGATCAAAGGTGAACTTGAAATCCCATTATAATTCACAGAAAATTCTTTATATCTATATCTCTCGAGTCGTACGATTTCTCCTGAGATTCCGACTCGTCGATAGTCAAGTCCTACAAAAATAGTAGTACTCGTCTTGGAAGTAGGACTTACTACAACATCACGGATTCCCCAAAAAAACAAAAAACAAAAATTTTATTACAGATAACTTGAATTTTGTATTATCTAAAACAACCAAAATGTTTAAATATTATACTTAAAATGTATTAAATTCACACCACACACTGACCTTCAGCTAATAATCATATTAATTCTCTTTACCCTGCTCTCTCATGTAGCTATAATTTATTACCTATTACTTTTTTCCTCTATAAGTGATTTCTACATTTGTCAAAGAACACTGCTCACTCACAATCAGTCGTCCTATATGTATCTCGTAAGAGCAACTCCGACACACTGAAAGGGCTCCGTCAAAACCTGACACCCCACTGCCCTCTCCACCAGATGTTCCAATATTCAAAAGGCACCTTCTATTCCCGTTCACAAAACCTACAACGCCCGTCCTATCCCCTCGCTCTCTCTCTCGTCAACCTAAACACTATCTCTTGTATATAGTTGTAATGCATTTGTATTGGAGTCCTTCTGGTCATACGAGCAAGTAAGTAATTATTACTACACGACCTGAAAAATCACAACCTAAAGAAAAACCTTATCTCCTCTCCACTCCACTTGTTCGCCCTTTTTGCATAAACATATGAAATGATGTTCGCAACTACGATCTCATATATTTTTCTATTGGCATTGTCGTAAATATTATTAATCTCTTCAAAAATAACATTTTTAAAACCCCAAACCTCCCACTTGAATCTCCATTGGATTGCAAAAATTATTTGCCCTAAACGTTTATCCCCTGCAGGGGCAAGGTGAGACTAAAAAAATATAAGGTTATGTTAAATGTCATACATGTTAAATGTTCTAATTCTATGAATTCGAAATATATGAAATGTAATAATTAACTTGGAATTGAGTAGACTATTATGTAAGGAGGCCCTGGTTCTGATGAGTGTATTCAGCTGGATATTGAAGACTTGTTCGGGATTTTTTGTAAGGGAGGTATGTATAATTTCGGGTGAATGGAGTAGCTACTGTAAAATGGTGCTAAATTTATTTTCGGAGCTTTGGCATGGGTGCAGGAGTCTGTGTAATACTAGTTGTATTTATAGTTATAGGCAAAATCAGAGGGTATTATTGATTGAATTATGGAGCTGAGGCTGTAGGTATTGAAGTTAATTACTGGGTTAATTCAGGAGGGGGGTAATAAATTGAGATACTGTGGGCTGTGAAGTGTGTATTACTACATGTGTGAGCTACTGGAACGGAAAGGAGTGATAAATGTTTTGGATGTACTGTAATAGTTGTATATATTTTTTTAAATGTGATTTTTGATTACAGGTAAATATGGACTTTGGAAGTTTCCTTGAACTTGTTTGATTTACACCTGTGGTGATAATAGTCAGCTGACAATGAGTGTATATAGTTATTATACTTTGAGAGTTTCTGAGCTATAGTTTGGCCTGAAGCTGGATGGTGAATGAAGGGTTAAAAACAGGGGTACTTGATGGAAATATCTGTAGCCAGAGGAGCCAGTGGGAGTTTTGAGAGAATGTACGTATGTATGGAAAGGTTAAGTTAATATAGTCAACGTCACAGATATACTATGAACTTGGAATGCCTCGACTAGCAGACCTACAAAAATATATCGATATGAGGATGTCGAGTTTACACTGAGCTAAATTGCACATATGGAGGTGAAGCTCAAGAGAGATAAAATACATATAGTACAGGAATATTACGACACCTTCACACCAGGCAAGCATAAAATAATCGCAACAGGTTGGACTTGTGTATCTATGTATGAGCAAAATGGATTTGCAACAGGTCAATAAGATGCGTGGAATCCCAAAGACAGGAGATTAGTATTTATAGCTTTTTTTCTCGACGAGCTCACATTCTGACGTATAAATCATTTCGTTGGAAATGGGATAGGATGTGTAACAATGTGTGGGCAATTATGTGTATAGTAATTACGCTGTATCAAATCTATGGGGAATGGGGGGGGGGGAAGTAGAGGAAACGGCCGAGCATAATTTATGATAGTGTGTGAGCTTGCAATTCTACAGTATTGAGCAGAAATTGAGACGACATCAGGGGGAAATGGTTCAAATTAATTATGTTGTTTAATGACTGCAGGTATAACGGGAAGTCTATTCTACTGAAGAGTAGAGCGACAAAATTAACAGATGCGTCGGAACGTTTGCCCTGGCGGGGGAGGACATACAAAAACAGACGTAAAATCACTGAGTTAACACTGTTTGCAGATAAAGTAGCTCCACTTTACTAATCCTTTCTCTAACCTAAAATAATTATTATTATTGTTGCGTTCGGAGGAGGAATTTCTACTTTATTTTTGTTGGTAACTCAAGTGATGCTTCTTGTTAGAGTATCCCGAAAAGCTCCAAATTTTGATTTTTATATTAAGATGCTCATAGAAAATTATCACTTTTAACATTTAATGCGACGGTGCTTATATTTGGAGGGTAGCATCGGATAGTTGGAGACAATTATCTCTACGATTCACCTGAGAGAATAATCCCCCCCCCCAGCCTCTAATCCGAATCTCGTCTGCAGATGAAGTGAAGCGTGCACCATAGACAATATTTTGTCACATGTCAGATTATCTTGTTATTGTGGCTGCAAGTGATAACCCACTTTACGATTAATCAAAACTAGAGTTATTGTATTGTACATCACTATCGGATGTTCTTTGAGTGTTTAATTTCTCGTTATCGGTTCAGTTGGCAATGAAAATGATCATAACAAACGCTTTTATCAGTTGAAAATTCTATGAATGAAATAATTTCCATAACATGAAGTTGACGAGTTACCTCATATTAGTATAGTAGAATTTATACACACTCATTGTGAGTAATAATAATAATCCCATCATTTTGTAAGGTCGGATGTGGAACATGCGGACGGTGACCCCATTTCAAAAGGATGCGTCACGGGTGAATACTATCAGTAATTCGAATTAAAATTCAATGCTGGGAATTTATTTTTCAGGTTCGTATAATTATAAATATGCACATTGTGAATGCATTTTTGAATCAAATATTTTATTTTGCTTTATAGGTAAATTATTACTGGAAAATAAAAACACAAAAAAGTTTATGAATTCAATTCCAGCCATTCCAGTTCATCGCTCTGAGAATCAACGAAGTGTTTTGATTCATTTTACGATAGGCCTAGTAGTTTCCCAATGTAATCTAATCACGCCTTATTCATGGAAAAATAAATTTGAGAAAAAAAAATACTTCAAGCTTAAATTTATTATTGTCCTGCATTTTTGGTGCCAGATTATTTTGTGCGATTCTTGCCTAAACCCGTTCGCAAAGGGCTGGCTTATACAGAGTTAAACTTAAAAATAGATATTCAAAATGAAGCGGAACAAGTGATCAAATCAATACATTTGACTATAGCTGCAGAGAGGAGTTGTACACAGTTACCTGGAGCCTCACAGTCGCATTGACATTTCCAAGCATAGATTTTTAGGACGATGAATGAAATGAAAAGGGATTTAATTTTCTAAGGCTATATATATAGATATGCATAGCGACATCGTCAGCATAATATCTCCTCGCACAATTGAACCTAATTTAGTATCCTGAAGTTCCGTATTTCCTGTAAATAATTACTTATGCTCTGATCGGGATCCCCGACATATCCCTCAGAAAACTGTGATTTTGCTTATTGGTGGAACTAAAATTACTAGAAAAGAATCTATATTCCCAAAATCCCCAAGGTTATGGATACAAAATTAGAATCCCCATAATAAAATACGCAGTACACTTGAAAATGTGACTCAAACTCCGGGATGCTAAAATTGTTGACGCGTACGTACCAATACAAGTTATTATTTTACCTTGAAGATCCATACAACTTCTCTCTTATTTAGGTATGGGTAAGCTTTCCCATATTTAATCCCAATTTGCACGAAAAATTAAATGCAATTAATTTAAGTACTTTGGATTTTCAATAATAATTAATGCTAGTACTTTGCTTTCAGCAAACTTCACAAAAACATAATTTTTCAGTAGAATTCTTAATCCTATGTATTTCCTACGCTATATAAAATATACCTTGGCTATTTAATAGCTGAGCTGCACAGGACATATGAGGCCGTCAACTCTAGAATTAAAACTTGTCTATAGAACACGGATGTACAATGTATACAAAAACTACTCAATTCGGTGTGGACTTTCCCGGAGCATACCATCCTTACTTTCAGGGATGCTCTTACAAGCACACTGTACTGTAAACAGTAACCACTTATCTAATTCCTTATATATATTGCTCTTTTAAACTACAACCTAATAGTAAATCCTACTCTAATACAGCAACTACAATAATTCCGTCAAATACACACCAATGCCTCCAGCACTGCTCTCTGCTCTCCACCCAACTTGTTCTAACGTCTGCTTATTTCTAAGCCACACATTACTAAATCCTCAGATTTTTTTTATCACAAATCTATTCCTCATTCCAACTAGAACTTGAACTAAAACATTCTAAATCTGGTTAGAGCCTGACTGACAATGAGTTACCTCATCATTCTTTTCCTACCACATAAGTACACACACGAGAGCTCATTGCTTCAGTAATTTTATTAGTTTAAGCTACTATTTATGTAAAAATAAAAGATCAAAAATACTACTACACACGCTCCTTCCAGGAGATAGATACATATATACAATATTCGCAAAAGCTCCGGAGTCTAAAAATAATATAATTATTACATGCAATTATTACACAAATAAATAAAAAAAATTTGAATGTGTCCCTAGTCCCTAGTGTGGAAGTGTGGACCCAATCCACAGATAAGGTCCGATGGGGAAGTGCTGCTAATTAATGAGGAGGTCTCTGATACTGGGAGTGTCCCGTACACTGTTAAGTAATTGAAGGAAGGATTAAGTATCAGCTTGCCCCAATCGATCCCCACGTCGTTCCCTCCGCTATATTAAATAGCCCTTGCATCTTGCAATCCTCCTCTGGGATCTCTTGTAGGTATTAGTTAGATGTGATAACGAGAGCTGTGGAGGTACTGCCTGTCCCAATACTTATCGATGCATTGAATGCATTCCCATCCCAAGGTTACCAGCCCCTGTAGCCTATCAGATGTGCTGGGAATGGGAAACCGGGAAAAGCATACTGGTCTATGGACTCTTCGAATGTACTTACTTACTTACTTCAATGGAAATGGGGAAATAAGTACAAAGTGCACTTGATTAAGTTCCTTTTGGTTTTTAGTTGTGATTCCATACATACACACACAACTTGCTTAGTTTAATTGGTGGTTCATACAGCGTTGTTCTCGTCTCGTGTGTGAGAAGTCCTTGAACTGTGCATTTGATGTGTTCTGATTAATTCCCTTCTGATTCCTATCACTATTTTTATTATTATTACATCTGGGAATGCAACAAGTTGTAAGCCTCAAGCATTTCTGGTAAAAATCAAAAGTATTTTTTTTTAAAGCAGAAACACTTCCAAAATTCCTAAATCGATAATGAACCCCTCTGGGTAATAATTATTTTACCATTGATTTGATCTTCACCAAATAAATATTTTTCTTCGTGGACAAATCAGGAAGAGAGTTTAAAAATGCGTCCCTTCCCCGTTCCATCTATCTCAAGCACTCCAAATTATTTTGCATATTATGCTTTGCATTGAAACGACAGAATTACAATAAATTGTTTTTTTTTTTTTTAAATTAGAACTCACGCCGTACATGAACTGGTGACATTTGACTCTGTGTGTGCACAGATCCCCTGAGAAGATTAAGGTCACATCTGATGAAGTGACGGGATCGGATCTGTATCATTTGAACGCAGTGATAGATTATAGTATTGAATTAAAATGCAATAATAATAATATTATTGAAACTCCTCGAGCTTTCTTGTTGGGAATCAAGAGTGTCCAACTTTGTGACCTATGGAAATAAGATATATGCTTGGAATAAATTCAAGACAAGTGATAGTCAAAGTGCCTGTAGTCTTTGCATGTTGTTAAATAATAATTATTATGAACTTGTGTGGAAAGTAATGTACAGAGTCTTCGAAGAGATCTGTAAATGGTTGGTGTTATCAATTAATTGATGGAATACATTTGAGTGAAGTGAGCGAATCCTATGCAAAACTGTGCACGTCCAGACTCATCTACAGATAAATGATTGCCATTTTTCTCTTCTAGTCCATGTGGTTCGTTCCAGTTCCAGGTTCCTGATCCGGGGCAAGGAAACTTGTTACTACTACTGGCCAAGGGCTGACTTAGGAATCTCAGGACTTTTTTTTTGTGGGACAAATTAGAAATATAGAGTGAATTTGTATTGACGAGAAGATATGGCAGGGCGTAAAGGCAAAAGTAATTCTGGAGGATTGTGCTGTGTCCAGGCATCATTGATACTCTTCAATGTAATTACGCTGGTAAGTGACTACACCTTGGAGTAGTGGTACTCCTCGGAGTATTAATTATTACATAATCATATTGCATTTTTGAATTTAAAAGTCGTTTTAATTATTAGAGTTTTAATTGTTAATAATTAGGCAGTGAATATTAGGAGTGTTAATGAGGGGAAACGAATGAGGATAAAGAGGATCAGAAATTGCTTAGAGTTCGAACAATTTTGTGTTGTAGAAGTATGTAATTATTATGTGTTTGAATGCACATAATTAGACGTGGACGAGTTTGTTGTCAATAGATATGTATGACACTACTGCAAGTAAGTAATACATCTTAACCAAGCCGGAACGGTTCCCTTGTTTAGTTGTAAATTTCAAGAGTGAGGTTTGGAGTGAAATCGTATATTTTAATAGTTGAATGACGTTGTTTTGTGGATTTCGCAGAAGTTTGTAAGGGAGTCACCTTTCATGGGACAATACAAGAATTAATATTAGGTTCGTGTTGGTATGTATTTATGGAGAATTTTTCATTGAGCACGTGAGGATGAGTTTTGTTGATAGAACCGAAAAAATACGGACAGCTGATTTTTGTAAAACATTGTTTCCGGTAACGTACACTAAGGGTTGTAACTTTTAATCATCAGAATTTTCCTTTGACACCCCCCCCCCCTTCCTCTGTAGGGGACGGGACAAGACCTTGAAATGAAACTCATGTTTAACCTCCATGGCTCTCACAAAAGTTAACGGACATTGATAAAATTTTGTGTGGAGCTTCTTAGAAGGATTTGACTAGTACCTTTTTCCAGGAAATTTCGAAAGAAGTGTATGGATACTAATGATCCTGATTGACCTTACAGCTTGGAGGTGTTGCAACACTCGGAATCGGAGCATGGCTTCTACATCAAAGTTTAAATTCAAATTCAGAAGCAGCATTATTGGAAGATTTGTCAAACGCGAATGGCATCCCCTTTAGTGAAGATTTCAAAGGCATCAGTATAGTTCTTGTAGCTTTGGGCTCCCTGGTCACGTTCATCAGCTTCCTGGGTTGTTTTGGAGCTTTTTTCAACTCTCGATGCCTTCTTCTTTGCGTAATAAAAATTTTCTCATAATTTGTTATGCAAGAAAATAGTAACTAAAACTTATGGCACGTATTCGGAATGAATAAGCCTTCATTTCAAAAAGGAAAGTATTCGTAATTTAATGTACTTGCATAAGTTTATCCGTACAAATGTAGATGGCATTGGGGAAATCACACCGGGGTAGAAAGTGGTTTTTTAAGTAAAAAGTTAGTTCACGGCATACCAACATGTTTTTAAGTTTATAACGTTTGCCGTAACTTCAAAATTCCTTATGTATAAAACAAATTTAGCATTTTTAAAATCTTTTACGTCTTTACGTTCTGTCTTAATGTTAGTCTTCAATTAATAAATATAATAGTAAAGCAATAATTCTAAGTTATTAATATTTTCAAAATTAATAGTATTGCGGTAGGACTAAATGAAATAAAGTCTCTGAAAGAATGAACTATTTTAAAAATTATTTTGTTGACAGTACCTTGTGTCGGTCACTTTGATACTTATTCTTCAACTTATGGTATCTGTGTTTGCGATACTCTACCGCCAGCCAGTGAATAATGCAATGAGGGAAGAGCTTATAAGTATTATTCAGGTGAAATACAGGCCCAACAATACTTATGCTATTCCTGTGGACGCCATTCAGGAAAGGGTGAGTAATATGTGCTCATATAATCAATATGTATTTAATTCTAGCTATAAAGGAATTTTAACTAACATGTAGAAGTAAAATATTAAGAGGGCAATGAAAAATGGAATCTCAGTTTTTCACTTAGATTCATGTAGCGATTAAATAAGAACATGTTCATGGATTTCCGTATTAATACGTATCAGTAATTATTATGATTAAAAATGATGTAATGACTTTATAAATTTAGTTTGAATGCTGTGGAGTAAACGGCTACTCAGATTGGTTCAGTGTGAATGCGTGGCCTAGTGAAAACATTGTGCCGGATTCGTGTTGCCATGTTCTTCAAAATAATACAGGTATGCATACAGTGAACATACTCAACTGTGTATATGCGATAAACCATGTTATTGTATGCACTAATTGTTTCTTTGTCGAAATTGCTTCAGTTGGTTGGTACTTCCTTCCTTTACTCCAAGACCTCAGTATAATTTATTGTGGTACACAGTTAAAATTTTAGCATTGTACTTCTTGCATGATATTCCGTCCTTACTAGGCTGTAAAATTCCCATTGTTAAATTATTAGGCGTCATTTTCCACCAATATGTTATTATAATGTTTAGAATTATATTTCACATACAAAATCTACAATAATAAAATTATTTGTCCTTTGCAGGTTGTGGCTCAATGAATCCAAAGTATTGGCAGGAAAAAGGTTGCATTGGACAAATCCAGATTTGGATTGTGGAGCAATTGCATTTTGTTGCTTGTGCCATTTTAGCCGTTGTATTTCTGCAGGTATTGGAGTATTTACCCTAAAGAAAAATGTTTGATATTATTTGAACCGGTGGGCTATTGCCATAAAGTTAATATCCTTTGGTTGAAATGTGTATATTTTTGGTATTTAGCTGTATGGTATCATCGCTTCCACGTTGCTCTTCTACCACACGAAATCGATGGATCCGTACTCAAGCTCTCAGAGGACTTCAACTCCATATAAATCGTATTCTTATGAAAGAGCTGGAATGATGTAACAACTGACTAGAAGCGGTTAAGCCGTACTTAAGAAATGTGCTTGTGACAATGAAACGCACCTTAATAGCGTCATACGTACTTGAAGCAGCAAAACTAACCAAGTTACCAATTTTTGTACATTCTCAGGTCTCGTATACGGTACTAAACAATATAACAAAATCGACTCTGGCATTGGACCAAAATCATGCTGGATATTTTCTAAGAATTAGATTAGTTTTCGAAACGTTGCAGTAGTTTTCTAACCATTGTTGTTGAAGTTTTCGTACATTTCTTGTATGCGAAATATTTACAGAAATATAAAATTTCGTTTTTGCATTCTATTGTGAACCACGAAAGTTTTATCATAATTTAGAGCTCGTTTCCTTAGTTGAATACTCGCTACTTGAGTATTGTTAAAATGTTTGTCTTGTTACACGGTTTAGATCGTTAATAAATGTAATTTCATTGGAACGTATTCATCTTCGTAGTTTGTATAGTCCATGATAAAAATCGAGAAGCATCACACACATTTTATAATCATTCCGGCAATCTACGCACGTACCACAGAGCTTTAATAAAAGGTTAAATTCAGCAGGTATAATTTTCTAAGCATACAAGTTTTGACACAGCAATGACAACAGAGGGAGCATTAGAATTTTAGAAGTTCTTTGTGTGTAAGGTAACTGATAAAAAAAACTAAACTGGCAATGTGATACGGACAATTTTTGTCAAAATAGGTCATGGTGAGTCATTTTATCAGATTAATTTTAACGTTGACTTACGCAACTTGGCGCGTAAAGTTTTCATCTGTCATCAACATTTTTGATGACCACTATAGTGTCGACGAACGTACTGTGCTGAACTTTAATTTTGTCTTGTCCAATCAAGTCTCTACCGTTGTTTCCACTCTGGTTTCCACGCATAGGCAAATTATGCGCAATGTGAACTTTAATAAAAGTATGCAGTAGTTTTGCTGTACTATTATTATTACATCTATAAAGCTGCAAATCTTGAATGGGTCTCCATTCGACGTCTCATAAAAAATTTTAAACAAGTATGAACTAATATCTTAACCTTTAAAACCTGTGGACATTGAATTACTAAATGAACTGTGCTGTCGAAAAGATCAAGTATTCAGTTCACTGCGTATACGTCTCATGTTTTCTAAATAATGAAGAAATTACACGATGAATCCGAAATGCATCTGTGTAGACATTCTAATGTCAAGATATACGTGTGTAAGTACCTGCACAGTGATTCTTCAGCACAAATGTATATCCACCCAATATCTTTTCAGTTTCATGACACTTCACAATTGCATAAATGTAATTATTATGCGCGTTACTATTTTCTTTTAAAAATTCTCAATTACCGACTCTAAAGGAGCCAACTCCTTTGAGCTCAATTGGGGTAAAAGTAAGAAGATTTATCTGCGCACAACCTCAGAGTCCAATAATTATTACTACTTATAATCAGATTATTAAATTCAAGAGAAAAACGCCGTCCTAATGAGCACCTATCCTTTTCTAAGATGTTGTTCTCATAATACATTCAATACTGATTTTCATTCAGAAGTATAACTTGTATGCAAATAGAGTGGTTGCCTTCTCACTGTACACAAAAACTTTCTTCGCGGAGAAAAATCAGAAGATGCATACATCTTCTGTTACTTAAAACGCGCGTCACATCCCTATGCACCCAATTCCATTCTACAATCATTGAAGTTCTCACCAGCAATAATAAATTGTACCTATATCTACATGAATGGACATCTTATCCAATGCTAAAAAACGGACAGTGAAATAATGTAAGCAACAAGCATAGACATGCACAAGCATATATATGACTTGGCAAGCATACGTAAAATCAAAGTACTTGAACTGAACATAGTATTTATGGTTTTTACACTAACGACAGTCAATCATAACCTAACAATCCAGAACCTTCCCCTATTGAACAAATCCTACGGCAGGGTGTAACTGATTAAGATTTACTATCGCATTCTCGATAATCATAGCCTTTCAGCGTCTTTACGCATTATTAGTAAATTACTGGAATTTAATGTACTGGTGTGTATATTGTGGGTGGTCACCATTATGGAGGCAGATGATTAAAAGGAATTAAACCTTGTATGCTTAAAAAGGAGCAGGAGTCGTACAACTGAGTGTTTCGATAAGAAAAATCTTCTGCCTTGAATAATACCACTCTTCATGTCATCTCGCTATTGTAAGTAAAAGAAGAGCCAGCACATTTTTATAGATTTAAAGCCTTCAACCATATCTTAAATCTAGACTCAAAAGTGGCCAAGCGCGTCATGAAAGAACTTCAGGTGTCTACAATATATTGGGGCTAATAATGATAAACATCTGACGATAATCAATTTTAAAGAGATTAAATTTCTTGTGGTGTTGTCACTGGTACAAATAATTGTAGTGTAGTTTGTGGGAGAATGCGTGTCGGCCTGTTGGCTACCTTTTGGCTTGAAGGAGGAATCGTGCGTGTGTGCCTCAAAATACTAAGTTAATGTTAGCTAGTTAACTTGGGCGAGATTATAGGCATGATGTATTTTGTAACAACTTTTAATTACTAGAAAGCCAGATTGCGTTCAAAGTACCAAATTTTTTAATGTCTGTTTTCCAGCAAAAGTGTATTATATGCACTGTGCTCTTATTTAACGGTACCTTTTATTATTCATACAAGATCCAAATTCATTTATGTAACAAAAAAAATACAGCAATGCTTGTAAGGGACAGGGTTGGATTGACCAGTAGTAATCTACTACTCATTCCTGTTTATACTGATGAACGTATGCCGACACTATTGTCTCTATTGCAGCAATAATTTGTAGCATACTGGTAAAGCAGGCTGGCTCTGCCGAGTGCTCAGTGTTGACAATATGAGCGCAAAGACATGAGCAAATTTAAAGGGAATTGCATGTAATAAAATATTATTAAAAATAATGCAGACAATAAATCTCAATAGAAATATGTACACAATGCATAAAATTTAGGGTTTGGTTAAATAAGATCCCTCCGCAAGTTCTCAGAGCACTCTCTCTCTGACTTAAAAGAAATGTCATTAAAAATTGAGCCAATACTGAATCGAAATGAGTCAAATCGGGTGACATACACAGTGTCAAATTGATGCCCTAATGACGAAATAAGTGGTCATAAATGTAGGGAGATAAAAGTAAATTGCGAGTAAAGGAAGACTGACCCACTGAGATGGTAACATCTATTGAACCAGCTCGAGCCCATTTGGGAGCCGTGCTAGAAGCAATTTAAACACCAATAATATTGAGAATGGTCCACATTGATGATAAATTGTTAAAACTTAAATATTGTGTCAGAAATTATGACATCCTATCATATAACATTGTAAGGAAGGACTTAGTTTTTTCAAAGAAAATAAATTATTGTCGAAAGCTTTTTCGTCATCATGCTCAAGTTACGATATTGAAGTAATTTACAAATCCAATTCCTATGTTGGTTTAAAAAATAAATGTGCATCAAATTATCAGAGTTACATGTGACACATGTAGCTTTTTTTTCCCTTTTGTCATGTGTACATACATAATCAGTCCAGACCAAAGAGAGAGAGATGACATAATACATGCGAGCTAAAAGTTATGCACATTATGTTTACGAAAAGACCTAGTCGCAGGGAAGGCTATGGTTTTAGAAAATAATCATGAAGGAGATTTTTACGAGTCCTTGCGTAATCTCCCTTGATACTGAAGATTACATTTAACATTTTGAGGTAGAATATTTATGTACGTCCATGAGAGTTGCACCTCCTCCGCTCTACCTATAAACTTCCCTTTAACTGACTATAATAATGATGAGCATGTACCAAATCCCATTAAGTTGAGAGCTTTATTTGAGTTAAATTTATACAGTCCTCCAAGTGTATTAATTTCATGCTGTAATAACAACCGTGGAGAAGCCCTTTAGGTATCTTAAATGCATGCCGAGTTGGTACAATTGAACAATTTATATAAGAGAGGCTAAAACGGAAAGAAACGCATTTAATGCACATGCACTAGTTTGTAGTGTATGTACTGAGACTATACTTAAGGCAGAACACCAGGGAACTAATGTCGCCTTACGTTTTTATTGTACTAGAGGGAAATTAAAGCGTTAGTCCAGCCGTGAAGGGAAATGTAGATACAGCAATAATTACGATGCTCTTGTCCTGTATTATATTTATTGTTCACTTTGTAGTTTGGAGTAAAGTTTTGAGTAGAAATGCCACAAATTCCGACTGGGTTTCTATCTCTCATTTTATATTACCCCCATCAGAAAATTTCCAATGCTGTAATGCTATATAATTGTAATTTATTGAGACTATTCATTCTGTGACCAGCTGGTTCACACCATTTATTTCCTTTTTCCTAGAATATGAACACTCACGTTTTTATATGTCATTGGAGAGGGTTAAATCATGACTGCTGGCATCTTCACTTCTCTTTCCTGTAATGTCTATTTCTCTTTTCGCTTGTGAGCTGTTAGAATCACAAAACCGGATGTGATTCCTTCCTGCAGTTCAATATATCTCAAATTATGACCTACGCTACGGGTCTCTTTGAATTTGAGTTTCCAGGTTATCAGTCCCTTGCCCTTCAAATTGTACTTGTATGTTTGGCCTGGGCTAATAACATTAATTTATTTCCATCAATAATGACAATTTGGGATCGGGTGTGATTCATTTCTTACGTAGTAATTTTCCCTTTCTTTTCTGTATTTTGACTTGTCTCTGCTCCTCGACCGACTGTATGTCGATGACTCGTCAGCACGAGAAGAAGACCCAATCTTGGCTGCAGTTCAGATTGGGAGCGTCAAAAACAATGAGAAGGTGAACAACTTTCTTTCTCTAGTTTCTGGCTCTACAGTAATTGAGTGCATGAGAAAGAGCCGCTATTGGGAGTTGCATGATATTTTTGTACTTACTTAGTAGTATGACATATTAAATAGCTTTTCAGGTAAACAAAAGTGCACTCAGTAAATTACCCACTGCATCTCATGATGAGATTATCTTCTCTTTTCCTCGCTGTGTACTTTGGATGGGACTTTCTGATATCCCCATATGGGCAGTATTACTTGGCTAGGGCTGATGCTGTTATATTTTTTCGTCCGTGTGGTGATCATCAGGAAACAGAGTCTCACTCAATTATTACTCGGCAACAAAAAATTTACTAAAAAATCTGCTGAGTCCTCAACAAGTCTACACTGCAACGTCTTCCTGGGGAATTTAAATCAATTTATTTGTTTTCTCTGTGAAAAGCAATGACGTTGGATTAGCTGCATTAAAATGTCCAAACATTTCATCCGTCAGTCGGCCACTAATAATTGAAATCATCCTACATTACTAGCAAAATTACTACCCACTTTAATTTTTCCACAAGAAATCTCGAAAATTGTTTTGGACAGGTATGGAAGCTACTAGTACGGTTTTTGTTCCTAATCCACTTACTTTTACTACTAATACATTATAATGCACAAATGTTCTAAATGAATGCTTCTTGATCACATTTCTGACTTTCAATATGGTTTCAACCATTATTCTACGAAACTAGCCAAAGCCTCAGAAGCATAATCAAATATAGGTAGTGTTAGCCACTTTGAAAATTCCAAAGAATTTTGGGCACATTGGGCAGGCATATTGGGAATTTTAAAACATTGGAATTTTCAGGGCATTGTCAGGATATTTTGGGCATAATGGTTATATGCACATGCGGACTCGGTAGTTAAATGCCGAACGCATACGATTGTATCTAGATAGAGGGCTACGAGGAAGTGATTTTTAGAATTCCAGTGTTTCAAACGCTGATATAATTTTATACAGATGATATACATATGTAACTTCTAACTGAGGATTTTTTTTAGCTTTTATGTTCTTCCAGTTAGTCGAAATATCCAGAATTATACAGACTTTTGCGATGTCTAGATAAGAAAGCTCCAGAGTATCATTCGGCATCATTGGCTGATTTGTGAATCTCCAGGTTAGACAAATATGACTTTTTAAAATTTAATTTTGGAAAACTTCTTAATTTTAACAGACCGAGGGAATTTCTCACGTGTAATATAAGTCTGCATATGATTTAAAATTGATTTTATACTTTGTATTGCCGCTGCGTGCACTTCTAAATCAAAAAGCCTAAAATGCCTGCCCAAAATGTCCCACTTTGGGGACTTTCAGGGCATTTTCGACCTGACAGGAACTTTGGCCAGGGCATTTTGAAAAAATGCCAACAATAAATAAACACCTCCAGATTTTCAGAATTATCGGCCCGATGCAGAGTTTTTTTTTGTACTCTCTATAGTAAAAGAGTGATACATGCTGTAGCGCTACTATTGTATACAGATCTGTACAATCTATTGCTCATGTAGGCTTTGGCAGTCACAAGTGCTCCATAAGTTCACCTCAAGTAATAATTCAAAGTTCGGCTCTGTTAATCTCTCAGAATTAAAATGACTACTATCGTTGGGATACAAAAACATTCAAACATCTCGGCTCCCTTTAAATTTGAAAACTAATGTTCAACTTGGTGGCGAAATCATTCAATGTGGCAGATTCGTTCACGGTCGTGAACTTTGGAGGTGAAATCTGACGGAGGCCAGTGACGCCACAGACGCTCACTACCTTTTGGCATAACCTATGAAAAACTTGGTAAAAACGTAGAAAACAACGAAACTAACAAAGTGGGAAGACTACGTAACACAGGAGATGATAAACAACCAAATAGGTTTAGGCTCTTGTACATTGACGTCTGAACAGTGACTTTAAAAAGAACTTCCCTTCTTAATGAGCAATGAGGATTACATAGTACAAAGATAAGGAACACACTTTTAGAGAATCATCTATTTTCAAAAAAAAAATCTTGTTAATGGAAAAACAATGCAGTTTCTTAGCTCAACTTATAATTTATGCGATGGAGAGAGGGGTACTAAATATTCAAAACTTGTTTCATCGCTGCATTAAATTATAGAGAGCAGTGGTTCATACACATGAGATTTTTTTTTTGATTCTCAAGCGTTGAAATATACTTATACGTTAATTGATGCACTACAACATTTGTCAGTGTAAAGAATCAACATTAATTTTTGAGACTGTAGCTATATAGCGGAGTGTTTTCGAGTCTACATACCTTCACAAAAATTGGGCTTGATAAGATCCAAGTGTAAGTCAACATGAGGGGTCGAGAGTTAAGGTCAAGAGAGTAAAATGCTAGTTTTTTTTCTGTAGCATTTGTGAGACGGATGATATTTGATTGGTTCGAGGAAGGACTGACAGACAATGAATTATCTACAAATTATTACACTTAATCACCTTTTATATGACGCTAAAAAGTTCTTACTTCTAATTACTTGTTCGGCTCTAGGTTTACATTTTTTGACACATTAGCACAAATGAAAGCTTAACAATAGTTTTCCCCAGCATTTAAAAAAAACTGGTATCATTCCGAAGATTTTCGCTCTTTTTAGGCTCTTTCTTTGTCGGTATGTTTGTTGCTGAAGGGAAGGGAAACTGGTGGGACAGTGCATGTCACGGATTTAAAAGCCCCAAGGAGTAAATTACCTTTTATATGGCATAATTACCAGGATATTTTGTAGTGATTCACACTCTTTATTAAAAATCAGAACAAGAGAAATAAGGAAGGAAACTCATTTTGTTCCTGAAATTGAACACACGTCTTAATGATATTTACTAAAATAATGGTTTAAAAAATGCATATGTATTCTCAGGTGGGACGGTCATTTAATTAATAGTCATTGACGGGGGAAAAAAATGTAGAGAATTGAACTAGAAAGACTTAAACTATTTGGAACTCGTTTTCCCTTCACTGGAAGAAAGGTCTTACTCTCTCACTCTGTCTGTATGTCAATCAAAATGTGTGGAAGAAGTACAGGGATCCATTAGGTATGTACATACACATTTCCATATGTAAATCCTCCTCCTGTACTATCGGCCCACTATGTACTCTCTGAATTGGAGTTACATTGGACGAGGGACAGTTCATTCATCATAGAAATTTTCATACGATACATGACAAGTCCAAAGAACGAAATATTGTTGTGCCTTCATGCGAAGAGTCAACGGGGTCAGTATGAACCAAGAAAAAGAATGAAACTCCGGTATTCCGTATAGGATTGGGGCTGTAGGAAACAATGGTTTCATTATTTTCAAGATGTTTAAAAAACTCTACCATTTGGAACATTTTCTGACCTAATGCCGCTCAAAATGTTTAAACCCTAATCATTGTTCGACTTGAGTAAGATTGAAATGGTCACTTGCATCATTGTACATTTCCTTGTACCTCACAAAACAATTCAGGGAATGTATTTTTATCATAATGATGATAAAACTTCCCCATTACTCCTACCCCTGAAATGTCAGGTGTAATCCTAACAAAGCCGGAGGAATTTCTGTTAGAAGGAATATTTGTAAATATAATATTCCCAAGATTTGATTTTTCAATTATTTTTTAATCCTACAACCTTATATCGCTCAACGACTGAACTACGGCCTTCTGATAAATTAGTATAACCTAAAAACTGACAGTGAAGGTAAGGATCAACACTGTTTTAAGGGAAACGTTACTTCTCTGAAATAATTGACAGAACTATAGGCTACGTTTTAATACATTATAGATACATAATAATAATTTATTACAGGCTGATTCATTTTCAAATTAATGGAAATCGTTTTTCCTTTATACTTTTGTATATCCAACAATAAAAAGCCGATACTAAGAGGTTTCACTGGTCAGCTGAAATTCAATGATCATGCTTTCAATTAGTACTCAACAGATAGAAATTGATGCTTCAGACCATTCATCAGTAGTTTTACAAGTTTTTTTCTTTACAAATTTAAAGCCACTTAAATTTTTCCTTCTGTATTTATAATGTACATACATAAGTGGAAGGTAATCATAGTCAAGATTTGTAAGAAACTAAAACATCCATAATTTTTTTTAAACCTGAGAAAACTAATTGACATATCATTACAACAGGAATTTAGCTACACTACAAAGTCTCAATAAGATATTAAAGAGCTGGCCATTACGCCGGCCCTTTAGTCATCTTGAGTACCCGGAGGTATCTGGGGGATTTCATGTTGAGGATCTCAATCTAGTAGCCTATGTCTATCTCAACAATTAGCAACACTTTGAACACTAACAATTTCACCCAGTTACAGATGACAAAAAATTGTTTGCCTCTGCAAAAGTTTTTTTTTTCCTACACATTGCAAGGAAATGAAATTGTTCATAAAGATATGTTGCAAACATACACAACCAATTTTACACAAAACAAATATATAAAATTGCAAATCTCTTCTGGTTACAATAGGCAATCCAGGTACTTAACTTGATAGGGAGCAAGGTACAGACCATCTTTCCTTCGGTATTGAGAACATATGTATATAATTATATCCATAAAAAGGTATGTATATATGTAATTATATAAATATCTATACGCTCTGCGAAATCAAATTAAAACTGGGATTTGTTTTCACTCCAAAAAAAAAAATGTAGACAAAAGTTGCGTATTCTCGTAGCTCAAGAGTTACAATATAACGTTTTCTCTGCTTGAAACCGCTCAGCATTACTAAACTTACACATTGTAACCTACACCCTACTCTGTCATGTGTTGGTGTATAATAGGAGACTGTGTGCAAGCAAATTATAAAATACGCAAGTTGATAATCTATCGGAAAGAGTAGAAAAGAACCTACAGCAATTACACACAACAATTTACCAGTCAACTTGAAGTACAACTATCCAAAAATGTTAAAAGATGTAAAAGTTACTCATTTATCCAACTCTGCTCAAACTTTAGAAATACAGGAGTAGGGGCTCAGCATGGAGAAATTATAAAAATCCCATTTGTACATAATAAATTCCATTCTTTTTTTTTACATAATTTTTAATTTGTACATAATTTTCAAACAATCTAATAAAATTAACGGAGACCTTGATTTTTCTAAAGCTTTACTACGCTTCATTATGGTAAGGTCATTGGAAACTATCATTTGGTCCTACACTATGTACCCTTGTCACATGAAGCATGCCCATATATACATACATAGATTGAGTCCAGTAGTCTGTTTGAAAAAGGCTGCATGAGCGCTCTACTGTGTGTGTGTCAAAACATAGTCAAGAGCCAATCTCAGCCATGGTCACTCTGGGGGCAAATATTCAGCGCGGAGCTTTCCACTCAGGGGGTAAAATTAATGTTAAAAAATGTCATAGCTTACAGTAGATTGTCAATACCCTGCAAATTAGGATTGTACGGAGCCTCAATTGTAATCAAAATCAAAAAAATTATGTGGTGATTGTAATGAAAGGCACGATCAGCTTGTACAACAACGCGTCAGCACTACAGTATCGATAATAATGCAGTAAGGGTCGTCAGTAGTCAGACAGGAGAGAGATGGAATGGTCTAGTCCCTCCTTGTGCATAGTAAATACTGACAAGCCGGTTGGGAAATATTATGCTAAGTGTCCTCACTATAGGACACTGACATTGTAGCGTTCGGCATGCCAGTGCGAAACAGACCAGTTTACGACCTGTGTATATAGTACTTTGTATTTTTATTAATTTTTGTTATCAGGATCGTGGACGAGAGTGCAAGTCCACATATATGTATATCTAATGAAGCCTAAATGCATGGCAGTCCGTAACTAGTAATGACATGGTGGAAAAAAAAAGTTGTTGTTTTTAATAACTTTGCATGAATTAACTTTGTAACGATGCCAGTGTCAAGAACAGCCCCACCGACCCTTCTCTTGACTTCATAATTATTACTGCTCTAACAATCCACTATCCACTATCACAATAACATTTAACGATTGGAGTATATAGATTCCTTACCATGTACGAAATTCATGCAATCATACATACATGTACCTCAGCCGCACCAAGCTAATGTAATAAGTGTGAGATTAAATCTACCACACAGGAGTATCACACTATAAAGATCCCACTCCAAGGCAATTAGTACACTGTATGTATGTACGGGATGTTAGAAAATTAGTATCTTCAGGTAATTCAATGGCACAGGATACCGACGATCATCAGGAGCAGCCAACACAATGGCAATGTTATATAATACTCTGACAACCTCACAATTTCTACTAATTGCTCGGAACATATCTAATACCTTCCCTCTGCCCTTCTGCATTATATCCCCCTGTCCTGTCAAGTTCTCATGGATTCATTCATTCCCTGAGAAATTCCCATTTTTCTAAGTCATCTCTCCCTCGAATCTGTGTCAATCACAAGGAAAAACATTTTAAGGAAGACGTATCTTCTAAGACTTTGAGTCAAAGCCCAAGCTCTTTTTAAGAGCTCGCAGAGCTGGTTTAAGATCTTTCGGCGCTCATTTAAAAGAAGGGAAAAAAAAAACATTGGAAAAGCACGGACGGGCTATGGGGCGTGTATATTTATACCGAAACCATAAATATTTTAATGTTATTGCCAATAAATAAATACAAATATACATACATGTGTGCACGCTACATCATGCACAATAATCATTTTTGACTTGATGCGGTCTAATCGCATCTCTTTTGTGTTGGCAAGTGTAGCCTTGGTTTAGGAGTAATTATTATTACTCCTACACGGGATGAAGTCATTTGTAGGGGTTGTTTCCAGTAGCCGGCAATAAAAAGTCAAATGGAAATTAAGTTAATAGGATATTCATTTGGTCAATGCTGACACGGCCAGGAGAGCAAAAATAAACGTATCATTAGGGCCTGCTTGACTATTACACTCTGAAGCCATCCACATAGTCCCTATCAATATTCAGGACGGGTCCGCACGCACAGGGAATTCCCCTCGACCAAATCCTCCTATTAGTAAAGATATCTTCAAATTGATTATGCACATATAAAGTTGATTATAAAAAGGTAGTAGTTATTTTCAAGAATGCTCAAGTGATTATGACACTTTTTGTTGGGCTCAGAGTAATTTGAGGGAAGCAGAGAGTGGGAATGTCTGTGTTGGAGGGGTTGGATGAATATCTCCTGAAACAAGACATTTTATGTAATTACTACTTTTATTGCTCCTGAGTCATTCAAAACTAAAATCAGCACAGGTCATAGTAAATACGTGTAGTGTAGTAAATAACTTGAAAATCAATACGCCTCAGTCATTACTCACAACAGATGGTAATCAAACAAAAGGAGTACTTGTGTATGGATAGATACATGGATGGGTGTTGAGTAAGAAATTATTACCAGATAGGATTTTAATACATAATTATTATGAGTACTAATGGACCAATCGTACTAATCCCTTATCCTTAAGTATAAGAAAAGAGGTATGAATTGAAACGTGTGGATAGATAGATACGTCCAAGATATATATCCCAGCACTATTATTTTCCTTTTCCTCCCAAGTGAGCCAACATGTGCTCAGTCTGTTTAAGGAGGCAGGTTTATAATAATTACATGTACATATTAAGCATATTATTATATACATACTATTTAAGTACATACTTGCAGGTAAGTTCAGCTCCTCAGTAAACGTACAGTCCTATGTGCCTATAGGCAGAACAACGTTCTTCATATAGACGATAATAGTTGCACTTTCAGCACTATGCTCTTAAAATGGCTCATAAATCCCAGCTAAACCAAGTACTCCTTGATTTCCACATCCGTAGGATAGTATTGTCAATCATACTTGCTATTGTTATCAATTATATTATTTATTACATCCAAAATTTTTCAAATGTAATGTTTCCATATATATATATTTATATATAATTATATACATATGTATATATACTGCCCTTTATTCTCCCCTGGGCAGTTGAGGCATCACATATGTACATATGTGGAGACACTATGGGGTGGATGGGGGGCTCTGCACACATATAATTTTCAATGTAATTGTTCCGTGATTATACAAATTATATATATTTCATTCATTAAGGGTTAGTGTACAGAATCAATTATAATTCAGACTGCAAACATTTTGTAATAGTAGCTCCTGTGTATATGCAAACACTCGCTGATACACTACCCCATATGTATGTACGACTAGAGACCAATGACCAAGTAAATTTCACCATTTTCCGCCAAATTCGTTCCACTACACAACTCCCTTCAAAACAAATCTGACAGGTTGTGGGTGTGCATGAGTACATATTGTAGACTAGTAGTGGTAGTGAGGGTGGATATATGTAATATATATAATATATGCATAATTACGTATGTACATACATACAACTGCCAAGTTTATCATCCGTACACATTTAGTTTATCTATGTGGGTAAAAAATCATAATAAATATAAACGGAAAAAATGAATGGCTGGGGGTGTTGAATCCATGAATTTTTTCTTTTCATGCAAGAACCGCACTCCCGTTAAGGTTATTAACTATAGATACTTACACTGACGTGCATACATGAATTATGTAGTCAGATATTGAGGAGAGACGTCTACCTTTGTAGACTTCCTCTCTGCTGAAGCATGCTACAATTTTTATTACACCCCGTTCAATAATAATAACAATAACAATAAAAATATAAGGAAGACTGGGATGGAGTCCACTAATTTGTACAAAATAATTCAGGGATTGTGTGGCAATGGGAATAAGAGCCATAAGAGCCTGTTGGTCATTGAGGGAGAAAACTCTGGGACAGGACTCGGCTCAATTGTAACAAATCAATTAGATTTACAGCATATACCGAATAGACCAATTATAATTTAGTACCATCTCTAAAGAGATGAGATCCGAGCTTGTTGATGATGATCGTGGGGATGATTACGATGGGAAGGAAATGCATGTGTGGATATTAAAGCGTACGGGAATTTTCCTCAGTCATTTTCTAGAAAAGAAAGTGTTGGAGAGACGTCTTCACGTCAATATAGCATTACCAAGAGCACGTCGCCTCAGCAGTTGTGTGTGAGGCAGAGCTTTTGCATATGCATGCACTTGGAGGAGGGGGAATAATAGTATCCCATCCAATTTATTATGCTCAGTCTGATTAAATATGTTTAGGTCGGGATATGGCCCAGGATATGTATATAAACTTAAAGTTGTCCCTACAAACACAGGAGACATACAATTTTCAACATACACTTGTAACAAGCAGGAGTGCACCTCCAAAAACAAAATACCTCAAAATTTCCAAACATACTTATACCTCTTGAATTGCTTGCTCTATGTACAATTAAGAAACATCACACGAAAAAAACACAACAACTGCAAACAACGGCAAACCTTAATGTAGTGACAACATGTTAATTATTTTCACTTCCATTATTTATTAAGTGCGATGGCATATTCTTCCTTCCGTTTGGACAAAGGCAGAGTATGTACATACAAGCACAGTAGGTATTTTCTGTATTCTTGGGTAGGGAATCCCTATTTGAAATTTCTACAAGGCACAGGAGGCCGAGATATGGGACCAGAGCAAAAGTATGGTTGAAATTTGAAAATTAATTTGGAAAGTGGAAGAGTGAGTTTGGAGTGATTTACTGCAATTATTTCTTCGGAGGCTTTGTACAAATCAGAGGGCTGAACTTTGATAAAAGCCATATGCATCGGAGTACAATAATAATAATACATCCCTATTTATCATCTACCCTGCCTTATACAAATTGAAAAAACTTCCCACACTTGGACATTACATTTCAAATGATCTAGTAACCATCAGAATCAGATCGGTGTTACATGAATTTCTTCTCACTCACAAAGCACATTAGTAACCTATAGGGCTGGCTGACCTTTCAAAAATCTGAGTAAAGTTGCGGAGAAGTATTAGTGGCAGATGGATGATTATAATGCACGTACATATGTATATGTAAATGCTGATGAGCCTTTTCCTCACCCCTGCTTTCCACTACCGTCGAAAAATGAACAATCCACAGAGAACGGTTGAACAAGTACACATTAAACGTTTTTATGTACCCAGAAACTTAGGGCTTTGGTTGGTTTTGTGATATTTACATACATCACGTGTCAAAGTCATGAAAGCCCCAAAATTTTCCATTTCTTCCCTATACTCCTCTCTCTATATATTATGAACCTTGGCATTCAGATTTACAATAATTGAGACGTACATATCTACTTATCTCATATTTATGAGCATAATAATTGCACTACTTACGGAGTAAAACAAGAAGCTGCCGGCGAGAATCTTGTAGTGCCTCACACTTGTGTAGTGTCCCGCACAATCCCATAATTTCCCTTGACTAATAAACAGAGCAACTGGGTCTGAGTTCAACCAAATAAATGAGCCGGATCATGTCAATTCATAGAGTCCAACTCTTTGTTATCACATTGTTGAGGTCATAAAACATCATTTAAAGTATACGCATCTCAAGTGGGGTCAATTTCATCTGGTCTCGTGTCCCAGTGGACAGCAGATGACTGGGCGAAAAAGAGAGAGGTGAAGTGAAATGGAGCTGAATTGATAATAGGATGGCAATAATAAGAGGCACATAATTGAGCTGAGATCTTTATGCAGACTAGAAACGATTTGAAGAGAGCACATTTTAAAAAAAAAAAAAGTCAAAAAGAAATGAAGTGTCATAGAAAATTTCCCTCTTTTATTTCAACTCCAACAGAATCCTCCCATGAGTTGTCATTTGACTGGGAATCTGCTCCGAGAGTATTTCATCTTGCCTCTTAGCAAGACAATTATGTGTCAATAAGTTCTTCTAGAAATCAAATAAAAGCTCATCGGTGTCAACTGCACCTTATACAGCCGTGTAGCATGTACTGACACGTAAAGCTCCATACTTAAGGTCGACTGCCAATCGAGCACATACACTACAGATATAAGGTCTAATGTTATTCCCAAGTGAAAGTGGACTGGCAGGTCATAGGTACATACTTATGGCAGTTTCATACGTGTCTCATATAACAAATATGTAGATATCCCCCAATCTTCAACATTGACTTCTTGCACGTTGTTCAAGAACCTCAAATGGATTCTGGATATTTGTTCAACCAACATTCTGCATCGTTTCTATGCACTTGAGGCTCTTAGACCACAGAGTCACCTCAACAGTAATAAAATGTGACTACCAGAATAGTCAGAATATTAAATAGTCCCAACTCATTTTACTTGATTTATTTTCGCATCTGGAATTGACTTTGACTCTTTACCTTCCTGGTCGGATTCCCCCACGATCAATTACGATTTTTTAAAATCCTAATAATTATATTGGGGACCGATACTCTTTGAGATATCTGTAGATACAAGTTTCTATATCTATACATATCTAGATATCTACCTCTTTCCTTCACTCATACAATTGAGATCCCATACCCTTGCAACTACAAACAGTAATGATGGGTTCAAGTGTGCCTCAACAATTTACTATATACATTAGGAGGAATCCCCTCGAAATCTTTCATTCACTTGATTCTTACAAGATAAATGGGAGGATTTGATTTTTCCATTTCTAATTCAAAAGGGTCATAAGGACGGAGATTTTAATGCATCAACTTTTTATTTGCAATATGCCACGATCGGACCCGTGCATACAGTGACAATGAAAAGCCTTGCCTGTAGGTAGGCTTCACTTAATCTTATTGCTCTATTACAGTAACATAGTGTGAACGAGTTTTAACACCGTTTCTCTCTTCCATCCAAAGCTTCTTCTCTGAACAGCATCAAAAAATAAGTTACCCATGTACTTTAACTCCACAACACATTACATACGGGGATGAGTCGTAAAAAACAAATGCATTTTTTTCCTTATTATATTTATGTACCTGTACCTCCGCATGTACAGGAGATATCTGAGGTGTCTTCCTACCATCAGGTTTTCCCTTCTCAACTCAGAGCGAACAACAGAAGGAAAATGTACGTAGGACATGGAATGGTTTCCAAATATTAAAATTTACTCAAGCACTGCCTGTGTTCAGCATTAAGATGAATAGGAGCTTTTCGTCATAAATGTGGAATCAGTCCATTTAATGAACACAAAGTACACACGTCCACATATACGTAGGTTTAGTGCAAGTAGCATTATTATTGTTCCGTGCAATGTGTAAACTGAGAATGACAGTCTTCCTTGAGTTGAGCATTTCCGTAAGAAAAGGGTAGGAAAAGTGAGTGAGCATGACTTTATCAATACCAGAGCCCCATAGCCATGTTAAGATACGCAACATTTCTAGACTTTCAATCAGCCCACACTTTGTTTTTAGTATGGATGTGAATGAATGTGAATCCCTCAATCTAAAACATATACATAATTACTCTTGCATCTTAAACTCATTCCATACAAACGTCTTGGAAATAGGAGCCATTTAAGGGCTATTACATATATTTCTGAGGGAACGCAAATGTTAATTTAAATCAGTCACCTCAAAAATTTGATATATGAGCTCACTGCGGACCCATGCATTTGTTGTTCTAGCCATAGCCCTATACTATTGCGCCATTCCAAATGTAAGATTAAGTATCCTATAGACGTGGAATAACTTAAAACTCCTTACCCACTTTTGTAAGTGTGTTGACATATCCACAGTAATGCGTCAACCACTGCCTCAAAAGAGCATACTATCTGCATACTCCATTGAAATCCCTGTGTATTCACTGAAAAAAAAAACTGCTAATGGTGTAGAAGGGATTACCTCATAATTTGAAACCATCCGAGGTTTATGCGTTAGCAGAGTTTTTACAGGAATGACCAATGCAGAAACATACAGACCTGGCAAGAGATGCAGACTCTGTTTTACTTTTTTTCCCCCCCCCCTTTGAGAAATTATGTGAAAAAATTGTTTTCATGGCAAATAGTTGTTGTTCTACATCATAGCCCGAGCCGTGTGATGGAAACTGAGTCCAATGTATTTTATTAAGAGGCTATCGTGATGTATTACATGTGTAACCACCTCGTATAATACCCTTTGGAAATATATGGGCCACACGCTCAGCTATGAGGAGATACTCTATCTATTTATTTGTAGTTGTAAGAGCAGATTTATCTCCTGATGGGATCAGCTGTGTACTATGTAAAAGGTACGGTTATTAAAAAAAAAGCCGTATCTCCATAGATATACCAGTAGAACGTACTCTACCTGAGCTCACAGGTAGTAGGACAGGAGTGGATATAGGAACATGCTAGGTGTGGAATAAATATGCCCTCTGTATCGACAAGGGTGCCACTTACGATTAAGTTGTGCGGATACTAAACGGAAGTCATGCAGAGAAAGGGGAAATCATGACGATTATCAACATTCAAATGTAATATTAATTCTCTACCCACACATCCACGTCCATATGGATATATATATATATATATACGTGCGTACAGTTCCACTTGATAACCTCCATTTTGATAGTATCTCCTGAATGAATGATGTATCAGCATAAGCGGATATACCCCTTTTGCACAATATCTCGTAGCAGATACCTTTTTGACGAGAACTCACACGTTCATCGCCACACACTATAGCAACATATATACACTCTGTACACGAGAGGAGATAGTAATTATTATAGTGTGTGTCCAATGGACACTGTCTGGTAATAACTTGTCGGGCTCCTTCCACTCAATTTGCACATTATGACGTCCTCTGAAGCACTTTAACCATCCACTGGACTTTGGTCTAAATTATATGGTAAATTCGATTTCGCAGCTCATAATGTGTGGTCGCATTGCGGTGACCCTATGCTCGCAATAAAAATCTTTTTTTTTTATCTGCAGATTTCTAACCCGTCAAAGCTTAAGTGTTCTAAAACAATAATAATAATTACTGTCCCTCTTTGCAGCAACCATAATATCCACAAATGTACATATACATTCCCTTTCCTAAAACATCAAACTGAGGAAGTTGTTAAGATTTTTTTTTCCCTGCAATTTTTTTCTGATACTTTCATCAGTTTTTTTTACAAATATTTTACTGATGTGATCTTTTTTATACAAGTTGTACCCTCACCCTTGGATATTTCCCTGGATTGAGCATAACACATAATAATTGAGAAATGTATGTACAGAAGAGCAGATAATCCAGGAAAATGATTTATGTAGTTCAAATAATAATGATGTTTAAAGCCAAGGAGCACCCACTGGGGCTGAGCCCTTTTGATTAAGTGGAAGTTGCTTTTATTTTTTTTATTAAGAGAAATTATTAATGTTATGTATCGTTAATCGTTACCGTATACACTCCTGCACGAGCGCTACTGTGTCACCAGCACACAATTACATGAAGATGGAGAGTGGGAAGTAGGAAGAAAGGAAGTTGATGGGAATGCCGAGCCAAATAATTCCATTGCATCTGATCAATCTTCTCATCATTCATTAATAATTCCTACCCTTGGTAGCTGAAAGATCAAGAGAGCGGTTTGAAGACAGCATTCCGACATCCCTTTGCGGTTGAGGGTAGGAAACATTATGAGGACAATGATGGAGTGATATTTGCATGATCTCTCATTCCCTCCTCAAAACTCCTTGTTATTAATCCCTAATTATGACTGGGTGAGAGCCCAGTAATTAGCATAAACATTGCTTGCATTTTTTATCGAGTCATCTGACATTCTCTGGTTCATTCGTGTAGTTGTATCTAGTCAAATATTGGGAATTGTAAACCGGACCATTTATCAAGAAATTAAGATGGAAAATCTTCAAAAATCTTATTATCTTCTTTCCATTTAAGAAACGATGATTGAATGACCAGATGACCAATTCAAATGTATAGATACATCAAAAACTTCTGAACTCACACGCAATAAGATATGGAAGTTCCCCGTTTGTAAAAAGAAGGGAAAAAAACGTGCGTTTTCAGATTTCAATCATGATTAATCGGGTTGGAAGCAAGTTTACAGGTACCACTCGTGCGGTTGATAGGTAGATACTATCCAAGCCCATTAATTATTATTGTTTACTGAGCGGCTCCTACCAAATTTCCATTTGCCTTTCTATGAAAATACTTTTAAGCATATTGGAGGATTATGCCCTTATGAGGAAAAAAATATCAAAACAATAATTGTTGGGCTCAAACTCTCACATATCCTAAAACATGAGATAGTTGGTGTAGGTTTGGAGTTATATACTAATAATTACAAGTAATAAGTTGTTCTTGATGAGCTTTCAATTATATTAGAAAATTTGTTTTACAATTCTATCAGAAAAGGACCTTCTTGGATTTTTTTCCCCTTGCATTTATCTAGCAAAAGTATCCTCAACCTTTCCGGCAAAGAGGGGAGACCTGGTAATTTGTCCAATGAAGATAGATTTCCCACTACACGTACATGACCTGTGTGGATTTAATTTTTTTATATGGATAATTTGATGACCTCAGTTTATCTTCAACAACTTCAGATTTCATTTGTGGCTTTTCTCATTCTGGGCTCCTCTACAAGCTGAGAAATCTCAAAGGAACTTATATTTTGTAGAACAGGGTCATTTTGTAATGTGAGACCCTCTCAAGTATCCTTCAACTCTGTTTTTGTACATATCTGAAACAAATTGTCAAGTGGAAGTTTGCATGAATGCTGAAATCCCGCCTCACACTTCTCAAGTCAGAAGGAAGGGTACTTGAAATTGTCATCTGGTTTAGATGAAGCTATCACGAGAGCATCCATTTTTCCCTTTTAATTTAGTACTATTATAGTAATTATCCCTTACAATAGTTCCTCTGCTCCCTTCTCACAATTCAGTTTCCCTTTGTCATCGGATCTGTAAACTAAATCATACATTGATTGAACTGATCAAATTAAAATGAGATTGTGCTGAACCGTTGGATTACCTCATGCGGTGTGTATCTATGCATACACGTGGGAATCTTCCCTTCCCACGAAGCTGACAATGAGTGTATATCTATCTAAGTCAGCTGTTATCTATATCTATACTCAGGCTATACTATATACAGTCCTTTGGAGTAGGACTGAATCACAGGCTAAAACTCCAGTCACGCAAAGGCTTAAAAAATTCCTTGTACCAAATCTTGGGAAAAATTAAACCTAATTAAAATGTTATATGTGCACTGTTCCCTGCAAATACTCCGTTCCCATCTTTTATGATAGTGGACAGTCTGAGATTGCCACATTCTGAAATGTTTTTATAACCCATATTATTGGGAGGCCTCAGGTTGGGGATAAATGTGTTTTAAATTGAAAAACCTATGGTTCATTTTTGACCATACGATTTCCATAATAATTACTCCTCCCAACAGCATTATTCTCACTGAAGAATCCCATCAGATCCTGTCACTCACATACTTAACATAATGTAGTAAACGTTTGAGTATCAAATTGTCCACATTTCAACCATGCTCGCACGAACTGCAAGGTGCGTCCAATAAAATGGGATAAATTATTATCATTGTTTTTGACAGGTCCGGATTGAAATATTTTTTGACGCAATAGCAACAACAACAACAACATACTTGTATTGCATGATCCTTTCGCATACGTCTATAGCGCAACCCTGCATGTAATTTGTTTACATACCAAAATCTCTATTATTCTGTTATAGACACTAGTCTCCCTGTCACCTGTCCCTCCATGTACGTACACATACATACATACATACATACAAATTACACATACATACACAAACACACACACACACAACACTGAGACACAGTCATCATCAATACTTTTGCCCAGGGAGCAAGTCTAGTCCTATACATGATGATTACATAAATACAGTACATTTTGAGGTACATGCATGAGCATGTATCATGCGTAATTAATTATATATTTTGTCTATGATACAAAGACTATTCAAATCTATATAGACAGAGAGACGTTTGAATGAGGACCCCTCCGCCGAATCTATACTATTGCTCAAAGCAATGCTTATATATAATTTGAGAGATAAAAGGTAATGATGATTTCCACATCCTAAATCTATCTACTCTTGCCAGAGCTCTTAAATCTTGTCGAGTCCCTTAAAACTTACGATAATTAACTTGCTTATTTACATAAGAGTCCAAATGACTGCCGCAAAACCACAAAACAAATAAGAGCAAGAAATACAAGAAAAACCAGGAAAAAATTACCCTCGTTTGAGTTTGATTTATTGAAAAGTCAATTTACTCAGGCTCCTTCCAAAACTATGGTTGACATAAACTGGGTCATGATTTAATTTAGATTTTTTTCCCCCCTTAGAGCAGCAATTAATAGAACTTAACAACACCATTATTTACTTTTTGATGAAGATGCGAACTTCATTCATCTGGGCAAATGGACGTGACGGATGGGGAATTTTGGGAAAGCTCCTACAAACAATGCCCCAAAAAATAAGTCCAAAGTGTTGAAACTACTACTGTAGTGTACGTACATGGAGTAAGTTGCTCACCGAGGGAAATATTGTAACATTTAAATGAAACGTGTGAGATGATTGAGCAGGTGTTACATAAATATCATTAATGGAGACATTAGCCTCAGTCATTTCCATGTCCAAGACATATTGCAATCATGGAATAAATTAGGCCCAGTACAAATTACATTAGGATGTGGAATTATTATTGTTGGGATTGATACTGGTCTTTAGATCTTTACTTTTAAAGCAATTGAGTTTTCCCTTGTAGTTGCATTATTATTATTATTTCCATTATTACAGAAAATGTACTTTTTTTCCCTGGCCTTCGGTATGTCCTGTAGAGATTTCCTTCAGGGAGGGAATCTTAGGGGCTTTTGGAGATTACCTTATTAGACCATTGAGGAATCCACTCTGCGTGGTAAAATGCATTTAGGGAGTTACAGGGACTAAGTTCTTCCACAGTGATTATCTTTGAGTAGGGTTAGTTAACCGGCAAAAAAGGTGGTGGATGTGCTGGTTGTGGTAAGTGCAATAGTAGGAAATCACGTGACAACTGCAACCAAGTTAAATAGCGGATTGCGGCCCGAGTTTGGTTGTTGTGTGCATCTTGACTCTAAACCAGCAGCATCGTGATATTTTGAAGGTTTGAAAAGTGAGGATTTATTTTAAAATTCATTTTTATTTGGAGGAGAATAATAATTCCTGTAGAGTCCAGGTAGATATAGGTAGAGGTAGGTTGGAGGATAAAAAAAAAACCTTTTGAAGATCTTTGTATCGGGGATTGAGAGGAGTCTATATAGCGTGCTTATATACTGGCGTGCGTGTCAGATGAAAGAAACCCTCTCTGTACATGGACGCTGTTGTGTACGCGTAAGAGCCGTTATCCCTCTATTTGCAAAATTCCTTTTGAGTGTTTATACAGACACTGAAAGCGTTGAGGTCCCCTCGTGGGAGCCCAAGAGTCCATTATAACCTGAGTCATATTGCCAAGCATCGTTCACTCGTTTGAGCAATTAAAGCCCTTTGCTCTCCCATACAAAGACCTACAGAGGTTTCGATATAATCAAGCTACCTCTGCTATTTTTCTTCACTTGGTTAATTCCTGAGCTGACCGACGGACACACACCACCCTGTAAACTTTTACTTTTTCACCCATTGCAGTTTTCTTCCGTAACTCAAGTAACGTCCATCGTCAGTTCAAATCAACGAGTCGAGCTAGAAACAATTAGCCAGAAGCTATCCTCTCTTGTGGTTAACAATCGACACTCTCCACAGCAAAACCATCCCCAAAATTTGTGTTGGATTAAGCTCCCCCAGTGATTTCATCTTTAAATTTTTAAAACAAATTTAAGACAAAACAAAATACCAAAAAAGCCATCAGGTAAGATTGCAAAAACCCAATTTCAGGAAAATTCTGTCTGTATACAACAATACAATACTGATATTATTTTCAAAAATTCTCCTCAAAATTTCATTGTCCTTCTCCACCCGACTCCATATTCAAGTTAGTATCTCGTCTTAGTTGCCAAAAACGTTTTTTGGAAATTTTTTGTATGGGGGATTTCTTACCTGTGTTTTTCTTACATCTCAAGTAAGTTAACAAAATGTAGTGACTCAGTGTTTACAAAGAAGGAACAAACCAACAAATACTCTTGATTGACTCTTCAGTGATAACGTGAAGTCTTGTTCTGTCATCGGCTGTTATAAATCAGTCAGTCCTTCTATCAATTAGCGTGGTTCAATTGTGAAAAATTGTCACGCTTCTACAGGAACCGGTGTGTCCATGTAGGATGTAAAGCAAATCACAACAAGAGAATATCATCTCAAAGCCTTCGTCAGCATATTTAGCTTCTTCAGTATCTCACAGTATATCATGGAGGTTTGGGCCAAAACCTGACCATCCGCTTTGTAGAATGATTCTTTCCACGCATCATCCTTCAATTTGATTACATCGTATTACATATTTCTCTCTCTCTCTCTCTATCCCTTTTGCAAATACTTTTGTTATCGCAGTGGAGCTCCATAGTTTTTGCAAGGGATTATATGTAGATGCATGGGGATACGAAAGCTTCCAAGGGCTCTAGATTCCAAGCTTATATCATGCAATCATTGAGTTCAACTACCGGTGCAGTCTCATTGATCTACTTAAACAAGTTTAAGATTTTTAAGATTTTCCTGTCCGTCCCACAAGCCATGTACCCTCATAAAGTACAAGGGTTTTGTGGGGAGTCTGAGCGGGTCACAGCGTGTTAGTATACCTACGAAGTAAATACAGAAAAAAGTAACAGAAACCCAGATGTTAGTAACTGCTAGGTCAGGATTTTCATTTGATTTTTGAATTATAGCAGTTCCTGTACATTAGAGTTTTATACTCCCTCCTTTAAAAAACAGTAAATCTTTACTTTTGACTTGAAGTTAGTTTTTTGAAAAATTTATGAAGGAGCAGAAGAAAAAAAAACAATCCCCTTCTCATTCTGAAATTAAAAGTTACTTGATCTAATCGCCTCGTGTTTTTTTCCCTCATAGATAACATTCCCAAAGAAAAGAGTAGAGACGACAGTGTTAACGTAAACTTCTTCAACTTTCACCTTTACAATGTTACAGAGTTGCATAGGTGTTGAATGTGACTGCCAGCCCGTCTAGCTAGTTTTATATGAATGGACATTTATCTACTTAGGTTACACTTGGGATACAAAAACACATGCACACAGCAGTTGGTCCCTACTTCGTAGGCTTGAGTTGATTATTTTCCTCAAAATCTTTTTTTTTTATAGATTTCACTGCTGTGTTGTATACACAGAGGGCTCTACAGATATAGGCTCTACTGATATCTACATGTGTAGAAAACACATCTTGACATTTCAATATAACTTTTAATTATCTGCTCACTTATGTCGCTGATCATTGTTGACGTTCTCCGCACATTGAGCATCATTAGTTGAGCTTGTGTCAGACTGAACATACCTATATTAGAAGGAGACAGAGGAAGGGACAGAGAGAGAGAGAGAGAGAGAGAGAGAGAGAGAGAAGAGGGCAATTTAGTGTCTAGATGATATGTCAGGAGTAGAGAGAGATATGTGTACGCAATGCAAACAAGCCTCCGAGCAGATCTCTCGTATGTATCCATCCTCTCGCAATTAGTTTTTATGCAATGGTAATTGTCATTGGTTTAGCGTCTCCACCTTGCATCATCTCACACAGGCCAGCCAGAAACAAGTGACTCGGTCAGTAAGCCGTTGCCACTCGATTTACAACCAACGATTTGTAACCACCTGCAAAAGTCAAAGGAACACTTATTAATTACTGTAACTTTAGTATTCATTATATGACTCGCCGACTCTCCTAATTTTCCCATGAGATCTTCCCCTTGCAACTCATACTTACATACGTACATACTCGACGCTCATACATGAATTAGGAATCCTTCCCTGAGGCAATGGGTTAGTCCGGCTATTTATGTTTACACTCATGTTTCAATAATAACAGTGTGTGTGTCATGTGTCTCATCTCGAACCAGACACTTTAAGCATGTTTACAGATACCAAAATGTAAACAAATGCATTATATTGTAGCATTGGGCAATGTAGGATAGGGTAGGATTGGAGTAATTAGTCCCAAACAGTAGAGGAAGGAGTCCTTGTGTAAAGAATTTTTGACGGGGAGTTGCTATATTTCTCGGAAATTCCCTTCTACTTGCAATCATTTGAAAATCCCCTGCAATTTCTTTTTAGCACTTGAGGTAGATAGAGAGGTAACAAACAGTACTAAGCGAGAGCATGGCTGAGCTAGTAGAATCAGGAAGAAATAGTCATAATTGATGTCATGAATTTTTAAGCAGGATATATCCTTTATTTCTACTTGAGAACAAATTATATTAACGTGTATGTCACAAATTTAAATATATAGTGAGTAGCCCCACATAAGAATTAGGATTGCTTCATCCCAAGTCCATACCGGGAAGCAAAGATGGATTAGCATTTGTTCAGGAGGCTAAGTACTCAGACCGTCAAATAGGATGTGTGGAAATTACTCTCCTTAATCCCGTGTAGTAAGTATAGTGTGATTTGGTATGTAGAAGCAAGGGTCTCAGGCCTCAGAGGATTGGCAAGGTTTAGTGGAAATATTTTTAGAAAAAGTATAAGTGAGGACACACAAAATAGGTTAGCAATGCATTTTTTGTTGTACGGATATGCTCACCTATATGTGATTAAACAAGTAAAAGGAGTGAAAAGTTGGATGTTGTTCTTCGTTCTTATGAGCACACATACTCCCTCCCATACTCCCCTCCCTCCATATAAAACCTATAGAGACATAAGGGATTACCTAAACCTGAAAATATAGGGAGTTGAGTTAGTTGTATTACATGCTCAAGTGACCACAAGACAGTACACACTTTTTGATTCATATTTTCTCTTTACGTTTCTCTCTGTGTAAACTCTCTTAATCACATTAGGTAATGAGCGGAAACGCTTTAATACCTCAGAAGCTTGAGTGAGTGCATCAAGAGGAACACGCTTGTGTGTATCGTTAAAATTATTTATGATGCTTTATTTTGTTTTTCATTTCATGCAGAGTTATATATCTAGATATGCATTTATGTACATAGGTATAGACTGTACTGTCCGAGACATTGTACACGCTCCCTCACAGTCTCTTCCCTCGAAAATAAATCCTACTACATATGTAGGTGTAGAAACGTTTGAGATGGTGTACATATATCGTGCTGATATGATCTAAGATTACGAGCCTTTGATTATCAGACCAAGTAATTGGATGAGAACCTTGCCAAGTAGTTTCAAATGTGAAGTCAATACGTCCCTATTTTCAAATTTTATATCGTCCACCTCCCTTGACCACAACCTTTGCTTGTTGTTTTACTTTCGATCTTGAGCTGTCTCATCCACAAGTGTTTTGTGACTGTTATTCTCATATATTTTGTGTCTTTTCCTCCTCAGAATGAAGTCCTGGGCCCTAGTTGTTGTTCTTGCTCTGTTTGCACTCTCCAGTGCACTCCCGGTACCAGAGGATGACTCCTCCAAACCAGCGGCTTCTGATGAAAAAACTTCCGTAAGTATTTCTTCTCCTTGAGAATATCTCCAAGTGCATAAATCCCATTCATTTCGGCGACGCCTGCTCCTACTTTGCTATTTTCAAGGTTACATTTTTGTACCATTGGGAGTTGCAATTGTACGGTAAGAACTATTTATGGTATCATCGTGTCGTCAAGTCGAACAGTCCATGGGAAGTTTTCAAGTGCAGGGATTTGAAAAAGAAAAAATATTCCCATAAAATCTACCAGTCATAAAGGAATTGGAATCAGTGATTGGATTGTTATACACACGTGGGGCTTTTAATGAAGTATAAAGACAGTGCTGCAGATGCTGATTTTTTAGCTGTTCAGCTGATAGATGATATTGATCCTCAATACTAATCGCTACATAGACCTAGAATAATTCCCCCAAAATTGTAAGGGTCATTTTTTTTAGACCTTGTCAAGAGGAATCGTACTAATAGTTTGAATCATTCATGTCCTGACTTACTTTCCAACCTTTGGTGATGGTTTGAATGGATCCATGTCACAACAAATGGCATGAAATCAATCGTCCTCAGTCGTGACTCTAGTACATCAATAATCCAGTTTTATGAAGTAGAAGCGCAGATGTCCATCAATCATCTCAGTTTAAGTACAAGCGGAAATGTGGCCCTGTGGAATCTCGCCTGTAGGCACATATGCCCACACATATGTATGTACGTACATGCGTAACAGCCACAGTAGTAGCTACTATACAAGTAGTTCCTCAAATGTCAAAACAATAATAATTGAAACTTGAGTGGATCTATGTATACAGATAGATTCAGAATAGAATCCTAAAATGGTTTTTCACTCTTCTGTTTCTCCTATTATTGTTTTGTTTTTTTTTTGCAGCGTGAATTTTTAAAAGATTTACTCCTAAATGCTGACCATTGCATTGGACGGATAGTGGATGTACTCCACATGTTTTTTTTGTGTACTCTCCTTGCCTTTGTAATTCGTTTTCGTCCTGCTGACCAGTCATTGTTTTACAGATAAGAGCCACTTTGACTGCCCCACCATTATTTGTTCGTACATGTTACTGTAGCGTGTGGTCATGCTCTAATGGTATAAAAAAGTTGTTTTACAACAGAATACAGCCAGAAAGAGAGATAGAGAGAGAGAGAGAGAGAGAGGGGGGGGGGAAGAAAAAGGGATAAAACACTTTTTGGTTGGCAAAAACGAGAACGAAAGCAAAAGCAGAGAAATTGATGAATAAAGTCGACTGCCCGACTGACTTCCTACTTCCTGAGACACCCTTGTTTCCTCTCTTGTACAGAGAGTCTCTGTCTTGTCTATATGCTTATGTCCAATCTCTGAGGCATTATCACTTTCGCTTCTAATATTAATCGGGAACGTGCATACTTGCTCAAGACAAGAGAGAGAGAGAGAGAGAGAGAGAAGTCCGTCATGTTTTTCGTATTGTCTTAATGATGAACATCCCTATCAGGTTTACTCTCTTGCCGTCAAACCGGATGTGATGTGCTTGATGAGCAATGCTATCCACTCCATGGGGCTAACTCCCAGAAGAGAGGTGTGTGTAGCCCAATGGAATTGGCAACTTGTGTAAGTCATGTATGTAGATATTGGTGAAGTGCTATCCTTTCATATGGGCAATAACCATATGAATCTATCCTTTGGAATAGGAGACAGTTCCTCTCAAAATATATTATGCAGGAACTTCATTTCCATAAACGTGTTTCCCCTTCATTACCGGATATATATCCTATCAGTATCTATATGTACGGATAGTTAATAGTCTCCACGGATAATTCATGTAGGGAATTGAAACGTGTGAGTTACTTGAGGTTCCGCAATATCAATTTCCCATTCTAGGTTAGCATTTACATTGGATCCAACGCATTTTCTATATCTCACGTCCCCCTCTGTTGTTGACCCGACTCAATGTGTGTGAACGTCATATGAAAACAAATACTAAATAGGAATAGGTATCATGTTCCCATCTCCGGAATCCCCCCTCAGGGCATAGAATTTACAACTCCACTGTGAAACATAAACAGCAAATTATTGATGACAGAGTGACACAACGAGTGTAACACTTATTGTAATTCTTTTTTCAAAGTGCTAAATATTACGCAATCTCTCCCCTCACTCCTCCATCACACAATTCGAATTCATTAGGCCAAAGGGAAAACATTTCTTTCTTCGCTACTGACCTTAGTTCAGAGTTTGTTTTGTAGAGGGGAAAAAAATGCATGGTAATTCATGGAAAATACCTCCTTCATAATTACTCATACATTGAGAGCTTCGTGATATCTCACCCCTATACTTTTGACTATTTTAATTCCCTCTGACCAATAATAATTATTTAATGGAATTGCTAAAAAAAAAACGCGAGCACGATTTTCTACAAGTATTTTCTTCCCTTTTCTTAAGTTTTAATTAAAAAAAATGTCAGTGTGGAAAAGATGAACCGTTTTATTCAAAACTGACTTTTTTTTCCCAATAGTACCAGTCCTAGAGGAAAATCCTTCAAATAGATCCCACGAGGTGCATTTGCATACACACATATAGCTCCGTGTAAATAGCTCACAGTCCCCATTGTATGTTTTCAATCCTCCCAAGTTTCACCAAATGCGTGAAGACCTCTATTAGGCAATAGTAGTGTGGATGAGAGGAGGTGCATTAAAAAAATATATTAAAAATTAACACTTATTTGCAATGTTTTTGCTTTAGGTATAGGGGAGGGGAGAGAGAGAGACAGAGATTGTGCGTTTAAGTGGAACAGTTATGAAGCCAATATTTGGAAAAATTGTGAGTGCAATAACGTGGGAATATTAGGGACGGTTGTTATTATCTCTTTAGCAAATCGCCTCAGAAGTAACTGTAAAAACGTTTAATTACGAAAGCCCTACATTGTTTCAAGTCTGAGGTATATATTATGGTAGGATTATGTGATGCTGTCAGTGTCACTTGCTATAGTCAGAAGACAGAAGATATAAAAACTTTTTGATCCTATAGGTACAAAAAAACTCCCATATAAATGTAGCTTACAGAGGGGATTGGGCAAGACCGACAGTTATTTTGAAAAAGCAGCCCTTTTAAATACTCAAGTGTATTTTTCTCATCTCTACTCAAGTACCATTTTGGGGGGGTATAATTTGGATAAAATATTTAAGGAGTAATCTACCAATGGGAAATTGTGGGTTACGCATTACAACCTCAAAGAATGTGAGTGATGGGCTTGTTGCAGCAAAACAGAAATAATGACAAATCATTTGTATACACTTGATCCTAACAATACTAAGAGTTGGGCTCTCAAGAGTGTACATACTGTATGTATCTCTGTGACTGTGTACAGGTTCCTTTGATGAATTACTTACAAGAACGTGGCAAACGCATTGTACTACTCAAACCACTGTAGTAGGACCAACGAAAACATGTGCGAGTTACATGAAAAATTTGCTTCCAACGCATCGTATTTAATACTATGGGTATCTATATGTATGTATGTTATTTGAGTTACGTGTGTGGAATTTACTTCATGCTCTATGTAGATATGTATATCTTTCATCTTTGAAGCACCCAGCCCATAGTAGAGGTTAGGTAGATACATACATGACGCATACAGAATGTTGGACGGTCTTGTAAAAGGAGTAGTTTCATGCTCACTTTCATATGATTGCATACAAGAGTCAGCCTACATGACGAGTTTTCTTACACACATGAAATTATATGCTTGGATTTCGTAGGGAGCCCGAGTGCATTTATACAGTTAGGTAGTGCATTAAGTTATGCAAATGAAACGAGCATCTATTAGTTGCTCGGTGTCGTAATCATTTTACATGTGAAGTTGTTGCTCTGTGAGTCTCTCTCCTCTCTTCTTGTATAGGTTTGACGACAAGGCAAGAAAGTTTTTTCCCCCTCCCCCCTTTGGAAGAGACTCCATCAACATATTAATAATAAGTGTGTTTCAAACATTGGGAGTCTGCAGGGCACGTCATGGACTATTATGGTACAGGATAGATTGTTTACTCAGAAATCTGTTCTCCTTTGCTCGCCCCTACAATACAAGTGCAATCTTTACGTTTATTATGCATTAGTCTGGGCTGTCGTCAGTAGCCAAAAGGCCCATTCAGCTCAAGTTAGCATAATATAAATTGAAAGTGAATACTGAGTACAAGCTCATAGGCATAGATACATATGTAGGTATGGTTCATCCTATTGTACACAATATAGTTTTTAGACTGACTCTCCTCCGAGTACCAAATACTAGGAAATCCTTTCATCCTTTGACAACATTAAGTTGTCATTCTCTCTTAAATTCATTCATTATTTACCCTGGGAACAGAATAGTGTAGGAACAATCCCTCCATGACAATGGCAGACATCCTCAATTCCTGGTTTCGCAAGTAAACACAAGATTTTCCTCTCCTGTCTCAATACAAACCCTTCCCTGTCCAGCTCCTGGGACAATGGAGTCCTATTAGGAGGTCTGTGTAACGTCTCAAAAAATGAACATGGTGAAAGATATGTTTTCTTTTTGGAAGAGTAATTTTTTTAATGTAATTACATTTAACGTACAAACATTTAACTCAGATGTCAATGTAAATTAATTGTTGAAGCCATTAGCTGTTTTTTGTAGATTAAATCACAGCAACCCAAACCTTCATCTTCCACCTTGCTCATTCGAGGATTTTATTATTCTCCCTTTAATATTTACCACTAACCTTTTCTTTTTGTCTGTTGTCCTGAAATATGAATAGAAACCCAATCAAAAATTACAAGTAGCCTTCAAAATTTCCAAACACTTGCTGAGCTTTAATGACTTTACTAAATTAAAACATCCCTGTGAGATCACCTTGGTCAGGAGGACTCCCATTGAAGCGGATTTCTTCTCTAGTATTAATTTTTTATCCCTCCACCTGGACTAGTATTTAGTTAGTAGGGAAAAGCTGGGGAGCCCGAGGTAATTGCGTCAGTTGGAACGAATCAATAAATAAATTGCATAATACAAAACTAGTGAGGAGTTTTAATTGAAGTAGGTAAAGTCATAGCCATGGTTTTTTTTTCTACTAAAATATTCTCAATCATAAGAATGAACTCACTCAATCCGAAAGTTGGGAAGAGGCAAACAAAAAAACATGCCATGGTCATTAGTAATTGAACTGATTTTATGTGTACCACGCCTTATAGAATTTCATTGTGAGAAGCTCATATGTGAGTGCTCACTCCAATAAATGAGACGGAGGGTTTCATAAGAGTGCCTCTCAACAACATCGCACCAGTGGTCAGCTGTTTTTTTTTCAATTGAGTTAGAAACATACAAACACATTGACTCTGTACAGTGAAGGAACTTATGCAGTGGAACCTAAACCTGTCTGCAAACAATATTCAACAGAATTATTGTTAATATAATATATTTGGAAATAAAATAAACAGACCCAAGTGTGAAAGCGGACTGAAAGCAAGGTTTCAGTGCTGAAAAAAAATTATAGGGAAAAAGTGAGGTATGTACATCCACATAGGTACATATGTACATATATGGGGGGAAACAGCTTGTTTACTCTCAGGAATCCTTACATACATAGTTAGCACGAGCATTAGTTAGCACTAACAATAAGTGAGACACTTGTTAGATAGAAATTACGTCGTTTCATCTACTTTTGCTCCTTCGTCCAAACAGGGCCAAAAAAAAAATATAATCACTTTTTTTTTACTTCAACGACACAAGAAAGCGCTCAGTGAGAAATAAGCAAGACCGTTGTAGTAAATGACTGGGGCTTTTTTTTACTTTACAGTCAGCTCGATAATCAGTTAATGGTTAATTGTGAGAAGAGATTGAGTTTAGAAATTGTAATGAGATTAAATAATCCTTGGGGCTAGGAAATTAGGATCCTATTAAGGACTTTATGTCCTGAAGCTCTCCACAGGTTTTGGGGAAATATGAATAAAACGTTTCCTCAGCGGATTTTAATAATTATTCTTATTGACAATTAGAAATATGCAGAAAGTTGGCTGCAGGCTGCGGCAAGGAGCATACTGTTTGTTGTTTGTAGTAAATCAATCTATCAACGTACATTGTAGTTGTGTGCATACACTTAGGATTATCACTTGGAGTCAATCCCATGCCTGTAATAAGGGTGTTCCCACAATTGGTAATATCGTTGAAGTTGTTATGTGTGCTTTAGCAGAAAGGAGTCATGTTTTGATTACATATTAACCTAGAATTCTCAAGTAAATCTGAGCAAGGTTCACTGTGCATTCTGATGGAGTTGTCCTACTATGAGTGACATAATGAGCAGGGGTAGATTGTTTAGTGTTTCTTCAGTGGTAGTATGCAATATATGTAAATATTATTCTATCCCTTCTCATAGTTCAATGTGCTTGATTCATTTCATAGAGCAAGGGGATTCCCTCGGGTTGGTCCATGCACAATCTTTTTTTTTTCTGGCCAAATAAATAATACACAGGGATAATGGATGCCTCAACTTTTTAGAGAATACATGTGAGGAGGGGTCCCTTGACCTAATCTGGTACTTTTAAAGTTGAGGAATCCCAGTGGCCTTTCATCTGTTCATTGCACTTGAGAATTAGTCAAACGAAGAAGTTGGTCGTGACTGCCAGGAATTCATATAAATTCATAATATCGTATTGCATAGATACACAATAGCCTCAGGATTTACAACTGAGTCCAAGCAGGCATAATGAGTCCATAAATGCATGCATAGACGGAGTAATTGTAAAGAATTCCAAAAACAAACTCACCCACACATGCCATACCCACAGTATTGAGACAAGTGCTTCAAATAATGGGGGACCTTGCCAAGAATGACTTGAGCAATGGGATTTGGTTGGAAAATAAATTGAATCATCTGCAATCGGTAAAAATCCCGAAGGAGCAAGGGAAAACTCCTTGGAAAGGTGTCTCTTGTCATTCAAACTTGAATGGATGGTACTTGATTGGAGATTAGAAACTTCAAGAATTTCTTTTCATTTCTTTATATGTGGACTGTCACGTATCTCTTATTTCTAAACATTGACACTATTATTTTTCTATGCTAAGAGTATATAGATAAAGAGCAGAGGAGGACCCCAGGCCATGTCTTACAATAGTGTAAACAATATCTGATGGTTATCAAAACCCTGGTTGAGATTATTATTTTCGGGGGAGCATAGTGTCATTTAAATTTGGCCTACTGTGTAAAAAAAAAAAATTAAATGACTATCCATTCAATTCATTTGGACATGAGGGGAAATCCCCCCTGCATGTCAACTGGGTGCTGTTACATGTCAAATTTAATTTCGTGAATAGGGCCAATTTTTCAAGTATACTATATAATCCCACTGATATTAATATTATCTAATGGAAATTTTTGTTTGAGTAATTTCTTCTCAATGTCTTTCAACCAAGCTTTTGTGTCCCAAGGTTATTCCCACAATGCCAGTCCCGACTATAGCAAATGAATCCTAGCACACATTCGTCTTCACAGGATTGTGTACACACGTACATAGGGATGTGTAAGTATCTATGTATGTACGCATAGGTTTTTGCCACCCATAGAAACTTACTAGACCATAGTTCAAAGGCAGTAAAAAGCATGACAGGTGTACTCACATGACTACACGTGTATTATAGGTCAGAAATGATTAAGTATCCTATTAATTTTTTAATGTTGTTTTGAAATCCCTAGTATTTCTTGGAAAAAAAACTTTCCTTATTCAGGATCCTTATGTATACCGTCCTCTGACTTTACTCTATATTCCACGTAAAAATGGACAAGGACTTTCAAAGGATTATCATGAAACAATAATTGTATTAATTTCATTTGTCTCCACACACAGAGAGAGAGAGAGAGATAACTGCTGTAGTAACGCACGCTTCTACAAACATGCAGACTGATTATCCTAACGATTTTTACACATGTTTCCATACATGATTTGCATAATTATGTGAAACTTCCACGGAGAGAAATACGGGTGTGAATCCTACCCTCAAATTTTAATACTCTTTGAGGAAAATGAAGTCATACCAGGTAGTTTGGGATTGTTAACAATATTTAAATTACAAGTCAAGGTAACCAGACTGACCCATAATTTGATGCAATCATTCCCATTCCCATTTGGATACATCAAACAGTTCCAACCAATTCATTCCTATGATGCGATTACAGATCCCCCAACTCCAAGTACTGTAGTTGACACAGCAAACATGAAGTAGGATTAAGTAAGCATGTCTGATTATTTCCTTGTAATAAATTGATGACGCCTTGCCATACCATAGCAATGACAATTTTAAGTATGGAAAATACTGTTGGTAAATAATTCTCTTGAAATTGCCTATTAATATTATAGACATCCCTACCACTAATAAAATTTGAGTAGATTGTATTCATGACCCGAGTATTGTTGGCGAATAGACATGAGCACAGACGTACAATGTAATATGCAGAATAATTTAGACCTAAAAAGCTTGTACTTGTTTAGATAGTTGAATCTATACAAATATGGACTTGCTCTTTGGAATACCTGCACGAGAGAAACTGTTGATTAGAGATTACTGACTCTCGAACAAATTGTACACTTGGACTTGAACATCTCACAGGTGTAGCATTGAAAACGACTTTGAGACTGACGACTGTTTACACATGATAAGAACTTTTTGGGTAAAATATTGAAGACTTGAAAAGTTTTTATTGTTACAAAATATTTAATGGAAGGACCAAACATTATTACTGTATAATATGAAAGCACAACAAGCTTCTAATTTTTTTTCTATACTTAATAATAATTATTTATTATTAAAATAATTTGATCCGAAAAAAAAACAACCAATTTACGATTGAGGAAACCTTACTTTAGGTATTTCCTGAAGACGTGGACGACTTAGAAATGAAAAATAATTCCCCGAGGAGCATCCCGGACAATGACGCCATCATTTCTGAAATGAATCCGTCACAGAGAATAACTCAAGCTCTCGAGGTGGTTTTATTCTTAAGATAATACTAATTAATTCCAATCAACTTCATTTAATTTACATTACCACAATCTTATACATTTATTACTATGTTTTGATAATGATACTGATACCACATAATTGACATGATTGGACTTGACTTTACCTTTTTTATTGATATATTTATTTAGGATTTTTACTCCTTCGAATTCCAAAGTATTTGAGCACAATCTCATCATTCAAAAGGCACCTTTCGCCTCAGTTCTAGAAAAACGGAATGGAAAGGTGTCAGACACACTATAAGTGCCCATTAGCATTTAAGAGATTGGGCAATCTCTACCTAAACTTGTTTTGAATGATGGTGATTGAGGCAATCTGACAATGACATAGAACTCCTGGGATTCGTAGTGATTGATCAAGAGAAAAACTAGAAAGTAGATGCTTGCCCGTGCTTTTTCACCTCTTAGAATTTGTCATTCTTTCCTCAAGCCCTAGTCCCATTCTCAAAACTTCTCCAAATATTTTTCATCCAGATCTCCAGCTGATCCCAGTTCTAAGTCCTTTCTTACCTCACTTCACTTATTTTTAATTACTCCCAGCTCCTGAATTGATCCCCAATTTCCACGAACTGGTCACTGTACACAAGCAGTTTTGACTTTTTAGTGCCTTGTGAAAAAACAAGCATAGACATAGGTTTTATTTTTCAAATTCAATTATTACTAGAAAGCTCACTTTTCCAATCCAGTGTTCTATTTCCTAAAATACTTCAGCTTTCAAATCAATTTACTGATTGTATAAAAACTTTTTGCCTCCCGTATCTTTTTTTCAAATATTTTAATCCAAAAATTATATTTAATGCAAAAACCCTGGGCTGGGTTGTCCTACATGCCTCTGCACAATCGAATGTAATTTATGGAGTTATAATTTGTTTTCAAGTAATTTTTTTTAGCCAAGCCATTTGCTTGTGTTAACAATGCTGGAAAGCACATACAGGGCGTCGGAGCATGGCAGGTATTTTTTCCTCTAAAAAGAACAGAATTGATCAGAGGACAACGAGGGCTTCTGGCGTATGGGACAGACAAACATATCTTCTACTACTAGTATGAAGCAGACTATGGGATCTGGTCTTCTGGACGTTGACGACTACGACCATTACAGAAACTGTTAACATGAGAGCAATAACCAGGGACTTACAGGAGCTGAGATTTTAATCTTTTTTTTAGAAACACTCGCATTTTGGACTTTTGTGACATCTTGTGACATATGGTCACTCAATTGTTTTAACACTTTCAAAAATATACGGTTTGATTTTGACGGTAACGACTTTTACAAAAAAAATTGACTGGTAAGTAATCGTGAATCTCTTGTGTGTATATATTGGGTATAAAGAACGTCTCGAAAACATTACGTATGGGAATCAAAAACTTGGGAAACTCGGCCATTCAAATTCTCGAAGGTACTGGAGTGGCCACGGAACAGGCTCTGGGTACTGGTGCCAGGATTGTTACAGGGGTGGCTGAGACCGCAGCGGAAGCTGCTGAGACTGGTGCTAAAAGTGCCATTCGTATTGCCAATGTGAGCATAGTATTCTAACATACTACACACAAGAAAATCCTTGATGTTCTCCACACATATTTTGTAGTGACACCTTTTTGACTAAAAGTAGTAGAATAACACGTAACTCCGTCACCTTTCGTAGTCATATATCTACTCCCAGTAGTGAACACATCCTTCCCTGCATGACAGTTCCTCATCCTTAGATTTATTGGAAATCTCCCTATTTAATTTCATCACAGGCATTATTTCATTCATTAGTTGTAGAGTCAGTCGTAGGACTTGTCTTTAGTGTCATTATTAAATACAGTAATTATTATTGTAGAGATTTTATTACACTACCACTAGATACTATTTAGCTAGACTACTAGTACACCTGCCTTATGACAGTAGATTTCATCAGAGAGTCATGCAGAGTCTCTCGCACCAAAAAAAAAAAAAGATTCAGCAAGTACATTGTAACTGCAAATTGCACTGCCAAATAATGAACCCCCTTAGTATTGATTTTTTTTCCACTGCTTCTTGTAAACATGGTCATATAGTCGAGTGATGTGGCATGAAATTGCCAAATCAATTGACTATGTCTCTGAGCATCTCAAGCTACTACAGTATATATGCAAGCCTCACGTAACATTCTGCCCTCGGATGATACTCATCTAGTGCACTTTTAAATTTGGAGACTATGTACCACACTTTTGCCTAGACGGTCCTAGTGTAGAGATTGGCACTTTTCAAGAGCACTAATTGCAAAACTTACCTCTTCTTTCTAAACTTCAAACTTCTTTGGACAACCACAAGGAATTCATGTGTACGTGCTCCATTGTGGATTTTCTACTCTACAGAAATCCAGATGTAGACTTTTTTTTCCAATGCATGCACCCTATTTGCAAGAGAAAAAAAAAGTACCTGTGTGTGACAATGGCAGTATATACCATCAACAATGCCAAGTTGCATCATATGCATGCTTGCTCCCTTATGAGTCTGCACGTTCACTTTACTCCCTGACTGAGTAAAGTCAGAGGAGTCATTGCATTATTTTCGAAAATTAAGTACATGCAACAATAAATAATTCCCTCTGATACGCACTCTCAGAATTATGTACACACACACACAGGGCTCTGATGAGAGCAGGCACAAAGGTGTGTGCGAATATCACTATATAGAGATAATTTATATTTACTCTATAGTATATAAACATGCACTGTGTGTGCCCAATGTAGGTCTACGGGCTATACAGGGATTACTTCACAAGAGTAACCGGACGAGCATGTTTCTGTGCATGTGTTGACGTCAAGACACTAAATGCTTTTTTTCTCTTTGCCCCCTTCCTCACGAAACTTCTACAGTGGCACTGCCAGCATAACTAAGGGGCAGTTTGAAATTTCCCTAGAATATTATTGTATGATATGTGATGATACAATTTTTGATACATGTAATAATGTAGGGATGATCAAACTGGTGAACCAGTTGCTGAGAGCACTTGTAAAAATGTGAGCTCTTAAAAGTGTAGGAACGACACAGTATACCATAAAAGTAATAATTATCTGTGCTATCAAAAACTATGCACTATTGACCAGTAAAGAAAGACTAATTACTACCTGACATAAGAGGTCATAATTTAGAAACCTGTACACAATTGGACTCCAAATTGAGGGAGCATATGTACCTTGTACTGTACTGGGTGCCGGGGCTCCGCTCAACAAGAGAGAGAGAATTGTCTACTTCCTATTACAGAAACGCATGTAGTCTAGATAATTGATAAACCTCATCGATGCAGGACTGGTGATGAAATTTTTCACTTTTACAATCCACCGAGCGTTTATTGCATGAGTTATGTCACTAATCCAAATGCTATAATTTGTTTTCGGGTATGAATCGTGTGTTTGTGAGATGGTAGTGGGTAGGTTATGAGTAATCAACTACTTTTTGTAATAATCCTTGCAAGTTGTACATTTATATATGGTATGAGTGGAGTGTGTGAGTTTGTGTGACATTTTATAACATATGTGTGAATCTTCAAGGGGGAATTTTTAAAGAAATTTTTCGGGAAACATTTAAATGTAGGGTGTCGCCAACTCTTTGAGCCAATCAACCAAAGTGCTCGTGGACACCAAGACCCAGCTCCTCAAGGGATTGACTGGTGGGGCTGCTTCATCCCTCCAGGCTGATGCTTCCTCCAACTCGGAATCGGTTCAAAGGAACGAGCGTGCGAATACTGGTGGATACTCCTCCGGTGGATACCCCTCAACATCCTATGTACGAACGAATTTGTATATGTAGAAAAAAAAGAAGGCCTACGGAGGAAAAATCTTGCACTTAATTAATTTTCTTATTTTTCCATTTTCTTAACAACTAACTGGTGATAACATTTGGGGCTTTTTTTAAAAAAAAAAACTCATACGGCGTTTTAACCCTTTTGCGGTATATGCCTATAATCTGTACATTTCGGGTGCTATAATAATTATGATGATACTCTACTAGTTATAATTTATATAATTACAAATATATTCTCGTAAAAAATCCTGCACTTCTCTAGATATTTGGAAGGTCAGCCTTTTGACCCTCTCTATAAACTCTCAAGTACAGAGTGATCTCTCAGATTCTTTATACGTAACGACTGTCTTTTAATTTTTTCTCGGAACACTCCTCTGGAACCAGATACTACAGTGTACTTTGTACTATAGTATTTAGATAGATACTTATAAATAATGTAAATTACTCTATGCATTGTTACCCTTGACTGGACCACAAAGCTTACTGTAGTGTGCACTGATTTCTCCTTTAGGGTCCGAACACTGTTGCTGAAACTCCCAACAACTTTCTCAATGTTTTCTCTCAGGCTGCAGCCAACACTGTCAACTTTGGTACCCAATTACTCAATAGTCTTGTCGGAGTTGCCGCCAACATTCTTCAAGTAAGATCTTGCCCTGTGATCAGTCAATGATCTTTACCATCTTTAACAAGAGCAGAGATTGTGGACGCATTTTTATGTATAACCTTAAAGTCAATAAGGGTCACTGTAGCACAAGTCAGGATTTCTCCTACACTCCATATTTATTATTACCCCATAAGGGATAAATTAACTCCAGACCTCTGTTTGTTTCTCACACTCACTCATTAAGCTACACATGCGTTCATACGCTCATTCTTACACTGACATTTGAATGTGAAATGATCTCTGCTTAAAAAAAAAAGGAATATACATACCTCATCCACACTCACCCTACACTTTTGACTACACATTACCTCAGGCAGGGAATGGTCTGAGTGCTGTAAACCACCGTTGGAAATTGTTATTTTATTCTCTTATTATCATTCATTTTATTGCAGGGTCAATATTACATCCGTCGTTTGCTTATTCAATACCAAACCCGCAGTTTTCCCTCTCTTACATAAAGCACCCCCATCCAAATTCAATAGTTAAATAATCAATGGACTATTTCAGTCTTACTTAACTCTCTATTTGTATAATAACAAGCTTTGAAAAACAAAACATAACAATAGAAAACCACAAGAGGGTCTGTATATGTGTAGGTAAATTTGAAGAAAGTGACCTTACTTTTAATTGCAAAGGAGCTCAAGCATTAATGAAGCATGACCGTAGCTATTTGTACATCAAGAAGAGTTTTTCAATGGAGACACAGAGTCTTGTAGGGGATGCAGATATAATTTCAATTTTATGGTCCAAGCAATAAGTATTTAATTTCTGAGATTTTTTTTCTCTATCTCTCTCGAGCCACTCAAATTAAATTTGAAAAGCCTTTTGATTTATTTGATTGCCTATAAATTTAGGATTTGAAGAGTGAGCTTTTTTTTTTCTTCTTCTGAGTCTCTTCGTCAGTGACAAAATAAACACTCCTATAGAAATGTGTGACATCATCCAGGGAAGGGATAAAAGTCACAATGAAAATTTGATCCATTATGAAATTTGTGAATAGGGAACCGTCTCCACTCTTTTGAGCCTTTTGAATGCCAAGGGACAGGTTGTCGGAGCCGTGGTTCAATCCGCTCCTCCAGTATTGGCTTCCGTGACTAGAACTGCTGGGGATGTTTTAGCTGCCAAGGCCAGAATCTTTGGAGCCGTTACTCAGGTAGGAGCTGCTGTGGCTAATTCTATTGGACAACTTGCCACCAACAAAGCAAATTCCCATAGTCCAGTTACTTCCCATGTTAGTACAGCTTATGGTGTTCCTGGCAAATATTAATCCTGGAATTCCAGACCAAAGAGGTGTAGCAAAAAAATGCATGTGACTCCCTATTAGTATATAGTATTAATACTCGTAGTCTATAACTACACTACCTTAAGTACTACTATGTAGCTGTCATATATACTAAAAAAAAATACGAAAGACCAGCTCTAATACCTGACGCTATATCTGAGATGGGTGCTCATATGGATTTTTATTTCCTTCGAATTATTTTAAAATTTCGTCCGCGGCTTGATCTATATCTACTCTTTTGATCATGTGTGTGACTGAATTGATCTACCGTTTTTTTTTAATTATTTTGATATACATAAATACTTCGTAGTCATTTTTATGTTTCTCATCACAATTTATAGCCTGTGTAGGGATCCCCACATTTATTTTTGTATTACAATTTACTTTGACTCTCCCGTGAGTCTGAACAAGATAATCATATATATTTTGTATAAAAAGTAATAATGTAGTATTACCTAAGCTATAGTTTAGTTCTTTCGAGCGAGATATCTACATATATATAGCTACACATATACTATTTTACTTCTCTACTAAATAGTATTGTACTGTCCCATTGGATAATCCTTTTGTGTGAGAGTAAGTGAGTTCCCTATGTAGCGCTCCACACTAGTACATACATAGATAATTACATAATACACTTGACACCTATATAAGTCTCTCCCCTGACCAAAATGGTCCTTCCCTTCTTAATTCTGATTACATTTGAACGATTTATGCAATTGGTTCAATGTTAACTACTTTTGCCAGTACAGTGGTACCTTGTCTGGACTTCGGGTGACTCACAATTAGCGAGATGGTTACTAGCATGAGGAAAAGTCTATTATATAGATAGTTGAGCCCGTGTGAATTTTGAAACAGTTTACTCTGTCAGTTGGAAGGTGTGACATTATAAAATTTAGATGATAAGTTCTCTCAAAAAAGCCAACAAGTATGAACGTGTGAATTTGATTGTGAGACCCTTCTTAAATCCCCTTTACCTAAATATAATTACATTATATAGATCCCTCTGAAATTTTGAGAGTCCCTCCCTTGGAATCAGTTCTTTCATTTTGAATTTGCTCATTTAATTTTTGATCTCTTCAGTTGTAATTTTGGGGAAAGTTCCTTATAACTATATTGATCTTGAGATTATTGACAATTTTTAGTCATAATTTTTTTTTAAAACGGGAATAATTATTAGTGTTGTTCTAAAATTATTTGGCTTCCATGTGTGCTTTTATTTCCTCTTGGTAATAATTATTATAGTTCGTTGTCCACTCTCTTCCTCTCTCTCTCTCTCATATCCTCTGATTGAGTCAATCCTAATCGTGTGAATTTCCTATTGACTGAGTACGTCAACTTCAAAAGCTTTCCTTCATATAATTTTAATGGTTGCTTTACTTACTATAAATTTAAAGCTGGATCGTTTCGTTACCGTTACTTTACTTACCACAACTTACATAATTTACTTCTAGAATCAGAATGATATCGCTCTGTGTGCCTATTTTTGCTTTAATTTGTGCATGTTTGTAACCCTTGTGTGTATTAATTTGAATAACGAATGGATATAATGCGAATGTTGTTGTGTTTTTGTGCTCTCAAATTTATTAACTCATTTGTCGATGGTGTGTCTAACCCTCAATTTCATACGTACTCTCAGACGTTTACTCACTGATACTTTTACAGATTACTACAAAAACTGAATACTTACTTTTATCGTTTTGTATAAATCCCTCAATATTCTACAGAAATTTATCTTATCATTCAACCAACAAAAATACAGTACTGTGTAGTGGACATGCAAGTTTTGATTTAGCTTTTACTGATTGTCGCATTTATGGTTACAAGACGAATTGACTGATGTAGGAACCTTTACTTATAAGAATAGTATTTCCCTCTCTTTTTTTTTTTTTTTTAAATTTCTATATAGTTTGCGTACAACTGTTTGAACAACTGTTGTATTTTTGAATCCTTACTCTACTTCTTTTCATTTGAGAGTGTTTTGCTTTTGTGTATGTGTGAATGACTCATTATCTCAGTAATTATAGTTGACTCGTTAGAATTTTAGTGTAGGTACATACAATAACTGTATACAGTAATTTTAATTTAGATAGTATGCATACAGACCAAAAATTATTGTAAGACCAGAGACTAAGTATTTTTTTTTTACTTTAGAATAATTATTATTGACCCAATATTTCCCCCCATGGATAAATGTTAGCAACTCCCTCCTATTACTTACTTTTTACCATTCTGTTAGAATCACTGATACAGTGAACCATTTAGTTGTTGACATGACAATAAAAACAATTATTCGAAAACTGACGTTTCTACTTCGCCTGGACTGATTTGACTTCATTTGGACTTACTACTTGTTAGTTCGATACATATAATTACTGTACACATTACACCAGCATACGAACGGACATCTCTGAAATTTGCTTAACTAACCCATACTTTTTATATGTGCTTTGTAGCTTTAAAAAAAACAAAAACAAATTATCGAACCTAGAATCTAGCTTAATTGGACCTGGATGAAGATTCTGGATACTTACATTTGGATAATTTTAATTGAAACCTGCATGTCTGAGCCCATGTGTTGTCCCTGGAGGTGGGTACATGTGTCGCATAATTATTAGGTAAAATTATTTTGACGCATAATTGCCTAACAGAGAGGTGGACACGCTTCCTCGATATTGCTTCCTCAAATATATCATATATATTTTAACTTAAGTTCGGAACCAATGATAAACTGCAAATTTGACGATGAGTTTTCTCAATTGAGAAGAAATTGTCCCTATGTTTGAACGTAAGTCTGGAAAGGGATATTTAATAATATTACGATAGAAGCTTCCTCCTAGGAGAATCCCTTAAAGTATATATCTATGTATGAAAAGCTCTGTAATTTAGGACTTTGTGGCTGGTAATCGTAATTTTTCGAACTCGAGGGTAATATTGATAATTTGGTATGATATTAAAATTCAGTATACAAAAATACAGGGTTTGGCTCGTCTCTTCATTGAAGTTTTGAGTGAGGCTAGGAACACCCTTGCGTTGGTGAAAAGCAAAGCTAAGGAGTCCAAAGCCCGTGTCATGACTGCGAGTGGGAAAGCTTTGAGAATTAGTATAGGGGCTACAACCAGAGGTATTGAGAGTGTTCATGAGGTAAATGTTTAAAACATCCTGTTAGAATCTTCTTGACGGCAAAGTGTTGACAACATTTTCCTCCCCCATTACAAATGTACATATCTACACATATGGAATTGCATGTCCTAGCATTTAAAAGACACTAAATAATTTTACATATAAGCATTAAATGATTGTGAGCTGACCATTATTGTTAACCATTACACTCCCATGAAGTTCAAATTAACCAAATAAGCACGGAAATCAAAGGGGGCTTTTATATATTTTTTTTACAACACATGTTAATTACCCACGCATGTCTAATTATTATTATTCCCTGATGGTGAAATGAAACCGCTGTAAATTAACCAATGCATGCAATCCATCCTCCAACATGAACTGCTCAACAGTCCCTTAATTAATTTACAAAGGCTGATTAACGAACAAACAAAAACTGAAAGTGAGTCTAATGGCCGTGTGAATATTCTTCCAAAGTTCCTTTCAATTTGAATTTCTCTAGAGTTTATATAACCCCAATGATCATAATCATTCCTTGTAGCTCCCGTCATATCTCCTCAAACTCAAATGTTCTCAAGTTTTCTATATTAATTATCTCCCTTTTTCTAAAAAAACCAATTACATAAACTCCCCACATTAGCTATTCCCCACAAAGGATGGATAATGTTTTTTTTTTGAATTTAAAATAATGTAAATTAATGGTTCCTCATTCCATTCAATTGTTCGGACAGGATAGGACAATACACTGTAAAAATTACTAACACGCTGTTCCTGACAATCCTCAATATCCTCGCTTGTATCTACATACAAACAAATCTCTTGTTGAGCATTGTCTCCATCTCCTATATCAGACCCTTTGGTAATCTTGAGCTTGCCCAAGATCCCGTATGTACATAATGAGGAGATTCCATCAGGGAAACCCGCTCTGAGCACGTGGATTTTATTGAGTTGTTTGTGAGCAACAGAAACTCTCCCTTTATTTTAGCAGTGCTCTCGTGAATAATTATTATTATTGTCACATGAAACTTTATTTTTCCCCCTTTTAAAATTGTCATCCCTACACATACATAGATAGATATATAAGGAGGGACGACATCAGTCACTTGTGACAAGGGAAACATTCAAGAGTTAATTAATTTCCTTTTGATGGAATCACTCCTAAAATCCGGGATTCCACTCAGACACAACTCATACCTATCCTTTTGTATGTCTATGTGCATGATGCTATTTGATTTAAATCAAGAAAACGTGACAAAGTTTAATTTCCGAGTTGTCGTCACTCTCCGTGTGCCTACGTATGTAGATAAGGGCCTCCACTCAAAGTAGGATTTACATAGGCAGCCCTCGAGTTTCCCATATAATGGTGAAACTTAATAGGCTGAGAGTGATGACAGTGTTGTTAGAGAGCAGTTAACGAAAAACCACATTTTGCATGACTGACTTAGGCTCTAATTACACGCTAGAGACCTACATAGTAAAAATTATATAGATGTAGAGCTATCTCTCTGGGAACATTCCCTAAAACAATTTGGTGTTCCGCGAATGACTCATCCCACACAGTTGTCGTCTCACTATGTATATGTAGATACACTCACAATCAGCCTGAGTGAGACTCCTCATGTGGCAATTAAAACTTCCTCGAAATGATTTAATTCTCGTTTTAACTTCCATGGGAGTTTACCACAAACCGTTTAGGAACTCACTCAGGAGCATGAGCCTGTATATAAATATGTATATATAGGGAAGAATCATTGCTACTCCTAAATGTGTAATTTACACCTCTACCTTTCTGCCCCATTCCGGTAGTATAAAGTAATCATTACTGTCCACTTACCCAGCAGAGTAGGGCTTAGTATATGCCTATATAGATCTATGTAAATAAGTCATCAGATATGTGTAAAATCCCACTGCATGCCTCACTGCCACATATGTGAACTTTGCTCACAATTAAGGAGAAGATGTGAGATTGATAAAGGTAGATGCTTGCATTATGAACGGAGGAGATTGCAATACCCTGTACAAAGTTAACTCTCCAATGGTTTGTACAACCGACCTAATTTGTGCGAGAGAAAAAAATTAACAGTAGATTTTATTCCCTTTATATGTACAACCTGGTGATCACACCTGTGGGAAATTTAGCACACGCTCAAAACTTTTGCGTAACAATAATCAAATCAATAAACTTATATAGCATCGTACGCTGAACGTACGAGCAACAAGGATACATAATCTATCTCAACCACACTCACTCATTTTTTTTTCAATGAACACACACTATCTATATATTTATATAGATAGATATAAAGTATGGGATGAAAATGTAACAAAATTTTGCCGTTAGGATATGAGTCTCTTCAGGGAGACCGACCTACAAGACAGGGCTCCCAGTGTAGTACTAATGGGACAGCAAACGTTAAATGTTTTCTACAACAAATTATTGATAATAATGCAGAAACTGGGATTTTTATGGGAGTTTTCAATGCAAGAAGTTCTCTGAGCCTTTGGACAACTTTCTCATTACATTACCAGCCATCCAAGTGTATCTTACAGAGACGTATGTATGTACGTAGTATGGCAAGTTGCCAACGAGATCAGAACAAGTCAACGGTAGCTAGTCACCTCTCTCATAATTAAACTCAATTTATTATTCGAATTTTCAAAAATATCTGTCCACAATGGACTCTATGCAGGGAACTTATTACCCCTCAATCCATCTCCCCCAAACCCTGAGCTTTTTAATATAGTTGATGGGAAAGATTCTAGAGATTTTACAACTTGTAGGATTTGTCAGGTAGGTAAATCATGTGCTTTGAAAAAAGACTACAGTAACTAATAGACACCGCTCAATCATTTGAAAGGAAAGCTCCGCTCAAATCAATTGAGAAACTGGTTGAAAAGAGAGACTTGACAAGAGAATAATTTTTTAGGCAAATCCTTCACATAAGCAAGAAATTATGAGACAAGGGGAATCGCAAGTGTGGTCCCATTCTGGCTCGAATGTCTTAAAAAGTGTATAAGTTGCAAGAGGAGCGGAAGCAAAGGATTTTTTAATTCCATTGAAATTGGACCAGTTGTGGTGGATGCATTGCATGTCCCACTGTATTTCTAAAGTATCAGGTTTTTCGCAATGACAGAGCAAAGGCGTGGAACTAACTAAGTGGGCATAAATATGTGAGTCCGCCTGAATTGTAATGGTTTTTACTTGCTCAATCCTCCTTCCTTTGGAGGTAAAAAAAAAACCATGGAAATACCTTGAGTAGGTGCATAGACATTTTGAACTCAGACTCAGCCAAACCAAAACATGTAGGAAAAGCTGTATTAATGAGACTGACCACTGGAAAAATACTCATGCAAAATATGGAGTATCTTGTGTGGAAACAATTGAGCTACCGGATGCCGTTGGGACTTAAGTTCGTCAGCCACTTGAAATAATGGAAGGTACTAACTTTCAGAAAATTCAGTAGTCTGAGTAACAGCACTGGTGGAGTTTCAATTGTTCACTTTAATTTTCCCCATAATTTTATTCACTAGCTTTTGTTCTTCAGTTCGCACATATGTATGTATGTCCATAGGTACTTATGTACGTGTATTGCCCCAATAGTCTAATCTACTCTCAGTAAAAAATTTGCAAGACTGCACACAAAAATACTTTTCACCCTGTAATAGATATATCACAGTTTGTATTTACCCCCAATAGTGTTTCAAGTTTCATAGAAATGAATTAGCGGCACTCAACTAGGAATCACCCCACAGTAATTAAAAAGTAATTTGTTGTTTATACTGTAAATTATGTCTCACTCAGGTGATACACGACTGCACATGAGACTGTAGAAAAAAAAATTGTGACTGGGACTACTAGCCTATGATAGGTAGTTCCTACAACTACAAATTGCTTTATAAGTTCAAGTGATTTACTGGTTCTGTACAGATGCACATAATTAATTATACCTATATCAGTCCCAATAGAGTAGGTATGCAGGGCTTTGGCAAAAGTCCTACGATCTCCCTTTCCTTGAGTATAAGAATCTTACTGTGAGATGCCTTGAAAGGACTATGATTAAGACTCATGCTTGGATGTGAAGTGATAAGTTAAAATCTTGCCAAACACTTGTGATTAAAATGCTTGCAAAGAGTTAATCAACACTATATAGACATTGCAAAAATATATATTCAAAACCCACATATGAAGGGATTATCTCTTCCTTGTACTAACTCCCAGGTGTGTAAATTAAGCTATGTATTTGAGTGGATAGGTCATGTAATTAGTTTATTGCAAATTACTACTTTGGTGTGTGTACAGTTGAGGAGGATTGGAGTAAATGGCTAATTTTGGGGATCCCTCAGCCATGACGAGTTGTATGGTTGGTGGATTTTTTTTTTCTAAGGATTGTAATCTCAGACGGAGCTCTACTGGCTCAATTATTGTAATTGAATTTATCTGTAGTTGACTAGGGCACAGTAGTCAGTTCTGAAATCAAAAGTTTGCTCCTGCTATTTATGATCAAATTGTGGGGCTTAATACCTCAATTCATCTCGGAATTATAGGCAGACTTGTGTGTGTGTGTGTGTGCAGAGCACATTTGAATTCGTAGTCTCTGTGCAGTTGGATTACAGGGAGATTACGCAAAGGATTGGGATACGTACATATGTACAGATGCAGATGTAGTAGTAGTGCTCTGTAGTTGATTGAGAGGAGTCTCCTGACAAATTAATTATGTCGCAACGTCGTCATTTGACAAAGACAAACAAGAAGCTTACGTAATTTAGTAGGATTTTAGCAGTCCCATTAGATACTGTAACTTCTCATCAAGTCCATTGTGGTACTAGTGTGTCCAACTTTTCGAGAGTCCCAGTATCCTTAACTTTATTCCCATGTAGGAGATAGAGGGGCCAACAGTCAGAGGAGTCCTGAACAAGAGTCAATTAGCATGTCCTATACATATGTATGTACTTTTGACTCATTCAAAATCCTGTTTATTTGTAAAACATGTACAAATTGTGCCTGGGTTGACGTTGCCTTGGCAAGCATCTCATCATGTCAATACTCAGGGGGAAACTTTTATTGTCTCCCTCCCCGACCAGCTTTTCAAGACGTCGTGGGCTTGAGACTGTAGAGTATCTGTAGTAGTGCAGTGAGAAAAAAAAATGCAGTGTGAGAGTAGTATAGGAATGTGAACTTGCCAAAAGTGCTCTCTCAAAACTATTTTATTTACGACGAATTTGCAAAAAGCACAAGTTAAATTCGCGAGTTACAAATTATTGCAAAACTTTCCAAAGATGATAAATCACACTAAAAGTTCCTCCCAAGGATGATAACTTCATTAATAATGAGGCAATTGAATAACCAGAAGAAACTTTTACTCTGTACTTGTATCTATCTATATGTGTAGCATCCGAGTCCAATTTAGGCCGTTCATTGAACGCTGCTACAACTCCGTGTAGGACATGTACACACATAGGAGCTGAGAAGGAACCAAATGTCCTTACCCAAAGTATGGAGAACAAAGTGTCCTGTATATGTAGATACATATAGTCATGTCCCAAGCTCAGACTATTACTTAATAAAAGGCAGAGTCAGAAGATGAAACTAAGAGGAAATTGCTATTATTACCGTGATGAGTTAGCCATTTCCAAGTTATGTATTTTAGTACGGTTTAAATAATGCTGTATAGTTGTCCCGCTTTACGCTCATCACACCAATTTAGCTCTGTATGGATATTTTGCTAGTAGTTGTATATCAAGTAGTTTTGTGTATGTAGTAATTTGCACTGAGTAGTGTCTTGGCAAACTCTAATAATTAAATTTACTGTAGTAGAATCACTAACACTACTGCCTTGTCCTTAGGATTTCTAGACCGCACCCTTCTCTTCCCTTTTGTTGAAATGTACTACTTTTCTCTGACAAAATTATATCCTTGTGGTGAAAGGATACTCCAATTATTTAGAATTATTCGGTGATGACTCAATAGAATTTTCTATGTAATAAATCAGGCTGCCGTCAGTTTTGGAAGTCAGCTGGCCCGTGTTTTCGGTGACACTTTCAGTGGACTCTTGAATCGTCAAGGTGGGGAAGGAGGAAGTGGGGGAAGTCCTCTGGCCCAACTTGCTCAACTTTTTTCAGGTCTTACCTCCCGTGGTAGCGGAAGCTCATCAGGATTGTCCGGATCCGGAAGCTCACCTGCTAACCTTCTGGGGGGTGTTGGAAACGTATGACAGAAATTAATTACTCTTGTTCTTACCCTCCATTCCAATATGGAGTGTGGTGAGTTTGGTGTGTGTGGGTGGAGGGGGGGATATTTATTACTACTGTGACAATATGTAATTACGTTTTATTATATTAATAGTTTGCCCAGACTGTCATCAACTCTAAGTTGAATTTATTGAATGGACTCTTGGCACCCTTCACCGGCGGACGTCCCTTGCTCAACTTCGGAAATAGAGGCTCATCATCATCAGGATCCTCCTCCTCCTCCTCTTCATCTTCATTCTCAGAACCTAATTTCAGAATCTCGATTGCGTCTGCATCCACACCCAACAGCATCTCAGTTTCCAGTCCATCAGACTCCTCAACAAAAAGCAGTGGTCCAGTAGGTGTCTCTTCCCCAATTATTTCATCCCCTTAACAAAATCTACTTAAATTCTAGTGGTTATACAATTTCATATGCCATTACTCTTGTGTCTGCTTACTTTTTTTTTTAACTTGATTTCAATCTGGAACCTAACTCATAAGCTGAAATTTCATTTCCTTTTTTCCTTTGCTTTATTATTATTTTTTTTATCGAAACTTGTCAGTGATGAGTTGTTCTTCCTCCGAAACTTTGTTTCTTTGACATGAGAGTCAATGGAACTTTTACAACAACAGGATATTTTTAAATCTCTAAATTTCCTTAACTTCCTTCCTTCCTTCAACAATGCTCAGGAGAAATTTTGATTGTCTATTTTACGTAACAATGCATCTTCTAAATACACTCTGCAACTTCCATTTTTATATTATCCCTTACTTTTTATATTTTACAAGAAATCCTTCGTGACTAGTACTTTTAAAGAGTCAGATATATATTTAGCGTCGAAGAATTTTTTTTTTGTGTAGCTCTGTTGCATTTCTTTTGTACCAAATGAACAAATTTAAATTCAGAATCGATGATTTTATTTTTGCTGCGTGCTCCGGACAGCAACCATTTTGGTATTACGTACATTATTAGTCAAGAGTATAGGTTTTAAAGTGGAATTTTAATTTTTATGAGAGGAGCCCCTCTCAATTTTACCATTTTGAGATTATGGTAAAAAAAACAATCCATATTATAGTTTGTATGATGGTGAAGGTTTCCTGAGTATGTGATATATTTTTGCAGGCACGAAAAAAAAACATGAAGTTGACTGAATGTTATAATTCCTATAGGTACTACTACAGCTTGAACGTATTTTCTGGTAGAATACACAAATAATTTATTTGTCCATTGCAACAATTTATTTATTATTACGGTAATAACTTCAATTCAAAGATAGGTTGAGACTGGGTTTAGTTTTTATTGGCACTCATCACAGAGCTGTCTTTCTCCAAAGATTCTTCCTGATGTTTTCAACAGTGCCTTACGAAATCAGAAGGGTTTTGTTTGTACACACAAACACACGCACTAAAAACTCTCTCCCTTCCTATCCCAACACTTAATACAGTATTGTGTCATGTCACATTTGAAATAGTTGCTGTTCCCAGTACCACACTGGTCTTTTGTACTTGTACTATATCCTAAAACATGTTTGCCATTCTAATGCCATAAACTCTGTTGCCTGAAATTCCGTATTATCAATGATAGAGCCGGGTCGCCAACAAGTACTTAATTTTTCTTAAAGCCATTGAAAAATAAGCCTTCAGAAAACTAACTTAACGAAGTTCGTAATTCATTGTGTAGGTACCTCTGCAATAATATTACACCTTGAAACTTTGTAAAAAAAATACTGTATTAAAATTATGTAATGGTATTCTGTAGTGTAGTGTTGTTGTTGTATGTACCTGCCCCCCCCCCCCTTCAAAAAAAAATTACAAGTGACTGTCTTCCATCTTTCGAAAATGTACAGATATGAAATCTTGAATCTTTGCATAATACCTTTTTGTAGGTGATTATTGTTTGCTTTGTTGTTTGTTCGGTGGTTTAAGAGGACACATTTTGTGAATTAGGCTGGTATTATGTTACTTGGTCGCGTTATGAATGTTTTAGTTGTGAAAAGTCTCATGTAAATAACTTGTCCACTGTTTTTACATGTAGAATTTATTATTTTAGGAGTAAATGGAATGATTATTTTTCAAAGTTTTTTTTTTTTAAAAAAAACAACACACTTCGGGTAAGTCATAGTTAAGGACGAAACTCACACCTCGGAGGAATACCGAGCCTAGGGGAGGTCAGAGGGCTATTATCTTTTAGCTGTCCAGATCCATTCACATTGTACAATAATGCTTGATAAGGACTGGACAGATCTTTCTTGCTAGTGTCAATTATGATAGTATTACTTTTTGCAATATATACTTTTAATTTCGGATTTTCATTTACTATACTATTACTATACTCCTTGACAACTTTTTCCAGTAAGGAAACATTATTTATAAATAATTTCCCTCTTGTGTTACTTCAGGATTCCTGGGTGGTGTTTTGTGACTAACTGTGCCTTTTGTAATCTTTGATATAATTAAATATGTAGTCCACAATGTAAGATAGCATTAGGAAAAAAAATGGATCCAAGTTAATGTCAAGGAATCCCAACAAGCTATAGCAATTACCTACAGATAAAAAATTATAGTGTGTGTAAATATATTTATACGAAAAACCGAATGTTGATTGCTTTGGTTGCTCAAGATGGTACTCAACTTCGAGTAGTTGTAAGTTTGTTTTTCCACAAAAATAATAAAAGTCATATTTTTTTAAAAAAACTTCAGCGCTACTCTAAGCTTTGGCAATATAATTTTCAATCCCGGTGTTTTTTTTCAGTCATTATAAGAACAGTAACTCTTCTACTTTTCTGGATTCCTTTATGAAATATTATACTCCTACTTAGATCTTCGTCAGCCCGGGTCAAGTCATCTTGCTTTCGCTTTGTTTTTCTTTCAGCGACAATACAAAATAGTTTTGTGTCTACTTTTATTTTATGAATGCTGTGAAAGTTTATTGTTTGAATGCTTCCATGTGGTAACTTGGTGAGTGTTCCCAATTGCAATGAAGCGTACACGTGTGGTAGGAATAGACTCTGTACATTTGTAAATAAAAACCAGCTTGGCTTGTATTTATAGTAGTTCCTTGCAAAACTCATTTATAGTCAGTCTATGAAATTTTAAAGAAACTATTTGTATGCTGAGCTGACACAGCTCCGATGGAACATGACTTCCTTGAGATGAAAACAACGTGCACAAACTCAAGTGCAAATAAATAGACAGTTAATGAAAAGAATCCCTTAGGGAAAATATTGTATGCAGTTGCAAAAAAAAACAAGATGTAAATATTCCGGAGAACTTTTAAATTCCAGAGATCAAAGTGGAAAAAAGGTTCGGAAATAGCCAATGAACTGTGTATGCACACCTGCTTTGAAGTATGTAACTCAGAGTTGATTCAAAGGAACGGTAATAATTTGTGAATGATAGAGCATTGTAAAAGTTCTCACGATCAAATCATACAATTCCCAGGAAAGCCAAGCTCTCAGAAATGAGTGAACCTTTTTTCCTCAAAAAACTTTGTCTTTGAAGTGGAAAGAGTTTTCAGAATGTATACATTTCTTGTGTAGGGTACAATTTAGAAATAATTATTACTACGGTAATTTCTTATTGAATACTGTAGTAGGATTTAGGCATCTCCATACATACTTCCAAATATGTACTATCATTTAAAGTCATTACAACCAAGACTTTGGATTGACTTCATAAAATAAATTGATTTCAATCCTGTTCCCTTGGGGGAAATCGGAGATTGGTACAAGTTCTGACGTGGGGAGAGTCTTTTAAGTTTTATTTGTTTCCTCTTAGTTTATATATAATAATTATATATTCTAATACAAAAGAGGGGATTCTGGAGAACTTGTCTTTCGGGAACTTGTCCCCGAACATGGTTATAAAATACTAGGAATTATTTTTTGATTCATGGGTTATTGCCCTAAGAACTCCTTCCAAGGAGCTAGACAATGGGTGTACCTTTCTCCCTTGTCGACCCTGATTTCTTTCTGATCACGTTGAGAATGTTTTCTGGGCTACTGAGAATCACTTGCTCCAGTGATGTGTAGTACGGCTTGTAACATTAACATTGGCGTTGGTTGATTCTATCCTCGATTCTATATTCTTGGGCTGTTTGTTTAAACATCTTGTATTGATTTTCTGGGGATACAATCTCTTCTCTTTTCTCTGCTTCCCTTCAATGACAGCCCTTGAGAAAGTTTCCTCTGGCTTAACTCTGTCTGTACTACTATCCTATCCGGTTATCCGGTATTGACTAACGTATGAATGCGGAATGTATGTTCCTAACAAGGACTCCGACTGAGTGTGTGTTTTTGATTGTTAATGTTGCATGGCGCAGCGCTCTCCCAGGTTTTATTTGTCCCCGGAAGCCACACCAAAAACGGACGGTCAATTAACTAGCTCAAATTTGATTGCTACTTTCAAGAGTGGAGTTTTCAAAGGGATCGTCGACCAGTTTAACACAGACTTACAGACCAGGATCAAGAAGTTATCTTCCCCTGTGGCCAATGATCCCATCCTCGGTAGCTATGACAACAGCTTCACCCGTAGTATCTTCACTCCCAAGGCCAGTACCGGATTCAACTCCAACTCCAAGGAGAACACTAATGGATTGGACTTCTCCAAGCTCCTGCCACTTGCATTTGCCAATGCTAATTTGAATAATGATTACTTCAACTTTAACTAGATTTTTTCTTAGAAGCACACTACTTAATTTTTTTTTTTTGGTTATCCCGAGATCTTTTAGACTTTCTGTTATTAGTGTTGACTTAAATCCATGTTTTTGTACACACAAACACACACACACATACACACTTTGTATGACTTTATGTAGGGACCAAGGATCAACTCAGTATTTCAACCTAATTTAGTTAAAACTTTTTCAGAATATTTTGTGGGGGGATTCGATTTTTTTTTCGTGGTTGTAGCTCAAGTGCTATCCAGCTTTTTTTTGCACTGTTTTTAATTCTTTTAGATCATATATCCACCCAATTATATTCTTTAAGAGTAGGTTTTGTTTTGTTAACCATAGTTTTAGCACTCGCGAAAGTTTTCGTTATTTTTATACGCATGGTTCTTCAGTACTACTGACTTTTATATGGAACGAGAGCGGACTTTGTTGGAGGATCTTGTGAGAGAATTTGGATAAGATAAGTCAAGGAAGAGATTTTTATTTTACACGTCAAACATTGTTAGGCATGATGATGAGATCCTAGTATATATACTTGGGTCTGGTCAGATGAGCTTTTTTGAGTTCTGATAGCTTTTGAATTGTTTTTTTATTTACACATTGAGTAAGGATGTGTGAAATCCCCGTATGGGATGTATAATGGACCGTATAATGTAAGATGTGTTTAGATTTCAGAGATTTTTCCCTCTGTAAATCTTACTTGTTTCTTTCGCTGGAGTAGGGAATAGTAGGAAATCTATAAATAAATTTGTTTTGTTGTTTACAAAATACCCGTTGATACTCGGATATGATTGCTGATGTATGGAATATGAATGACGAAGGTTTGCAAGTATTGATTTGTAAATGTTTATGTAATAAAGTTACACAGGAAAATATTTTAAACTTTTATGACTGCCCTACTTTGATCCAGCAATCCCCTTGACGGGTGTTCATTTCTGTTGGATATGTCATATATGCTGGGCTAGTCCTTCATATTAAAGCTTTTAACTCCAAAGCATACATACATAATTATTACATATGTCCATTTGCCTTTTAGGATTCCTTGCGTAACACCAATTGGTTATGAAATACATGCTCAAATCCACACAACTTGAACAGTCATTGCTGTCACTTGTACTGCTTCGGTGTATGAATTAACATGGAATTTGTCCTGGGTTCCTACATGCCATAATATACTTGATCATGGGATTGATACATATGAAAGATTTTGATGGTGTCGTACAAATGATTCACTGTGAAAGTTGATAGCCGGAAATTTGAGTTACGTGCAATTGTTTAGAGAGACAGCTACTCTACTATTTGTTTGTCAAAAGTGAGCAGGTATACATTTCTTTATTTTGACTTTAATCGTGTGAGTAAATCGCACAAACATTCATTTCATAACATGTCCGGAGCAGTCGTTCGAAGAAAAATGTTCATGGAGACCTTCAGACATCCCTTCTTTATGCATGCTGACCCTGTCGTCAAGAAACATACACACGATCTTTTGTTCAATATAGTATTTATCTATATTTTATATTTTTAAGTTTTTATTAAATATAATGCGATATCGTTTTCGTTTATTACTTCTAAACTTGCAAAACACTAGGTAATATATAGATATATATATATATATATAGTACAGTGTGTATTTATGATTAGAAACAATGATTAGCTATTTTATAAATTTTCCCGGAAATTCAGTTTCCCGTCTCATTTCACACTCCATTTACAATTCTATAGGTTATGCATGTGTCAAATCCTTTTTGACGTTTTTGTAGAAAAGAACAGGTATATAATAGACAATGATAATTAAAAACACATGAGACATTTAGCACACATTGGTCACATTAACTATATAATAGTATTCATTAGACTCTTAGAATAACTGTCGGCCCTGCTCTCATCGTCACCTACTCCATTTAATTTGATTATAGCTTTTGTCCATCTGCTAAACCCATCCTTGCTCATCGTCATCCTCGGTAGATCCCCCTCGGACTCTACTACATACTCGGGGTAATTTTATAATAATTCTGTGCCTCACAATACCTTCGAGGAAATGACTAGCTGCCGGGGGAAAAAATAAGCATAACTATTCTGTAACCACTTGAGATGTGATGTTCTATTTGTAATCCAAAACAGCAACAAAAATATAACTCAGTTGGCACTCAAAAGTATTAATACAATAACTACTGAACCTGATCATCCCCCTCTAAAAGGGCTCTAATCACGAGGAAAGTCAATCAGAGACTGTGGATAGAATTGCATTCATATTTGTTTCCATTTATGTAGTTATTCGTTGGTGATAATTTGCATTAAAATTCCTCCTATTTACTGGCACACATCCACATGTGTCTATATTTATATGATGACTTAACCCTATGAAATCTACCTTGCATTGGATAGCAAACAAGAACCATTGGTAAGCATATGATTTCCTTTGGAGTATATTTAATTCCTGCACACTCATAAATAACTAGTAATTAAATGCTATCCTTAGCACGGTCCTAATTTTACATATGTATTTATATATAATGTGACATAGTAAATTAACCTTAAAGCGTAAATAATAATAATAATAGTAATAACAACATTTTACCAACCAAAATTTCAGTCTTAGTAATAAAAACCAAATAACAACATGGATAAGAGCCGAGTATTTTCCTCGTCAAAACCGCACTCAGGTAATAACTAATCCAATCAGGTAGACCTCAAGTCACATGTAAATTAATTCACTTAAATATACCTTAAATTAGACAAACTTAATAAAAAGCAGCAGGCTCTGTTGTTCCATTGAGGACGAAAAAAAAACCCCTGGCTGCACTTCCCTAGATACACACCCATACTGTAAATATTGACGTAAATTAAGTGTCTTTTGTAAACCATGATCGCACATAAATATAAATACATCCACTTCCTCCTCACTCACATCAGTAATTAAATGTATACAATACTAATAATTATTATTACTATTAAAAACAAGGGAAAATCCCGACCTCATGGGTGTCCTTACAGTGAAGAATCTTACCGTACATTTATGTACTATTTTAACAAAAACTAATTATTTGGTGATCCATACTATGTAACTATTATAATTAGCAACGTTACAAACTCACATTAATGGGATCATAAATCCATTTAATAATATTGTTATATTTCATGACCAGAATGCATTCATTAATTGCCTGTTGTAATTAATGAGATAGCATTTGTTTTTAGAATACATTCCCTAGTTTGCCTTCCGTGGATGAGACGGCAATATAAATTACATTTTAACAAAACTAATGATTTGATAATTATTTGAGTTATCTCATTCTAAATTCTATTTGGAAGCAACCCAAGTGCAGTCATCTTCAAGACGAAACTCAATTAATTAGTTGCCTGACGAGCTCATAATAACTGACTTGAAAATATTACCTGTACGTATGTACAGCTATTTACAGGTACACAATAACATGCAAGTGATTTTTAGTGTAGTGGTTTCACACAGACAAGCAATCCTTTTTTTTTTTGAGGAGTCCTACAATAATTGAACTGCTACACCATTAAAATACTGCTGGGTAAATAATAATTACATGACACAAGAAAATTTCTTACAGTAGAAGTAGAGACTGGACCACAGAATAACACAACAAAAAACTAAGAACACCTTTGCCACACAAGTTTCACGGACAGTGTAATAAGTAATTATCTCCCGTTACCCCTACTACTGAAGGTCTCCTAGTCATTTCTTCCTGTATGTCTTGACTCTTGTCTTCTTGATTTGCACACCCCTAATTTTTTGTATTATAGAACTCGACGATTCCGAGAAGTAGCTATGTCCACACACTTGTGTCAGTCACACCTCTACAAGTATTAATTATGGAATGACTGAATTCACAGATCATGGTGAGCTGGTAAGACGCTGCTTTGAGTTTTCTTTTTTTTTACGTTATCAGCTGCGTTTGAACAATCCTGGAGCAGTTGAGCAATAGGTGAAAGTTGATTCATAGTCAAAACATTTCTTTAGAAATACATAAGTACATATTTTGATGGCTAAGTTCTCTGATGTCCATTACTTTCATACCGTTTAATTGTTGTAGTAGTATTGTTGAAAATTCGATTATTCCCTGAAGTAAATTGGGTTGTGGTTGTAAGTTCGCAATTATGTACGTACATATATAGAATCTATACTTACATGAGGCGTTAAAATTGAACATAATATACTGGACATTGTTAATATTTATACATACTATACAACAGATGGACAAAATTCAATCAATCTCATAGCTCAATGATTTTACATTTGTACGGCTTTGCTGTTTTCAATCTATTCTTATAGTAATGCATATACATAAAACACAAACAGTAAGATATAATCTTGTAGAGTGTAAGTATAGTGTTTTTAGATATATTTTTTTTTCATTAGGGTTTGACTCGTCTACTTCACAGACCTTTGAACTGTCAAAGTAATATTTCGCCCAACTATACATATATATATATATATATATATAAGTACACACAATCGTGAGAAGCAGTCCACACAACTACTGGATTTCAAGTTATAGACCATAACAGATTATAACAGAGAGGAGGGAAAAGGAAATGAAATAAAATTGAAAATGCAGGGCATGAAGAAAAGTATGCCTAGTGTCGCATACAAAGTAGCATTTTGTAATAACACACAAATCAAAATACAGGCTTGTAGACGTAAAACATTCGTAATAGAGTTCCAAGAGGTAGGTTATAATTGTTACAACGTTGTTCCTTCCATATCTACATATTTAGTCAGGTCAAGAATATACGTATGTACACGAGCAGCTTATTACAGTTACATACATCCCTCTGTGTATGTACATAGACAGACTGCATGGGTGTACCGTACAAGCTCCGTGTAGCACATGAAGATACGGGTTTTAAATTCAAAATGTAAACTATATAAAATTGAACGTGTTCCAAGTATACATAATTTAAGGGCCATGTGAAAGCCCTACAAAATTAATATTCAGCCTCTTGATTTTGGAAATTAGAAAAATCACAGCACTCTCCATCCCATCTCAAAATCATTTCTGGGTGATAATGATGATGGCTCTCCGACTCCCTCACTTCTTTAGACTCTTAGTAGTTTCATCTTCAATATGGACAGATGATTTTTCAACGGAGGACTCTTCTTGTGAAGGAATCTCATTAGATACGCTACTAGGAGTAGTGTTGACTACCTCATTATGACAAGGTGTCACCGACAGAGATTCGACACCGCTTTCGGCTTGACTGGTCACGTGTTCGGGTTGATGTTCCACAACCGCAACATGGATGGAATTTGAGTCGGAACAGGTTTTTTCTTTCTCTGTCTCAAGCACAGAGCCATTATCTGCTAATGAGACAGGCTCCGAACGTTTTGTTTCTGGAGAGACTCCACACATAGGATGAGTCTTTTCAGGAACTCCAGCTGGTTTCTCACTGGAACTCACGGATGATCTTCTGCTGCCCGATGAATTCATGGTGCTTTTGACGATAGTTTCCACATCGGCTGAATCAACTATACTACCACGGGGTCCAGCGACCACAGTCTAGAAACAAATAGGAATTTCATATTCAATACATATGTATAATTACACCATCCAAACAAATTTTTTACCAGGAATCATCGTCATCAGGGCATTCCACTACACAGTGTCAATCATGAAAGGTGACCGTACCTAACGGATTGGAGCAACCCAAAATAAATTCCTTCTCGAAATAAAAAAATCCATCTACCTAATAATGACATATAACTCCGAGGGCCCAAAATAATTCCAATTTCTTAGGAGCTCTCACGAGGAGCTGTCATCCCTGAACTTTTACCCATTCCTTTTATTTAACGTATCCTAGCAACATTTTTCTTGTGTGGGTAGCTTTTTGGATAACAAAAACAGGCTCTTTACACAAAACAAATGTGATACGTTCAAATTCGGTCATCACAAAAATCGTTATGGGAGATTCCTACGGAGTTGGACTGACTTCCTTTTAATTTGTATGATTGCATGTCATAGCATCATAACAGTATTCAGGCTGATGATGGTTCCAGTTCCTTTCATTCCATGATATGCATGAAGAAAGGAGACAGCTTCCTCCAAGGATTACAGGGTTAAGCCCCAGCATAATCGATAGTTTTAACACTCCGGACGCGGGCGAAAAGATATATCGTGGAATTTTTATCATAAGACAAAGAATAACTCGATACGAATATCACTGTTGCTCCAAGCACCAACTTGGATTAACACATATGTGGTGAGAATACACATGTAGAGGATGTACTGTATAGGGGCTGGAGAAGCCAAGGAGGAAACATAAAATGGGCCGGGAAATCGAGGTCAGCCACTTTTCTAAAGCATGCTTCGGGAATTCCAGTCAAATCCCCATTACTGGGTATTGGTCCTAAAAGTTCAACTTTCACCAGAGAAACTTACCAGGGATATTAAGGAAGGTTTTCGTATCGACCCGAGATTTTGTTGGGAGGGAAATGACGATGAAACTGAAGACTGGGGATGTTCGTCCATCTGAGCAGTATGATGGGTTGGGTGATGCGGCTCATGACTTGGAGAGTCTGTTTCTCGAGATTCTGAGGAATTCATCACGTTGTCATCCAGGTCTAAATGGAGAATACTTTCCTGGCTCCCGGTAAACTGCAGGACCAATAAAACCAGCACAAACAAAATAGGTATCGTCATGATGATGATGATGATGACAGCTTCAACTCATAATCACATTAATCTATAGGACTAGCTACCCCTGTAATACTTTCAGCAGGCAAAAACAACCTACGAACTGCTGACTACTATTAGATTTCTCCTCATCATCAACCCCCCCCCCTCCCCTGTACAGGAGTAAACTTCAACTTTACATGTACTCTCAAATACTAGAATACGACCTAAAAGGAAATCTATTAATTATACTTCATTTAAATCTTGAGTTTCCTTCCATAATAAAATTATTATAACTAGGTTCTCTACCAAAATGTATGGCAAGGAACGTGACAGAGTTTACAAATCGAATGAGCACAGCAGGAAGAGGAGTCGGTTGTGATTATGAGTAATTACTTTTTAATTACCGACTTCTCCACAGTAAACAAATATGTTCAAATGAAATTCTAAATACATTTGAGTTATTATTTAGGCTGGTGCGTGGGTGAGTGACTTTCCTCACTTCCGCTCCCATCTTAAATACTTTAAAATGATCCTCAAAATGAAATTAAAGCTTTCCAGGTATTCATTTAATTTAATTCGTTTGCAAAAGACTCAAAGGCTTTTAGTTTCAGCGGTAGTGCCAAGACCAGTAAAACTACTTACTGTGAATTATTTTAATTCCATGCCCCTTTACAAAGGGGAGATGAAGTTGAAGACAGTTCCAGGAACTGTTATGCATACTACTCGGGCTAGGAAACTATAGAAGTCCTAACAGAAATAATCTTCTAAAATTCTTTTTGATGTGACGTACGAAATCGTATTTAGTTTTCAAAGGAACTCCAAAAGTTGAAAGAAATTAATTATTTACTCTGACTGTACCTCATAAATTCTGATACAACATTGACTTATCTCGGTCTCAGGCACTTCTGGTAACTACTTATAATTTAAAAGTGTTCCTGAATTAGTTTTTCTATTTGCTTACTCTCTCTCGTAAGCTAAATCTGCTGTTACATTTGATTACATAAACTACCAGTTTTGGTAGAAAAACAACCAATTTGTATTTAAAGGAGTAGTACTAAAATCAATGGAGTTTCCTTAGAATTCGTAAAAACTTCCAGAAAATAAAATACCTCCAACTTCAGCATGTCATTTAAATAAATAATAGATGACTTTAGGTTGGAGACATGGTGCACCCTTTATTCCATCGAATCGTATGGTCATTTTGTGAAATTAAATATTTAAAATGACAGAATTCAGCCCGTGAGGACAGCACCCCACATGAATCCTGATATTTTTCTTCTACATGAAAAAAAGGAGTTGGAAAGATTCTAATTACTCCCAGGGTAAAGCATATGGAACTTTCAAATCTAAATTTTAATGGATTTTCTTGTAATCATCATTTCCTGATAAGAGACAAAGTGTAGTTGCGGAAAAATTTAGGAGCAAGGCACAGTGTCGTTTTTCCTACATCTCCCATCCTCATTTGCGGTGAGGCCGAGTCAGAGTCTGAATTAAATATAAGTCCTGTGCACACAACACTGCATCTCTAATGTACATTTACTTTAGTAGTAGGAATTCCCTTGTAACTATGCGAAGGGAGACTTTCAAGAAGCTGGGACATGTTTACTGTAGTGCCTCTGCATTCTTCATAAAGCCTGACGAGATCCTGAACCGCTATCAGCATCAAACTCCAAAAAGTACACTTGTACACACACACCAAATTAATTATCTTGCATTTCCTCATTAAATAATATATTTACTCTCCAACTCCTATCTCCTTTCCTCTCGGCTAAGTTAAAATTCACTTTAGCTCAGATTGAGTTACACTTTCCCTGTAAGTACAGATAAACCCAAGCGATTCCAACATATGTAGGAAAAGTAAAAGTGAATTATGGAGAAAGTACAGTTCAGGGACATCCACTGTGGTTACGCCCCTACAAAATAACGCAATGCACTCAGATCAAACTTTCTTTCCTAACAGTACTCTTCAATCAGCAGTAACAGTTCCAGTTGCTCTTGGTTCAGACGTGGTTTTACTTTTTAAATATGCCCAATTTGTCCTCATAAGATTTAACGGGATGAATCAGGGGGGGGGGAGAGGAATCAATTTCCTTCCGAAATGTACTAATCTAATTTACTCTAATTCACGTTAGCTCCTAAATTGTCCAGTCTCTGTAACTACCAATAAAATAAAGAGCGGTACAGTAGTAGTAATGGTAGGAAAATATAGTTAAAAACTTACAATAAACCCATAATATTTCAATATATCCATTTTGCACATTGGACAAGTTCGGTGTTCCAGGAGCCATGGATCAACGCAAGTCTTGTGAAATTCATGCCTATGTGATTACAACAGATAGACACAAGATTAGTACCCCATATAAAACTATGCCAGGAAAGGCACGTTCCCGTCGACGCTCTGTAAAGACCATGATCGAGAGGAAGGAATATTTTAAACCACATTATTCCCAATCGTATGTTTCGTCTTCCATCATCATCATCTCCCTTCGTTCATCTCCTCTCCTCCCTATCTCAATCTCCCTCACGAGCTCATGGTCCCATATCTACAGTAAAAATTGCATTAGAAACTTACTTGCAAGGGAGTGTTCTCAAAGTATCACCGGATCGATAGACTTCAATGCAAACCGCACAACATTCACCTTCACTATTCATTTCCTGTAGGAGATAAACCAGACAGAAAAAAAATACAGGATAAAATCTATACATATTCACCCGAGTCTTTTGTTTCAAAAACCCGGGAAGGGTAGGTAGTTACTTTGTTGCTAAAATGTTCGAGGCATTGTCTGCATACAAAGAGATGGTGAAGTAGCTTAAAAGCTCCACAAGGATTCTAGGAATCCACTCAATTTACCAACTGCGCCATTATGTTAAACCAAATTTACGAGTCAGGCTGCATTTTTACACATGTAGGACACAATGGATTTCATAAAGGTATATATATGTATGTATGTATCGGGAAGTTCTTGGAACCCCTACCATAAGGTTTTTATACAGATTAGTCTCCATGTATACATTACATTAGTTGGAAGTTGCATGTCTCAACCGTACAAGGGTTGTGATTTCCAACAGGGAAATTGCATCAACTTTTACCAAACTTGCACTCCATACCGGAGACGGAGCTACATACATACATACATACATACATAAATACTCCTGGCATGTCTTCCCAAAAGTTTACTTTAACGGAGTCAAAAACAACCCGAAAGTGAGGTGAGGGCTTGCTATCATATGAAAGGTAGATCAGATACAATTTCCGGGAGAGGTATTCGGGGGGATAAGAGTCCATAATTTATATCAAATTGACAAGCTTTTACCTTGTCTGTAAGTTTAATGTTCCTCGTCGGGATTTTCGCTAAAGCCTTCTTCGCTGCATTGCACAACCTCTGCTGTAATGTATAAATCATTCAAATCATTAAGTACTTCATATAGAGCCGGTTCCATCATGTATATATTATAGTCCATTCAAAAACAAGTCTTTGGGAAAATTACAGTGATAAACCTTTCAACCACACTTGGATTATAGAAGGTGTTCACTCTAGAAATCCCCATGAGGACACCCTTTCATGAATATTACAACAACTGCTCAATTATGACAAACATATGGGAAATATAGGAGCCTTTGTCAAAAATCACGGTTTTGTTTACACAAATTTCACAATCAATTATTCATACATTTCCTAAAAAACATGTCCATCATTGTTGTAAACACTACCATTTCTTGAGTGACAACCCTTTAATTCCCTGCTCGTGTAATATTTGGAAAGGAGGGTCCAGACATTTAGTACAAGAAATAAATCAAAGACTGTAGACTCACTGCAAGCCTGTCCTTCGCATGGAGGTACCGGAACCGCTGCACATAGTAGAAGACCAACCAGGCCAGAGATATGATCATTAGGACGATAAAAGAGATCGATACAAAAAGAACTGAAGTTCTGGAAAGTTCAAATTGAAATGTTTCAGTACAATTTTATATAACTTAGAATTTTTGCGGTTTTTTTTTTATAAATTCTCAATGGAGTCATTCGCTACTAAAGGTTAAGCGACGTTGATTGGCTTGATGCCAGCCCTGGAGCATTTCTTCCATAGTAAAATTATATTGGGCTCAACCTTCTAATAAAATTCCTAAAGTTAACTTTTAAATATCAAATAAGAATAATTCCCCTGTAAGACTTAATATAATTTGACAGTGGTAGTAGTTCCAAATGACCTCCGACCAGGAATTTTGAAACCAAGCGAATTCCATGCCAAAAGTTAACATCTCCATGAATATATTACGTATCCCAGCTTAACACATAATTCCCAGTTTCAGGGTAAAATAATTCTGTGTAATAATAATAATAATCATAATGGAAACTGAAACGTCAGGATTTCAGAAGTAGGAAAAATTCTGTAGGAGCATGGCGCCGAGTCAAAACACCTACACACCCCGAGCCTATGAATACAGCCAATTAGACGAGAGGATGATGGAAATGAAAGTCAAAGGTAGGTATAACAGGCGTCTGTGCTTGTTCACAGGTGAAAAGCAAGGGCCCTTTACATCCAGAGCTTTCATAACTTTCCCAAGTATTTTTCCATAATAACTGTTCACAACTATTCTAATGCGTTCCTGCTCTCACGGTAACTTGACCTTGATGATAGTGTTGCCGAGGTAAAATCAATGTACTAATTTGCTCAGACTATCTTTCTGCAAAAATTATTATCCCAGTTCCAAAAACTCATTCAATAGCTACGTAATTGAATACATTAGAGTACACTCTCAATACTAAATGTGTCGCTACTGATTCAATGAAGGAACCTGATTGCTACTTGATGATTTTATTTTTGATTTGTACATACATAGAATTAAAGGAAAGGGGAATTGCTATCAATCAAAGTCAGTACAAATAGATTGGCGGCTAATTCTCCAATAGTCCCCCACATACATACATAGGATGTATTAAGTGTGTATACATTTGTTCCAAGAATAGTTCCTATCCTAAGGACTAGAACTAAAAGGAAGTAAATTTGGAACATGTTAGAAAATTGCCTGACAGAACAAATCCTCCCCATCTTCCTGTAGTGCTGTGAGCATCGTAAGGAAACAAAAAAAACAAACCCAAATAAATGTATCTTGTCTGCACCTACAAGATTTGTTCCGTAAATCCTAATTCATATCTTATATGTATACTGGGCTGACGGATATCTTCGAACTGATTGTCAGCGGATGCAGATGCGGAGTGACACCCGATAAAAGAAGGAAAGTTTTTTGGTTTAAATTCTAAAGTGACTTGTACTCCGCGGAACCCAGGCCCTAATAACATGGTTGCTTGACTCCGTCCTCAGATTGTTTTTCTCCGTCTTTGTTTAGACAAACATAATTTATGAAAGTAGATAGCTCCTAGGACAGGGCTGATATGTAACGTCGTCCTCGCCCCTTTAATACAGTTGCAGCTTGCTTGAGTAGTAAAGTCAAGCGTTAAGTAAGTTTATGAGATCATTAAAACTGAATCCCAAGAGATAAATTCGCAGAGACTCCGAACACGAAGAAAAAGTTAGAGGGCCATGTGAACCGGTAGAGGAGGACAGGACCATTGAACCAAATTCTGGTCCATGCTTCCCAGCTACATGTCGCCATTGTAGTTAGTACGAGAGGAGAATAAGTTACAGGAAGAAAAAAAACCCTCTCTCTCTCTCCGAGCTCACCCTTATCGCTCCTCGTTTCACTACTAGTTCTAACTTGGGGAAAGATTAGAGTTTTGGTTTGATAGGAGCAGCGCAATAGGACCGTAAAAGGTACAAATGGAGAAACTGTCTGAATCTACAGCTAAGCTAACAATTGATTAATGAAGGTAAAACCGAGGACATGAAATGGACCAATAAACTCCTAATGATACTTTTGCGTGAGAACATTTTATTTAAGCTCTTTCCTACTTCAATATGTACACGTCTCCCCCGGTTCCCTTTATGAACATCGTTCCTTCCAAAGAGAGACTTACTTTTACAATCCCTCTTAATCCTAATAGGTTTCCACATTGAATATTTTTCAACTTCCACGATAAACAATAACTCACACGTAACAATACTCCTGAATCATGTGCAAACGACTGTATTTAATAACAGCGTCACTTCTCCATATTCAACCAAAAATAATACAAAAGATATATGCTGGAGGGGATTTCATTCCCCAACGTACCTACTACAAACATGCATACATATGTCCATATAACTTGAAAATACGAGATTTCGGACCTCATTTCATTATGATAAGCCCTATCCCGAGACATTACCCAAGAGCATGCTAAGAATGCTCCAGGGAAAACATATCAAGACATAACTATTTTTACTTATTTTAATTCCTTACATATATATGAAAGTGTGAATTGGAGCTACTTCATCAATGTTAAGTATATATCACGAGCGGAACGGGTTACTCACCTATTGATTCCATTGTAAGAGGTTCGGGAGTCTCCAACTGTGATATACATGGTAACAGCCGTTCCATTATCTACTAAACTTGCAATTTCCTCTCCTTTCCATTTGTAGGTCAGAACTCCGGGAATGTTGTCTGAAATGGAATGGAAGTATCTCAGTAAGTATATTTATACGTGCCAAATGTTCCCATGTTCGTCGACAAATATCGTTATTGCCTTCGAGGTGGTGAGGTTCCCTCCGTGCATTATAATTAGCTACCTTGTATGTATACACAGACACATGAGCATTTACTACGGCACACTACTTCTTAATCAATTTCTTATACAAGAGCTGAAGACTCCAAGGCTTCAGCAGTACTCACAATTATGCGTGGCGGATTTCAGGTCCATGTGATCTAACTCGTCTTTGGCATCAATGTCATACACGACCATCGCTGCTGCTTTGCTTCTCCAAGCGTTCTCCAATTTTTTCTCAAAAGTACAACTGTAAGAGGACACACAAGAAACCATAGGAATTACTTGAGTGCAGGGCTTAGAGTAAACTAGTACATGTATGATAATTTGCCCCTGGGCTCGCACATCGATTGGAACTTGAATGTCTGGGCGTAATGTCATTGTAGTAGTATCAGTTCCAAGTTGATGTAACATGCTGGAAAACAATACCAGCCCCAGCATTCTACTTGGCTTCGCTAGAGCAAAAATAACTTGAGGCACTGGGCTCTTCTTGAGGTATTCAGGGGACAATGAGCAATTCATACGAAAATAGGGATAGGAGAAATAGCATTTACAGTAATACTACAAACCTAGCAATCTCCTATTACTCTCTTGCAATTTAGTTCGACAACAGGCCCAACGACTACTGTACGACCCTCACACACATGCCGGCTGTACATATCTATTCCATACTGTCGAATCAAAGTTAATTATTCCGACGTCAAGGAATCCCTAAGTAGGATGGAATTGTAACTTGTACACTTCCATTGAGCAATCTAGTGTTACCCGGAATGACGTGAGTGCAGAACTGAGCAATATAATTATTGGATGTCTTTTCACGTCAGAGTCTATTTTTTACCCGGAGGTAAAGTATACCATCAATTTTTATACCTTTTATTTTGTCAGTATTTTCATCGGGGTTGTCATGGAGTACTCAGGAATTGCAAGATTAAGAATCCTACAGCAAATCCTAATTCCTGGAAAGGTAGCTGGAAATTTGTCCTAGGATGAGTCTACATACATACATACGGATACCTGTGTGTTGGGAGGGATCAGTGTGGAAAACTGCAGCAGAGATCATATACTGAGGAAATCTCAGGATAAGAGATTTCCTCCGGATAAGAGATTTCCAGAGGACTGCACATTTCCAATAAACTTTGTTGACACGGGGTGTAGTTAAAGTGTACTCGAGGATTTTTGTTAACAACGGCACAAGTCCCCCTATAACTAGCACGTTCTCTCTCATTCCATTTTTATCTCCCTTACCCTGGGAAGAGATTGCTGACTTGCACAACTAGAAAAATGTATTTTCTCTCCACTTACTTTCCTCTCTTAATCAGAGCAATCCATGAGGTGTCATTGGGGATATGGTTACCAAATGGAAACTCACATCCGTCATGTTCATCCGTACGATTTCTGGATCTCACATGAATCACAACTCCGTAGGCGGACCCGATCTTCCCAAGGCCGAATTTTCCTATCTGTGAAAAAACATAAGAGATTATTTTTAGAAAACTTGTTAATTTCCTCATTTCTTTTCATTTCCTTCATTTTCTGACGGCGAGTTCCCAGACATCCGTTACCCTTTCCCATGATTAGAACTTTTAACCAAAACTTTATTTTGATTCCCGGGTTATCAAATCACCATATATTTCGGATAAAATTATCTTTGAAAATCTCCCCCCGCTCTAAACGCTATCTGACTTGGATTTCCATACAAGTTAAAATTTAAATCAAAGGAAAATTTGATAAATCTTAATGGAATAAAGGATTTTCTACGTCGGAAATTGTTTCCTGTCCCATAAAAGGAAAAACATCCATTCAATTCATGAGATGCAATAACTGTTTTTCTCCCTTGCTTGCTAAACTTCCCATCCATGGAGGGATTTATTTATAAAGAAAAACAGTAATTTCCCCCAAATGATGTCTTCAACTGTTGCTTCAAACTGTTGTTCCTGCCTTCGTAAATTACTTGAATGCCCCAGCCTGACAAACGAGTTAGCAGAAAATTGTCCATTCAAGATATAGTGGCTTCCTAGGATCTGAACCTACAGCTGAGTAAATTTATCACCTTTTCAAAGGAAACACTGCAAAATTTATGGGAGTAATTACAGTTTATGAGCTCGTTCGGCATTGTACACCTACTATATCTGGTGAGTATCCAGGACAAGTTACTGACTTGATCTCTAACCCACCGCCCATAGCATCTACGTGCACAACAAGCTTCTGCACATTACATACATACGAGAGACGGGATGGATGAGCTCAAATATATTTTTCTTTTCCTTAGATATAATTATTTAATTTTCATACAACAAGCTTTCGTCTCTGAGCTCCTCCTGCCGTAAAATATTTCCCATTCAAGGTTATATGCTAAAAAGGTCCCTCAAGCAGGGAGAGAGAGAGAGAGGCCCATCTCCAATACAATATCCTGTAGTAAGTATCTAATAAAAGTAGGAACTCTCCCAATACAAAACAACCCATCAAGTATTTTTTCTTCGCTATAATTTACAATATATTCCACTGCACTAGTTCCTGGTCCTGTTTCCTCAAAACAATATCTTCTTTTTTTTTGTTGCTGTCGCACAAATAGATACTAAAAGGCGTTTCCCCCTTCCCTCCCTTCCCGACCCTCCTATAAAAACAATCAATTTAAATTTCCCTTCAAAAATATTAATCTCCACATAAACAACACTTTGTCCACACCAGGAACATTTACGGGCTGAGGGGAAACATCTGCTCCTATCCTGCCTTTTTTGCATATTAGATAACTCCAGCTCTACAAGAGGGGCTCCTTTAACAACCATGGGAATGTTTATATTTACAAAAACAAGCCGACACTTAGTGTCGAATATTTATTCATGAAGTAACCTTTTCCTTGGAGACGAAAAAAAAAACAAGCAAATCACTCACCTCCGACTTCTCCGTATGTACTTTCTTAGCCCCTTGCACATAATAAGTGAGATTAATGAATGCATTGAATGTTGGATCATCACTACGATCCAGGGACCAGTCCGCGGCTGTCGCATCCGAGAATTCCACGAGGAGGATTGAAGCAATAAAAATTCCGAAGATAATTTTTTTCCACGATCTACACTCTGATTCCATTTTTACTTTCAAAGAAACTTATGGGTCGGAAGTTCCTCTTTTGTGTAAATATGCTTGTAGAGTTGGGGGGGGGGGTGGAAATAAATGAATAAAAAATTCAGGTCTAGCAACAGTAGTATATTGTAGCTCCTTGGAGTTGAACACAAGTAAATTCTAATGTATTCCTTGACTAGTAAAGTGCACAGACGGTTCAAATTTCAAATCAAATGAAACCCTTTTCAGATCGAACGCTAAAAAGAGAGGGAGGGGTTTGGGGGGACAATGGAAAAATTTCCAGGAAACTTTTGATTTTGAGCTCTGGTTTGTTCCGTCCTCTTTGAGATGTAGATTGTCCCAAATGAATACAAAAAAAAAAAGTTTTCACTGGGTTCCGAGCTGTATTCAGGTAAAGTTACTTTCTGTATATAGGTTCTGTAGGGAGAAGTTGGAGTTGCAGTTGTCAAGTATGAAGTTTGGGGCGAAGAAACTATTCCAGGAGTGCTGCTCTCACGACTGCAAGCCAGCTCCTCAACTGATTCATATCTGCTCGTAACGACGGGTTTCAACTGTCGACAGGGCAGATGTACAGCAATGTAAAGGAGTCACTGCACGTGAATTCCCTATTTTTTTTTATTTTTTTTGCGGGGGTATCGACGTAATTAATAAGTAATAATCCTGTGAGTGTAACCAATGTATGTGCTTGTTATGAGGTTCATGGCAATCCAATTGTCACTTGCACGAGCAAGGAAATTAGTTGTAGTTAAGCTCCAGAAACATGTACAGGTGAACTTTACTGGGTGAATGTCGACGTTGAGGGGAGTTGTCCAGGCCTGTGTCTGTACTGAATTGAAGGTATTAGCCGACAGCACGTGGAATGGTCAGCCCCGTGCGGGATTTATCCCAAAAACTCCAATGTGGAAGGACATACACCGATGACCCACAACTTTTTTTCCTCGCTCATTGACTTATAATAACAGGGGACTGTGTGGAGTGGAAATTAGCACAAAACCATGTCTTCTCATTTGCAATATTTATTACAGAAGTGTCCCCCTCAGTTTGTTATGTCCTCTTCGTCAACCCCAAAACGTGCTTTGACCAAGCGTGCAAATAGACATCAACTTTAGCGTCGTCCCCACATGAAACACTTCTAGCTCACGGGAAAGCCTCTAAATGGATTATTTGATGTTTTTAACATTCAATTCCAGATATTTTCAAATAAATATATACCCCTAACCCAAAATATATGATACACTTCCTTTGATTCTTCCTTTTTGCTCAAACCCGGAACTTTCTGCATGCGCACTATGAAGACGGCTCTTTGAACCTGGAAAAATAAAAAATGTGTAGCGTTAGGTTAGGAACACTTATTAGCGTGCATATAATTTCACATTAAATAGACACTACTCCAGTGATTATTTCTGTAAATAAGGCTCTTTCCTTTTGCAAAATAAACAGACTTAATTATTTATCTAGCTTAAATATCTCCTCCACATTCTCCACAAGTTTTGGCTTTTGAAAGTTTTCTCAACTACAAATTACATCAAGTGGGGGGACTACACGGGAATTGTGGGATGGGAATATTCCTTGATACAGAATATAGTACAGTATGACGTGAAAAATTATATTATGACGAACTCTGTGCACAAGTAGATATTGCACACTAATTATACAGTAGCTTCAAGAATATCCTAGCAACCATTCCCCAACATATAAGGCTGATTAATTTATTATTAAATAGTCCAGGAAAATATAACCAATTGGGTTTAATCCCTTTCCAAAATTCCACAGCACACTCCTGATGCGGATTGTATTATGTGAGCTTCCGTCTCTCTCCGACCCCTATGCGTATATCTACCTTCAAAATCAAAACGACCCAACTCTGGAATGAGAAACTTAATCCAATGTTTAATTGCAGAGCCCTACTACTGTATGAGTAAAAACAAATGTGAGGAGGCTGAAAATAGCTACGAAGTATATAGCTCTGACACTCCATTTACATAAAACTATTTTAAGCTCTAGGTGGCTTCCTGATTGATTCACGGGCTCGTGAATGTTAATTAATTCGTGAATAAAATTCATCATGATACCGTTACGTATGTCCATCGTCTGTATGTAATTTCCAAATGGATTATTTTATAATTACTTGTTTCAGAATAAATGCATAGCAGGCATTTGTAGGGGATCGGATCCTCTGTAAACATTGTTACATCAAATTGAACGTACCCTATATAAATAACCAGCTGTATACGTCTCCCATGTGTGCTACTCACTCATACACACTATTTAGTTCGCAAATAAGAAATCAGACAATTTCTACGAAAGTACTTCACGTCGGCCCACACACACACACACACACACACACAGCCCAGCATCCTCCATGACAAACGTAAGTTTGAATTTTAACTTTTTTTTATTGTCTCGAGCTGTTCCTGAATATGCAAATTAGGCAGGCTTGAGTGACTGCACCGGGGGAAAATATATTAAATAAGCGAGATGTTGACACAATATTACCATCTCTGGTGTACAGTACTGTAGGACGATGGCAGACAGAAGATACGTGCAAGGAATTAATTTTCCACTGTATTAAATGTAAACAAATTTTTTAGGGGCGAAGTGAGCAGGAAGTTAGTTCCCTACTGGAATCGTCGAGACGTCTGCTTGTCTGTTTGTCTGCGATGGGATTCTGGCTTGTCCTCGCAACAACTGCTGAAGAACCATATTTTTTTGTTTACAAGGACGGATTATGTAGATTAACCTGACGAAGCCTACTGATGCCTACTGATTTTGATGAGGTCCTTCGTTTCAGCTCTGGGCATTAAAGCAAATCGTATGTAAACACATGGAAGTACATCGTCCCCACCAGATGTCGCAGTCAGAGGATGTCTGGATCTCGTTTATACTATTTGCTAGCTATGCAAATAGATAAGTACATTTGCATGTGCAGAAATTGGAAGTAATAACTTGCTCAACCTAGCGTGAATTTTGTTCCTTAATTAAATTCCTTTCTGTAACTGTAAACATTATCAAGGAGTATAGCCGCGGGGGTGGGAAGTGTCCGTAATTTAAGCCCAGGTTTGGCGTAAATTAATTGAAAGTTTTTTTGAAGGTCTTCAAAATGCATGCAGACGTATAGAGAAGGAAAAGAGTCATAGATTGAGTCCCCTAGAGCTGCATCTAGTATTTACTACAGTTTGCTTTTTTCTTTCTTTTCCTTCTCATAGCTACAAACATCATTACCACTAGATAAAGTAGGGGTAATTTAAATGAACGTTTGCATTTGCACTATTTCTGGAAATTTAAGCAAAGTTCGTTCTTAAGGATTACAACAATAATAATTATTATTATTACACTCCCTTGCCTGTGTCACTGTAGTGTCACATCCCTTTGCCCCTTAGTGACTTAGCACGTCAGTGCTATTCACAGATGAGTTTTACATCACTGACCATGAGGCTCAAGTGTGAGTGTGAGCACAAACATACATTACTAGTACTTGAGGGAATCTTCGGCGTGGGAGGCATATATCCTACAACAATAATAATAATAGACGAGGGGTAGAGTAGAAATGAAACAACTCCAGGAACTATACCTTGAGAATGTTCCTCTGTACATAAATGACTTTTGCATGGAAACGCCTTCGTATGTAAACAATATGAAAATTGCAAATCTTTTGTCACATCACAGCACAGGAAGCTAATCTTGGAGCTTCCTTGAAACCATTTCACTCAAATGATGTAAACTCTCCCTTAATATATTAGTACGAACCTTCCAAAATCATATGCATACGGTACTCCCACATTTCATTTCAAGCTCCCGTTACAATCACTAATTCCATTTTAAAAAACATAGTTATTTGAATGGAATTAAAATAATTACTGTCAATTAAAACTACGATGCGATTCGAACGTCTCACTTATCAACATGCAATGCTTTCGGCACTCAACATAGAGATCATTCACCTGGTTTAAACACACGAATTTTGTATTTAATGGTAAGGGAATATACACCCTGTCAATACAATACCATACACACTATAATTATTATTATTAGACGCGTAGCAGATTTGGAAACAATACAGTTTGGCTACTGTATTTCTGATTGGGAGTTCTTTTTAGCTTCTGTAGATAATTAAATTAATTAATCGAATCGCTTACGTGGATAATTAGTACCGATATTGCTATATACACTCTTATTTTTTAAATTGCTTCCCTCAAAATTAATGTTATTATTATATTATATTATTGTTTAGGCTCTTGAAAATATTATTTATACTTACTACCATATTGTACGAGGGAATCCCACCAAAAAATAATATCCCCTTAATCCTATATGTAGAACTGTAATTGAAAGGGAACTTTTGAACAGATGATTTAACAGACAAAACACAGGAGCGGATAAGAAAGTACGAAATCCAGAGTGATATTATTTTAAAAGGTACAACTAGATAGTGGGAAACTGCACTTCTATAGATACTGTTAAACCCCCTGATAATATATAAGTATTACACAACGTAATAAAACAGCACAATCCAAATTTTCTAGGAAGCATAAACAATGGATTTTCTTACAGTGCCATTAAAATCCAATAAACAGAATTATTATTGTTATTGCTTGCATTAAATACAATGACAAAAGTCATAAAGTCTTCAAAACTCATTTAGACTTAATAACCATAGGAATGGTAGACATAGCAGAGGAACGTTAGTTTTGGGAGAGGAGTCTCTTCAAAATCCTCTAAATTATTTCAAGGCAAAGTGGCGTCAACGGGAGTAACCCCTCATCGAAGATATCGTTAAAATAAACTGAATTAGGAATTAGGATAATTCAAAAAGTTTCCCCAACTTGAGAATTTGTCTCAGACACATCTTGACTCGAACTTACTTATAAAAAAAAATTGAGTTAGGGAAAAGCTTTAGTGCTCCTATTTTTTTCCCTTCTTACGTCTCCTCCCCCTCCATCTCTGTCAAATCTACTGGGGAATAAAATTCTAAGTTCACTTTTCAAAATTGTATTTTTCTTTTGAAGCCCTTCAGAGAGCAGGAAATAGGAGAGACAGAAGTTGGAGGATATCACTAAATCGAAAGTTCTTTCCAGAGTGTGCCTCTCTTCTCCAACGCTCCCTATTTCTTTTAAACAATTTTCCCTCCTCCATTGTATAAAATTTTACTATTTAAATTCACTATTAAAAAGTGAACTGAACTTAATTGAAAGGGCACGTAAACAAAGTTCCAATGACGTCAGGAACTATGAAAATAGCCCGCCTATCCCCCAAACTTTATATGACTTCCGCAAAAAGAAAAAGAAATTGAATGTTGGAGGATGTATGTTTATTCAAAGAATTCAAAGAATTTGTCGACCATAACTTGCTCAGGCCCAATTTTCAGCTCCAATCTCAAGCCACCTGAATTGAAATTCAAGGCTGGAATATATTTCCCCGCGTATGCACACGAACAAGACAAATAAATCAAAAAAAAATCATGATCACGATCAAACGTCAACTCTGGAACACACAGAGTCTTGAAGTTCACCAGATTGAACAACTTTAGCCATTTTGAATGGGAGTAATAACGCTATTAACTCCAGAGGTCCCAGCGCCTGATTTGAGAACAGTTCCAACAAATACATGTATTAACACATTCAGAAATCAAACTGAGCATCAGGAAACTTCAGGGAATTATACGCGACCTGAAATAAATTAGTGTTTTCAGCATGTCTGACGCAACTGAGTTCCTACAGGGAGGCCGGATCAACATTATTTACACAGATTGCTGGGGGAGAATCAATACCTCCCAGATCCTTAAAATCCACTCTCCACTCCATAAAGGAATAAAAACTTGATAATCTAGAAGTTATCTGGAAGGTCTCAGGATCCTCATAAAGTAACAATACGTAGGAACCTGGGATAAATACCACTACATCATGCATGTATGTATGTATGTATGTATGTATGTATGTATGTATGTATTTATGTACGTGGACAAAAAATCCATCAGATCCTTTCATGTCTGTCCGGACAAGAAATAAAGTAAATGCGGGAGAAAAAAACAGATAAGGTGAAACTAAACCACGGAATTGATGCTATTCAAGTGCAATCATGCTCCTGCATCAAATTGACTCAACTCGGAGTATGCATCGTCAATGCCACAGGAGTATGTATGTACTGTATATAGGGTCTGGAGAGAATTTACGCAAGGAGGGATTCCAACCCAAATCCAATAGAGATTCTAAAAGTGAGACAGTCTGAAAGGAGAGAACTCCTTCTCACCCATATTAAATAGAGGAAACCGTAAAGTACCTTAGACTCAGTCTCTGACAGTCCCACTCAAATACGTCTATCTACATAGAGTTGATACGGTTTGATAATTATACCAAGGTAAGTATATAGGCGCGGAGAGACCAGTTGCGAAAACCATAAACGCAAGTAATTCCAATGTGTGGTGTATAATGTGCTAAGCTAAAACCTAAACCTGAGAATTCGTGGAAATGTTGAAAGAGGGACTGAAACTTAACGCCATAGTTTTAATTTAAAAACCCCAATCCCAACACGTGTGCAACCCAAGTTGAAAAATCTCAGTAGCCCTAGTCTAGGAGGGCATATGCCTACTCACAACCAAGTGTTTAGAGTAATTAGTTGCTCTACGTGAGCGAAAGTAGAGGAGTAAACACATCAAGTTAGTACGAATATATAATTAGAAATATACTAAAAGGGGTATTTCCAGTAAATTGATCTTGTCAGATAAAACAACAAATTGGGAAACAACTGGAGTTCCACATATATATCTAGATATATTTATTTAGTATACATTCACAAATGTACATATGTAGTTCCTTTGCCACAGGAGACCAGCACGCAATCTATCATGCAAATCCAGGGACAGGGTAGAAAATTTTACTCTAAATTTATGTAGGTCTCAATTTAATTACTTTTCAAGTTACTCCGTAAATCAAAGTTTCCACGAACACCTACACCTAAAGAGTCTGAGAGAAAACAACAAAGGGCCCTGCCATATACCTACTCCAGCCACTAAACATTCATAACCTCGGTGAAGTGCCAGTCGGAGAAAATGCACTGAGAGAATGCAACTTTCCCTCAGTGGAGAGACCCTCGAGATGAAAAACAAATGGGGACATAAACATACATTTTCCATGTGAATATAAATGAGGGAGTAAAATAAAATGGCGGGGGAAAGTCAATCCCCCCTCCCCTCCTTCCATATAGTCACCAGCGCCTCAGAAAAAAAATAATACAGCATCTAATATAAACGTTTAAAGCTGAAATACTCAATGCTTATGATAGAAATCCGACCTTCAAACGTAGTACACGGATATAAAAATATATTGCCATCCAACAACTCAACTTCGGGTCGATTTCAACAACTCGTCTTGAATTTACGTCGGACTGAGGGGGCATTAAAGCAAATGCCAAGAAAATGCCAGGGTTTATAACTGTCATCCGCCCAAAAAAAAAAGTAAGTTGACACAACTCGTGCAATCTTGAGCCCTTCGACATACACAATGTAAGGAAATTCTACAGTACAGCCATGGAGAGAGCAGTTACGAAGAAAAATGTTCCCTCTACACATTTTTATGTCATGCTTTGATTTATCAGGATAGTTTTTTTTTTTTTAGCTTCTGTATACTTTGTTATTTCCTTCAACTTTATGTTTCCAGCTTTACAACGATTCCGAAACTGACGACGAGAGAACAAAATAGCAAAAACTCCGCAAGGATATTATTATCCTGTGAAAGACCACATAATTCCTTAGGGTTTCTGTAACTATAGTTCCATCCCAGGGAAGGCTGCTTTCAGCATTAGCTTTAGCTACAATATCTATGTACAAGTTGAAACATTGAAGCTCAAAGTGAGCAGAGCTCTTCTCTATCTTCATGTGCTAACACATTACATTCATACATACATACATACATACATAGATACAGTACCCCATGAAAACAACCGGCGTGTCGATGAAACGAGCTATGTATGATTATCATCGAGGTCCTTGCACTCCTCCTTCCATGCAATCCGCGAATGTACTATTTTATTAGCTACTTTTGTTCAGCTAAGTATGTTTTTCATGTCAAAATCCAATTTAACCGAGGTATATCCTATCCACCAAGAAAGAGAGAGAGAGAGAGAGAGAGAGAGAGAGAGAGAGAGAGACAGAAAGGCTATACACAAGAACGGCTTATAATTACCACCAACATCATCCCCCCACATACATACATATATCTATATGTATATATGTATGTATGTACTTTGTCAAACTCAGAATCAGAGAATGAGAGAGATCCTCCCTTTGACCACTAATTAGTCATGATTCTCTCCCTTCCAACTCAACTACTAATGCAAGACAAAATAGTAATAACTGTTATTTTCTAAATGTCAAACACACAAGTACCAGTGACAAATAAAACTCAAGAGAATTTCACAAAGGATTTAGAGGGGGCCCAATGACGTCTTCCACGAATTCCCGGGTATTCTCTCTGACTCAATAGGGACATCAAAAGGGACCATAAAGTAGTACGCAGTGGAGATTGAGACTAAGTTCTCCTAAAATCCCACATTTTATATTCCATACAAAATTCAGCACTTTATTAATTATCTCTGGATTAACTCCGGATAGTGGCAAACCGTGGATAATGTGAAGCCTCACATGAAGTTAAAAAAAAAAAGACGGAGATTTGACATTCTGAGTTACAATTTATTCTTTTTGATTATACTAGATCTCAGAGTCTATTCATAAAATCCTTTACTAGAAACCCCCCTCCCTTTATTACAGACTCCCAGCACTGATTCCCAAGTCCTTGAGAGTTTTGTTAAACATGATTTTCTGTCTCCTAGTTTTTGAACCTCATGTCTTCTCATAAACTACTGATTCTGCGTAGACTATTTCGAAGAATCCTGAATTTATTCCTGGAGAAAAACAAGCTCAATTTGTTATTAATTCTCAGATATATTTCTCCGAATCGGATGAGACAGTCATAGGTGAACAATATGGGGCGGGAGCCGGGATGCCCATACCTCAGGACTCGTACTCTTTTTAGTAAAACAGAGAGAGAGAGAGAGAGAGAGAGAGAGAGAGAGAGGAGACCACGAGGGAAGATAATATCAGAAGCAGTGGAGTCAAATTTGCCCAATGATATTGACTCGGGTGAGATATGGGAGTACAGTAACCATACATAGGCTCACCAACATACAAGGCCTGAAAATGTTTTTGACAGTTGACACAATACAATTATTCATGGGAAGTTTAACAATTGTACAAAAGCCAGTCTGAAACAGGAGAAATGCTACCTGCAGACATTCGAGCACTTCATAATTAATGAGGAGTTGGAGAACATGCCTCAGTGTGTTTACCAGGCTTAGATTCTACTCAAATATGAGCAGTATATAGGAGAGTAAGCACACTCACAATGCTCCTATACAAAGGAATAATGAAAGGAATCAACTTAAGAGTTCCACGTTCCTCTGTACACAGGAGAATGGGCTCACTAAATAAAGGTACCCGTGTACCACCTATACTTTGTCACTTTACTGCAATTCACATTTTTCCCTCTCTGAGCATGCACATATTTATGTAAAGCATTTCCCTATAAAACCAACCGGGTCCCAGGCTTTTTCTTTCCAAGACTGAAACCTCTCTGGTCCCAATACTCATACAGTACTTACTACTACTACTACTACTACATTCAAATATATTTATATAATTATACAAGAGCCCTCATATCCTCAGTACATACATATGTCCACACTCCTATGTCCTACAATGTAGTTAAACACTCCGTCTTGAGTTTCTTATATTTTGATACAGTCCAGTGCCAAAGTTTGGTCGATGCTTCCCGCTTGCCCTCCCGTTCCTTTTTAAAGACATGTCAATGTCAAATGGGGAATGTGATACATGTGTAGATACCTCAGCACATATGTACATACATAGGCACACAAGCATAATTACACATTGATACATACCTCCGGCACGACTGAATAAACTCCATGCACGCAAAAAATAATTTTTAGCTCTTTGACATTCCCAACTAATGACTCCTAATACTATAATTATAATAAATCGTCCGACCGTTGTAATGACTGTTGCTTGACTGCACTCTGCCCTGTGAGTAGTCATCAATACCTTGTTAAATTACAACCACGGACTCTCTCCAACCCCGCTCGCTCAAGATGGTTTAACCTAAGGGTCTGACTCACAATCAGCCGACACAGGGCAAGTCCCGTTACTTTGTTTTCACGAAAATTGAGGTACATTCATTTCCAGAATTAACTCATGCCAGCAGCGTTCATAGGAGAGAGAGATATTGATCAGAATCCCGTGGATGTACAGAGGAAAGTCAACCCAAAAATGCTGGCGTCAATTGAGAGAGAGAGAGTGCCTCACCAGCGCCAGAAAGTAAATGAGCGGAGACTACATGTTCTGTCATCAGACTGTGTGAGAGGAGGTGGGAGTAGAGGTATGTACATATGTTTGGGAGATGGTACAGTATTAGGATCCCGGTGTGGTCCAAGGGTTTCTTAACCGAGTCCAAACACTGGAACAAATCTGCCTATTAGGAGGATAAATGTGAAAATTTAACTGTCAGTGTAGTCTTCTGCTATTAATGAGTATAATATTTCACCGATAGTTAGTCCAAAGTTCCTTCCCTTCCCTTCCTCTACTCTACCTTTTGACATCTTCACGCTTCACATCCACACTTTATTAAACTTCCACGGAGCTTCTTCCCCCCCCCCCACTTCGACTCTAATAAAAGTTATCTTTATGGAACTCTATAATGGATCCCCCCTCCTCTATGTCCACTAGTGGCCGTAATTTTTCCTAAAAATTATCCCCCTCCTACATGATCGTACTTAAGGGCTAGACAACTCGGACTACAGCAACTTGTGCATTTATTAAGGCGTAAAGTATTCCGGACATAGGAGCATTTCCCATGTCTGATTATCATGGGATATTTCATTTTTATAGGGAAACTTGAGGGGGGAAAACTGGATACTAAATTAGAGCCAGGGCGTTATATAAATCAATAATAAAATATGGAGCCATCCCACGCGGGGACATCCTTCCTAAATGTATGTACATGTGCATCTCCAGTCCTAAGAACAGTTTTTACTCCACAGGCCGTTTATACCGTTAATCCTGACAATAAATCTAAATGCTCCTTAAACATTTATTATGCATGTCCTACCCCTGGTGTTCTGAGTGCTTACTGATTAGCCTTAAATACATTAGCAGGAGAGTAGGAATGGTTGGAATGCGTGTATGTACACTTATCTTCTCCACAGCCATTTCCGCGAGGAGTACTAAATACCTGCTAATAATCCCTTCTCAGCCTTGAGTATAATAGGGTACACTATATGCCATTTCCCGATGTCATGAAGTACTAATTTGACATGGGCACATTCATATGTGTAGGTGTGCAGAGAGTTGTCAGACTCAGGAGAAAAAATAAAATACCAAAAAATTTAGAAATGGAAGGTGTATGAGCGTCCTTCTGGATTTTACGACACAACACAACACTCACACACACACACACACACACAGACCTCCTCCTCACAATAGGTGCTCTAATGGTGTAGGAAAAATTCCGACTAGGCAAAGTAAACTATTGATCCCGCGGAGACTGTCAATCATCTCCGTGAATAGACTGCTAATCTAATCTCACATGTCATAATAAGACTTGACGTTCATTGGCACGAGAAGTAAATATTGTTACTTTGCTTTGAATCCAAAATAAAATCAGACAGGCACGAGTTGATTACCAGGAAAGTGAAATTTGATAAACAAGGTACAGTGGAGATACTAGGAATTGTTCGGAGATCTCCTGGAGCCCGAGAGACAGAGAGTGGGTGAAAGTAAAGAGAGTTAGAGTAACAACAAGTCAAGATCAAATATTCCGGGGCTATGTACATATTATGTGTTGCTGGAGTGAATTGAAAATTTATTTTTCAATTACTTTACAGTTACGAATTAATACCTTCACATATTACATAAATCGAAATAGAAAATAGAATCATGATATAGATGCAAGGACTCTCGAAATGGAATCTAAAATCACAAAGATGGCTTTCAGCTGTCAAAACCAAAACGGTAGAACAGACTTCATGGAGAACTGGCTATGAAAGAGCTTGTCAAGAGTTTGTGTGTGTGTGTGTGTGTTTGTGTATATAAATATATAAATATATATATATACGACCCAAATGTAAAAAATAGTGAGTACATTACTTGGAAACCTACGGGGGCTCCTTGGAAATCTTCTTATACTTCCTATCAAGTTGACAGGAAAGATATACACCTACAAGCATATAATATGTAGGAGTAATTTCCAGATAGAGAACATTTTTATTTCATGTTATTCCTAAACTCACAAGCTAGCATTCAATTTAGAGCTACATTCAATTCCTTTGAAGAATTTTCTTTCTGACTAGAGCTTATCTTATCTGCGGTCCAAAATAATTCAACCGCAACAACCTCCAATTTATAAGCTCCACAACCTCCTTAATTCTTGAGAAACTATTGTAGCTACAAGAGTCCGTTACATATGTACATATGTATGTCCATATGCACACATAGTACCTACCCCCATACGAATTAGTTTCCTCCATGACTTCAAACACCTCGTCACAAGTGTACAATAATTATTATTATAGTTCAACCCCAATAACTAGTATTTATCGATTAACCACATTCCAGCTATTTACTTTAATTCATAAGTCATTGAAATCCGAGCAAATCAAGTCTTCAGATATCCTCATATATCCTCTAAGAATATCATTTTAAATATTTGCTATTTATTGTGAGACCATACATTCCCTATAAGGTTATAAAAAAAACTTGTCTTCAAATACATGCAGAGAGTGCTACTAGCCTAGGGTAACATAATTTGAAGTCCATGTATCCTATACTTTAGCTCGTCTGTCGGTCTTCACATGCCAGAAAATATAAAGTTGGCTGTCATGTTTAGCTTCATAAAAATCTAAAGGGAGCAAGACTACTTTTTTTTTGCATCTTTAACTTTTCAACCTTTGAAGTGGATTCCAGGTAAGATGGGAAGACTGGGTCCACAATGGGGAACTATTAGGATTTAAATGTAGAACATTTCATTTTATCTCTTCTCAGAATTCCAAATGATTGCACTCACGAAATACAGAGTATTTTCCTGTTCACACATGAGATTACCCCGACCACTACGGTCATTTCCCGAATTTAACATATGACAACAAAGTATATGTACACATCAATATATGTATGTACATCCTAGCTCACCTCAATTTCCTTCCCCAAGTTCTCAGGACGATAAAGAATAAGGACTTAAAAGAAATGCTAACCTTCAAAAGAAACAACATTCAGAAAAACACTTGGAATCAATACAAGTTGCTCCTATGGGAAAAACAACCTTTGCTGCCTCCACTTTGCCCATACTTTAAATTCAATATTTTCATTCATTCTAACCAAATGGAAATGTTCAGAGTGAGCCTTCTATTACTATAACAGAACTACAGAACACAATTTTTTTTCTCCTTCCCAACTTTATTTTTTTGTTTTTTACTGTTAACAGAACCCTATTACAGTGTAGACTGAGTGTGCGGAGAGGTAATGTTAGTGCCAAAAATGTTTTACTACAGTATTGCCAACAACAATACACTCTCTTATCAATCTCAGCAGTGAGCATTGCCCATCTGGAACGTCTTCCTTGTCAGATAATTATATGTCAGTATTGTAGTAACACTTTTGTAATAACCAATTATTACCTAATTACTCATTTATTTTCAGGATATGTATCTCGGCCCTTTTGCCAATTGCTATTGTTCAAAATGGGGAGTTGTCATTAGAATAATATGATCATTACTGTCAGGATTTTAAAAACATTGTTTTTATGGGCAATTACAAAAGCGGCTCTTATTTCAAATTGAATTCTGTGCAAGAGTGTATTGGTACTACGCTATATCTCTTGTATCACACAACTATTACTACTCCCCAAAACATCTGAAGTAACTTTGTCGTACTTTTTGGCTCCTAGTTTACAAAATTGCCATGATGATTAGATATTATTATACATCGTAAAAATATTATCTGCCCCTCAATTTTTATTAATCTCTACGGGAATGATCGAACATGTCAAAGTATTACGAGCAATAATTATTACTGGAGAGATCTAATGACCTCCACACATTCCAGTAATATTTAAATTCCTCCACAAAATTTAATACCGTCAAAGGTAAGTACTTCTTTATGTAATTGTGGCGTACAATAATAAAACTAAAAGTAAGTTCCCACAGGGTAAAAAAAAGACTCGCGCCTCCCTTCCGCTCTTGTGCATGTACAAGTGCTATTTAGTACACGGAGAAGAAAAAAAAAGTGTTTCTATTTTTAGATCAGACGGAGGGTCAAATTTGACTCTTAAAACTCTACACTAGTCTTAAGATACAAGGATTCCTTCCTTGTAGTCCCCATGCTTTTTGAACCCCAATGAACAATTATCACACAATCCATAGAGTGAGGAGAGGTTACAGTAGAGAGAGAGAGAGAGAGAGAGAGAGAGTACAAGAGAAAAATCATAAAGTCAATAAAGTTATTCCGCCTTACTCTTGGAGTTCACAGTGTCCGACGGAGGACCATGGGAAAAAGAGATGTAGTAGCACCGGACATACACTTGAGCTGGAGTGTAAGTATATATATATATATATACAGTAGAGGAGTAACGTGGTACACTTTTGTCACCTTGTCACACGCACATGCATATTATAATTATCCCAAGAATAGTATTTCACAACAAATAGTATTCTGTTGACGTAATAATTAACCCCAAAAACCAGTTAGTTACTATTCAGTAGATACGCTCTCAATATCACTTGCACTGCGTCCTGTAACGCATGAGGAGCCCAATGGAAAGTACAAGTATTATGCGGTTTTGAAGCATGTATCGACAATCGTCATGGTTTTTCACCTGACACCACCGTATAACTATTCCTGTACAATTGTAAGGATCAAACTCACATTTTCCCCCCGATAATGTTCTATAAAATTCTAGTAAATCTCCAATGTCCCTTGAAGATTTTTTGTTATTGTTGTTGTGAGTATACTATAAGTACGGTTTGATTTACTGAAACTCACTCACTTCATTGAGTGGAAGATGAGCTGAGAGAGAGAGAGAGAGAGAGAGAGTATTATCTCAATTGGAGTTATGAGAGGAGAGTTATTCCTTGGATTAGCAAAATCCTGTAGAGTAACAGACGTTAACTCGTCGGATGGAACTGTACGACTGATGATCAAAAGAAGGTAACTTGGAATGTGCCTTGACTGCTGCTGGTAGTGCTGGTGCTCGTGGCAATCACGGCTGTATTTTAAATGTGTGTGTGTGTGTGTGTGTGTGTATGCCAAAGCTCTACCCATGAACCAAACTCACTCAAGAGGCACATCCAACCCTATGCATACTGTAGAACAGAACTCCAAAGCTAGGGCTAGGGCTCTCTCTGTATTAAATTCTGGGGATATAGGCAGTTCATAGGTTCTAAAAACTAAAACTGTGCATATAGAGGAGTGTGTGGGCCTCTGAGCCTGTGTATAGGGAGAGTGTCTGTGTAGTTGTAGTAAAGGTTATATCCAGGAAGCTGGCCGCAGAATCGATCGTCAGACAGTTGCTGCAGTGCTGTCCGTGACGTCAGCTGTCTCTCTCTCTCTCTCTCTCTCTTCTGGGTCTTTGTTGGAGTAGGTTTTTAGAATAGCATATATAGGAAAAACTTCCAACCACCATAACATTCGACCACGACTACGACTTTGACTCCTTTTAGTAAATGGGATAACATGTCCTATATGCACTGGCAAACTCTTACATTATTTCTTCCTCCAAGTAAGTAATAAGACTTTTACCCAATACAGGCAATTTAATCCTCCGTGGATGCTCTAGCCCTGTGGTGCATACGGAGGAATTGCGGTTACAGGTCATATACTCAATGTGCATTGCACTTGTTCTTTCTTTATAAGGTGAGCTGGGCGAAATGCTTGGACAAACCTGAAACACACCTTAAATTTTATTCTCAAACCAATTATCCTTCCAACTACATCAAATATGTACGTGCGGGCACGCTCTCCACTCAGCCGAATCAAAGTCTCAAATGTATCATTTTAGAAACTGGAGAGTAAGAGAGAGAGAGAGAGATAGAGAGAGAGAGAGACAGAGGAGAAAAGGATAGGAGGAGAGACATGGGGAGAGGGGGAAGGAGGGTTGTATCACTAAGAAGTAGAAAAAAAAAACATGAGCATCATCAAGATATGATTTACGTAGTTGAGATGTTATGCTCGGCTGAGTCAGTATAGAAGATGATCAAAGACCAACTGGAAAAACATATAAGTGGTTCATTACCTACCACACTATTATAGATACTATGACCTTACTGTATGGACTCGAACTATTGTAAGTTTTTCAAAGAGCTCATGGATTCAACACCGTGGTTGGAGTTATTATGGTGATGTTTTTTTTTTCTTTCTTTCAGGGTAAGTTTATTAGGGAATGATAACCACAGGAGGATTGTAAGATTTGTGGTCGGCAGGAAAGAACCTCCTGATAAATTGTAGGTAGTAAGTATTTTCAGAGGGGAGTTTATTATATTTAATTTCATTCCTTCTGGTTGCCAAATCAAATTGAGCATTGGTGGAAAAAAGACAAGGACCGCAATCTGGATGGGAACAGATGAGGATTTTCACTTCGGAGCTCACTCAGTCACAATCAGACATTGCATTTCAATACTTGGGCTTGAATATTACTGGGACTCGTATACATTGGATGATTGGAGCATATGTATGTGTATATTTTGGATGTGTGTGTGTGTGTGTGTCTGTATGTCTGTGTGTAGAGGAGTTGAGGAGCTTGACTGGAGCTACAAATGTAAGTGATACGGTTCCCGTAGGCCCCAGCGTTTGTTTGCTGAGTGAATGCAAAAGTAATTGCTTGGTAAAATGAGATCAAAATCAGTACTGTATCTGAGTGGTGAATAAACAACCTTGGAAAAAGTTTGTCAAATAATATTTCCTAGGAAATCATTTCCATTTCAGGGGGTAACCTTCCTCCGGATCAATTGTGACTGGAATTATTACCGAGGAACTGGAACAACAGTGATTGTATGCACAAGATCCGAGACGGGAGAGAGGAAATAAGCGGGTTATGAAAATACCTTTTAATTTTCTATTTACGAAGGGCTCTCTCTGTCAGATCATTTCCTTTCCCCATGTAATGAGCACGCCGCATAGAGTCAACTTTTACTGGCATATAATTATCAAATCATTACAGGGAATGAGGGTGAAATAATTTAATAATGATTCATTTAACAACCCTATAAATAATTATTATTCCGACGGAGTCAAGCGAGTCTGAGATTTTGATGTGCCATATGTGCCAGGGGCTAAAAATACAGTGGATTACGCTATTCATCCACCAATTACAAAGGAATTTCTCAGCTCACACCATTGTCTCTGAAAAAGTAAAACAAATGATTTTAATGCAGTGTAACAAACGTTGTGGGAGTGAAAGTCATAACAATTTTTGTCGAATTTTCAAGTCACGTTTTCTTTCCTTAATGTTTTTAAATATTTCCTATCTTTTGTCTCACTTTTCTAATAATATTACTATTACTCCTTTCCTACAGGCTACGTCCTATCGACATAGGGCTGGTGTGCACTAGTATGGTGAAATCCGATTTTGGAGAGGGGCAATGCAGTATGCACACGTAGTGTAAATAATCCAATTTTATTGTTTTTCAAACAGATTTGCCCTCAATTTCCTCCACTCACACACACACACACACACACTTACAATGCATGTTTACATTTTCGACAAGTCTCAATAAATCTATTTCGACAGGGAAATTTTAGCCGGACTCAAATGGCATTTGGTCGTATCACAAGTAACATGATTTCCTCAATTCCATCCAAACACCCTCATAATTTTTTGAAACTTTATCGCTCTTCACACAAGTCCATTGTATGGAAATTATGTCTAGAAATTTGGGAATTTTACCCATCACTCTCCCGCTTATTGTTAGCTCCATCTTTCGCAATCCTGGGCTTCATTCACCATAACCCCAACTCATTACACTCGGAAGGATTCAGGAGGATTACGGAACATAAGGAATTTACTGAATTGCGCAATGTTTCAGTGTCACAATGTCTGAAACGTTAGGACCGCTGATGACAACTCCCAGCCCCGTCAATAACTTCACCGTTTGGGGAGGGAACGCATGATGTTCCGACCTCATAGCTGTTTGGATTTGACTGAAAGAAAAACCATTGTTTTAGTACGTTCACCTTCAGGAAAAATACTCAAAGTAATAAAAATAGGAAGTAATATTATGAACTGAGTTAATCAAGTTACCTTTGCAAATAAATTATCAGCAGATTTTCATTTGAATTAGCTCCGTTCCCTATCATTGTTATTTCAAACTGTTTTCCTCCTTTGGTTTTTTTTTAAATATATTTTTTGGCTGCTTCTGCGATGTAGACGGAAACCTGCTTACTGTCATGCTGTGATGCTCTAACATTATTTATGTATGTATGCATGGGTGCGTAATCAATTTGTGCTCTCACATGCTTGGCACAACTGTCTGTAACCCTTTATAAAATATAATAATAATTATAATTATATATCTACATCCAGGAGGTATACAATACAGTCCATACGCGTCAGTAAATATTTGCTCCATATTTTCATTTATGATAACTGATAACCTCTATATACTACATAGTAGGAGTTGGAGCTCTAGTACATTCCTACATACATATGTAATTACATACATGCAGATGAGTATCTTTGTAAGCTCAGTGTACACAAACACATGTAATTATGTGTACGCAGTGGCATTGGAAAATTGCAACTAAATCGTTGAGACAGAGATAAAAGCAATAGTAGTAAGTAGTTGATTCCCTGTAAGTACTTCCACCTCACTTCGTACGATTAAATATGTATGAACTCAGGACTAGTGTAGTGCCATCCAAGCCCCCACTCTTTGTACCAGCACTGAATACGTTTGCATTAGCTCAGATTGCCCAATGCACTTGTCATCATAAAAGGAGGACCTCCTCAATGAGATGACATGTTTACAATGTATGCACAATTATATTACATACTATGTACTTGCATTGACTTGACGGAGGAAAAGCCTCAACCTCACAGCACAGCACACACACACACCCGGACTGTGCTGTGTACATGTCAGGAGCATGTACGTGCTCAATGGACCCTTTCTGCTGATCTCAAAGAAATTGCGCGGCATCCCAACATCCCAGGATGCTTGTCAAACTTCCCCGATGAGTCCCACAACCGTGCATAAGGACAATCAATGAATTATACGCTTGTTTTGGATGATCTACGGAAATTATTACTGGGAGTATATAGGGCATGTGATGTGACTTGTTTTGTATAAATACTTACCACTGACGACGTCCTGTGAAAACATGACCATAAAGATTCCCTATCTGTACAAGAATTGGGCATGGGAGGACTGGAAGTGTAAACATATGGAGACAGAGTTTGTATGGGAAGTCATTATTAATGTGCTTCGGGTATATGTATATATATATATAGGCTCTTGTCAAATTGAATGCTCCGTATATAAGTATTTCATTTTTCAATTTTATTGACGTCCAGGTCAGACCGGAACTTCACATAAAAGCCCGGAGCTCTCTCTGGAACCCCCATAATGGGGAAAGAAGATCCAGCATCAAAGGATGCAACCTATGACCAAACTCAATAAGTTATTGGGATTCCGAGCCCTCACCTATAGTACTACATCCCAGTGATGCACCCATGCACTCATGCGGGAAATACCCATTTATAGTGGTTACAGTATCGGAAAATTCCATTTTCTGCCAATACATTATCACATTAAATACTGGAATAGGGTTCATGGTGCATACAGAATTTTTCTCTTCTCAAGTCATGCATACCCTTCTCATATTAAATATCATGAAAGGTGAGCACTTCTAGGTTCTCGCTCTCATCCTTTCCAGATACTTATTCCGATCCAGCTCCCAGAATTTATTTCCAATCACAAAATTACTCTCTCAGGATGACTTTTATATACCTGAGCTTTGGGTGTCTACAGAGTCGGAGGAAGAACATCCGAAAGTAAGAGCACAACCGGCGGATACCATATCAACCAATGGGAGACTGTGGACATTGTATTAAATCTTGATACCTCTCTCTTATATTCCTATTCGGAGGGGGGAAAAAGAGAAGTGCAACATTGAAAAATTAAAAAGCATAACCGCAAAACTCCTGTCAGTCATACCTTACATCCAGAGTATGGTGTTCAACCCTGAACTTTTCTGCTGTGGTATGAAATAGCAGTTCACTTTAACTTTTTTTTTTCCCTTCAACTCATATTACAATTTTACAATGCTCACCTTGCATACTAAAATACGGGAGGTATTTCTGCCGCAGTTTACTCCACATTTTTATTTCAACATATATGTATAATTGAAATTCAATAGGTACGGGTTCCTCCCTTATTTTTATACTACTTTCCCTGATTCTTATTTTTCCTTTCCTTTTTTTTATGGTGGAAGTTTTACAGAATTTTTGGCGGAAATTAAATTCCCATCCGTACGCTTTTCTCCCGGATGGAATGAAACTACACTCGTCAAAATCCACTCCTCAAATCTCCACCCAAAATATTATAGAGAGGGATTTTAGTGTAGATATCTATAATATGTACTTAATTACTGGAAGTATTAAACAGCAGGGATTTTTTTTTGCACATTTTGTACTAGCCTGTAGCCCTATTACAAATTATTGTGATCAACTACACTGATTTTTTTTTTAATAAAATGATTAATCACAAGTTTAACGAGCTATTTTTGCATTTTCTAAAGGAAGTGACATAAGTTCATTGCATAGAGTATGAATCATGACAGGTTTTTATTTTGGTTTGTACTCAAGGAAGCGTTATAGGTAAATGGAGAATAAAACGTTGTTTCAGCACTCCGATGCTGACTG